>JAGDYQ010000024.1:241514-316338 GCA_021962125.1 Bulinus truncatus
GCCTCTGTTAGTCCTACCAGAAAATATCATCAACACTTTTGTGGTCGTTGTTTGTTTTCAGACTTCTTCTCCATCAGTTCAAAGTTATTTTATAGTCCAACGCACATTTTATTTTTTTGTTTTTTTGTTTTTAAGTTAAATACACAATTACAATAAATAAAAAGTTCTTGATTAGTTAATAAAAAAAAAAACCACCAGGTGTATATAATGGAAAGGTATTTAAAAAAAAATAGACAAACCTTGTTTACACACACACATACACACACACAAACACTCACAAACACACCCGCGTACAATGGAACGGTTAGCTGTAATGCAGAGGACTCAACTTGTCAGCGATGGGTGGAGATTCCTCCCCCCCCCCCAATTTCCACCCCCACCCCCATATTTTTTAATTCTCTTTTTGTGTTCCCCTGGCTTTACACACACACATACATAGAAAGTAGTTTTGAATGGGTTGTTTATATATTTATTTTACAAATACCTGACACATAACAGAACAAACGAACAACATTTTTTTTTCAAGCAAACACTTGTACTTGTACAGAAACACACGCTTACACAGATAAAGTTTAGATAAATAAATACATTTATATATATATATATATATATATATATATATATATATTGATTTATGTACATTCATATAACATACAAAGTACTCAGTCACATAATACAACATATACAACTAGCTCAGTACATACAAACAGTTGCGTAAAACGTTTACCGCGGGTTGTGCTGAAGGTGCGCTAGAAGTGGAGCTGTTAGACGTTTTCAAGAAAAAAAATACCTCACACAGAGCGCCACAAACGCTATCTACAACTGTGCATGCAACCAGGGCCATCTACAGCTGTGCATACAACCAGGGCCATCTACAGCTGTGCATGCAACCAGGGCCATCTACAGCTGTGCATACAACCAGGGCCATCTACAGCTGTGCATACAACCAGGGCCATCTACAGCTGTGCATGCAACCAGGGCCATCTACAGCTGTGCATACAACCAGGGCCATCTACAGCTGTGCATACAACCAGGGCCATCTACAGCTGTGCATGCAACCAGGGCCATCTACAGCTGTGCATACAACCAGGGCCATCTACAGCTGTGCATACAACCAGTGCCATCTACAGCTGTGCATACAACCAGGGCCATTATTAGGACTTAGAGGCCCTGGAAGAAACAAACCTATGGGGGGCCCGAAGTAAAGGTACCCTTCGGAACTCCTTAGCATCATGTTTGATAATTTATTCTGAGAATAGGGGTGGGAGGGGGTAGGGCTGGCTTTTTTAGAAATGGGAAAAAGGGGGGGGGGATGGAGGGAGGACAAGGTGTTCATGTAATTTGCGACAGGTTTTTGCATACGTAAACACAAAAACATCTTTAAGTGACATAATTAGCTTGTGTGACCCCCCCCCCCCCCCGGAGCGGACTCTTTTAAAAAAATTGGGTAGTATTCCCGAATCATAAAGGTGGGGCCGATTGCTGGCAATTTTACAAATGAGCCAACCGGGGCGGACCGAGTCCCCCAGCACTCACCCACATAAAGCCACTGATTGTATTGACCCCATTTTCTAAACGCAACTTGTGAATGTCCAGAACAATTCTTATGGACAGACAAACGGAGCCGAGCCCCCAAAGACCCGGCTGTAAAAACAAAAAAAAAATTATCATTTCTATGTTTAATTTCCTATCAAACCTGATGCCAAGAGTACTTTGCCTCATCAGGTACTTTTGCCTAGGATCTCCAAATACAGTGAATTCCGCTTAATTGGGACACCGCTTAATTGGGACAGCCGCTTATTTGGGACAAATCTCAAAGAAAATAAACCAAAAAGCCAATAGTAAATTTGTATGTTTAATTGGGACAGCCGTTTAATTGGGACAAAAAGCCTCGGCCCAGATGTGTCCCAATTAAGCGGAATCGACTGTATCTCATCAAATATACTGAGAACCCCCCATGACCTTAATTTAAAAACGGTATTGCCCCATCCCCACCCCCCACCCTCATTCCTCCCTTCAGTGAGTCTAAAAAATTAAAGTTTGGACTAGTGTCCAAAAATGTATTTTCACAGTGAGATTATAATTGGCACATCTTCAACAACACTGAGGCAACCATCTATGAACTCCACCAGCCAGCTCGTGAGTTGGTTTTCATTTTTGTATGGTTTTATCAACACGTGTTCGTTAATTACCCATTAATGCCACAGCTGAACTTCACACTAAAAGATAAAAATGTGACATTTATTAGTAAAAAAAAAATAATATAACAATCTGTCTATATAATAAAAACTTAATGTCTTGTTCAGCCAATTTAATTTTTTTTTTTTTTTTAAATTTTAAGCAGTCTATCATTAAAAAAAAAAATTTCGACAGTAAAGTTTTTGTTAAGTCTACATGTGTTTCGTTCAGCCCAACTGATGTATTGCTTGTGAAATTTATTGTTTTATTATTAGTTAACAACAAAAAAATGTGTCGAGAAAATTCGCATTGATGAAATTACAACGTCAAGTATTTTTTTACCCCCCCCCCTTTTTTTTTCGCTGTTGACTTACTATATGCTGATGTAAAGCTTAGTTGATACATTTTGGTGTATTCCTTAAAGTTTAATGTAATGTGTGAGATGCCATGTATAGATCACCAATCATTTTCGTTAGGACAGTGTGAGATCCCATGTAGATCATCTTCGTTGGGACAGTGTGAGATCCCATGTAGATCATCTTCGTTGGGACAGTGTGAGATCCCATGTAAGAATCACCAATCATCTTCGTTGGGACAGTGTGAGATCCCATGTAAGAATCACCAATCATTTTCGTTGGGACAGTGTGAGATCCCATGTAAGAATCACCAATTATTTTTGTTAGGACAGTGTGAGATCCCATGTAAGAATCACCAATCATTTTCGTTGGGACAGTGTGAGATCCCATGTAAGAATCACCAATCATCTTCATTTGGGACGGTTTCTAAATTCAGATCCAAAGCCATAACATAAATTCGCCATTAGACCAGAGGCAAAACTACAACCCTTTACCCAATCACGGGCCGTTTCGCCGTTCGATCAGGCCCGCACTCTACTTCCCACAAAAGAGTAACGGGACCCCATCACTGTCGATTCATTATGCTTCATCTCAACACTCCCTCTATATGCTATTGTCGGGTCCTTATGCCCAATTTTAGAACCCGTTGTGGTCCAGTATAATAAATAGTTTCACTATCCCCTGCTGCACAGTGCATTGACTGCCTTAAGACAACACACCACCACCATAATGCCCGCTACTATGGATGGATGAGACAACACGCCACCACCATAATGCCCGCTACTATGGACGGATGAGACAACACACCACCACCATAATGCCCGCTACTATGGACGGATGAGACAGCACGCCACCACCATAATGCCCGCTACTATGGACGGATGAGACAACACGCCACCACCATAATGCCCGCTACTATGGACGGATAGTAAAGAACTCGACGTGTCGACCCGAGAGTCCCTGGTTTTGATCTGGATATTTCAGGTCAAAGTCCTAGCTATATCTCCCGTGGTGCCTGCAAGGCCATTGAACTATCGGATATGATGGGGAAGAAAGAAGGACAAGACGAAACCGTCCCATTAATGGTTTATAGGACATAAGAGATTTAATTATGTCCAAACAGGAACTTCAAACACACGCTATGGAAGCGCAGCCTTTTTATTTACATAACCAGAACTATTATTGTTTTTATTTCCTGTGAGCTGCTGTTGTAGTTTGGCAAGTTCTAACTTTTTTTTTCTTCATTTTCAAAGACGGATAAGACTGTTTTATTGTTGAATGACACGGATAACATTAATGAATTTATCAATCCCTCACTAAAGGCATGATTGATAACTACACTCTTATGAAATTAAGTATCTCTAAATAGTAACTGTAATGACATAAAAAAAAAAATAAACTTGAAGGTGGACGCATTTAGACATATTATTTTAAGTTTTGCAGTGTGGATTTTTGTTTCAAGATTAATGCTGCAACACCTTTACTTCCCCCCCCCCTTTCCCCAATCGCCAACTTAAAGTATCTTTAGCTTTTTCTCGACCCCCATCCTCCCCTCTTTCCGGTTCCCCCCTTTACACACCCCCTCCCCCCCCCCCCAATCCGATCTTATTTTTCTTTTTTTTTTTTTTTGAAAACAGGATTTCCTTCAAGTTCTTTAAAATGAGCTTGACCTTGGCCGGAAACAGGGATATAAATTAATGTCGAGGTCGCTTATCGTGAGGGCCGTTTTATCTTTGGGTGATAAACTTAACGCTGACCCCCACAAACAGGCTGTCCTTTGTTGTTGTCCAGTGTCCCCCACTCCACTCCCTGCTCGCCACTTTCCGTATCCACCGGAGCTCAGTTTCACCTGTCCCCTCTCTAGTTATCTCCCTTGTACCAGGTGATTAACGGTACAATACCGGGCGACGTGAAACACCTGTTGGGGCACGACTTCACCACCGCCGCCCCCCCCCCCAGCCTTCCTACACCTTCAGATGTTGACGCCACGTGGGAAAGAAAGACAACAGCGAAAAAGAAAGGAGGAATATAAAAACTAACTTTCACATTTTTCTGACATATACATTTGAGTTCACGCAGGCCCGTCCTTAGGTTGTTGATTTGAAGGGGGGGGGGGGAGCAGCCTCGTAGCGTGAACATTTTACAGCAGGGGCCAGGCAATAGCAGGGGGGGGGGCAGGTAATACATTTTACTAAGTAGAACAAATAAGCAGGAGGGGCCAGAAAAACGCAGGGGGGCCCTGCCCCTGCCCCCTGCACGCTACGGGCCTGAGGGGGAGGCAAGACTGAGATGTTTGGGGGAGGGGAGCCAAAACGTAATAGATTAGTAGGATTTTTACAGGTGGTGGTGGGGGGTGGGGTGAGATGTGAATATTAGACGTAAGCCCCGGATGTTCAATGTATTTGATCGGTTCTGACCTACTTTAAAAAAAATGAATAGTGGGATCAATTTTTTATGTCCAGAAATGAAAGTCAGAATGTATTTAGGTCAGCGTTTATGACATATTTATTACCTATCGATATCGTTTTTTATTTGTTTTAAAATTGTATAAAAAAAATGTCACAAGTTCGAGGTGTATGCTATAAATGACAACCATGTGGTTGGTTTCCACGTCATTGTAATATGTTATGTTGTTGTTTTTTTTTTTTTTACTGCACAAATGTTTGATCACTTACAATCATGATTAAATACAGGAAAAATCGTTTCCAGTCGACAGTGTGTTAGATTTGCTACTTTCAGAACCGTTTTTATGCGTAGGCAGACCAGTTAACCGCATACAGCCACCATTTCGAACGGGACCATTTTAAGTGTAGATTAATATTAAATCTAATGCTACGTCTGTGGAAGCCCCTGACAATACTTGTTGAAGTCCCATGAAAGTTTCTGGGTACACTCTCACATTGTATCAAACAACCTAAATTGCATTTAACCACTTGCTGAAATACCAGCTGACGAACGCAGAAAAGAGCCAGAATAATGGAGCCAGAATATAAATTGAACTATTCTGTGGCTCACTCTGTGTTGTACAGATTATATGTTCGAACCCATGCTACTCCAGTCATCGAAATGTATTATGGGTTGTATCCATGGCCACCGCAATGTTGGCTGTAGAAAAGGCGCTATAGAAAACCTGACACAATGGTGATTTTTAGGATCACATTTTAGGATGATGTGCTCACCTTTGATGGTGTGCTCACCTTTGATGATGTGCTCAACTTTGATGATGTGCTCACCTTTGATGATGTGCTCAACTTTGATGATGTGCTCACTTTTGATGATGTGCTCAACTTTGATGATGTGCTCACCTTTGATGATGTACTCACCTTTGGTGATGTTCTCACACTTGTTGGTGTGCTCACAATTGTATTTAAGGGGCTGTTCATGTAGTATAGAAAAATAGAGCGAAAAAAAAAAAAAAAAACAACAACGACTAAGTTTATCCCCTCTCCCCATTGTAACAATATGTCACAATACGTAACAATATGTCACAATATGTGACCCCCTAATTATCAATAAGAAATCTTTTCAGTTTTGCTTGTTTTTTTTTTCTTAATTATTTGTAACCTTCTACTATAGCATGTATAAAATACCACGCATTGTAATAGAATGTATTCCTTATGTTATCCCATCACGTGTGTGTACAGTGTAATCCTTGAGTTATCCCATCACGTATGTGTGCCGTGTATTCTTTGAGTTATCCCATCACGTATATGTCCAATGTATTCCATTGAGTTATCCCATCACGTATGTGTACAGTGTATTTATGTTTTATGCATTTTAGAAACTCTGTTGAATTCAGGCGTGTTGTAGTCATACATTTCTTTTGTCCTCGATAAAACGTTTTAGAACCGCCGCTTTATTCAGACGTAGTGTAATGACATCATCCCTGGGTTTCTCCCGACAAGTCAGGTCGGTGTCCCCAGTGCTCTTGGTCCATTGTGTTTTATTGGTCTCACTACAAGGCAATGAAATATTTAAGACGACTAATCCTCCCCGGAGACGGGCGGATAGAGATATATATCTTGGACTGGCTTGGATCCCAGCAATTGAAATAAGTGCTACTGGGAATCGTTGTTTACCAGACCATCCCGTCACCATCCCCTTCCCCTTTCCTTTTCACACCAGACATTTAAGTGGAGAAATAAAAAAATGATTATACGTGTGTTTTTTTTGTTCCTTTTTCAAAACTAATGTCAGGATGAACTTGACCACAAAAAGTAAAAAAAATGGCGGCATGTGCAATTTTTTTTCACTATGATACTCAGCAATAAAAAACATAACATTAAGAACACGAAGTCTATCGAAATTTAATTGAAGCTAGTTCATCAAATTCTGTTCATCCCATTATATACCACTGACCTCTAAATATAACTAGACAGCGCATCAAAATTAAAAAAAAAAAAAAAGAAACAGGGAGAAAGAGTTCGTCATCTTGGAACACCTATCTTAAAAATATTTTATAATTCACAAATGACTCGAATCAACCTTGTTCTTTTTTGTCTTGACACCTTGACATGAAAGCGGTGGGTGTGAAAGGGGTGCAAAAAAAAAAAACCTTATATCGTCCCCGGACACTAAAAACTACACCTACACCCGCACCAATGACTGAGATATTCCAAAGCTGAAAGAAAAACATACAGTGCTGAGTACGGATGGTCGCGAGGTTAAGCGCTCGACTGTCGACCTGGGGTTTACGGGTTCCATCTTCAGAGAGAACCAATGGGATTTTTCGGGTCATGGTGAAAGTTCCCTCCAAGTTTCAAGTAGTGCCACACCAATGGTCATTGCACTATCCGTTATGGTGGGGATGACCAGTTGTTGATAAGCTCAAATAGATAAATATCCCATCCTTACACGGACCCCACAGACTGTCCCCAAGTAATCGGTAGTTGATTCTATCACTAATATGTACTTCATTTTGGCAGCAGCTGTTTGAGTATGAAGAAAACCACTATCTAAAAATTCAACTATTTAAATTTTATTACAACACATAAGTGTAGATATTCGACTGTCGACCCAAGAGTCCTGGGTTCGATCCTTGATGAGAACCATGTGAATTTTTCCAGGTGAAATTTGTTGCGAAGTCGTCCCACAAGTCCACCCAGCTTTAGATGGGTACCTGTCTTAGGTTTAGGTTGGGTAAGTAAAGGCGGCTGAGCGTTGTGCCAACCACACAATCCCTTTATATGCCGAGGTTATAGAATCAGATGAATTCCACACTTCATCTGCCCCGATGGCCCGTTCGGGCTAAGAGAACTTTATTTTACATAAACCTAACATTGCATCTCGGTAAACTGCTTATTCTGGGTATGTGAGTCATATTTATGTTTACTATGAAACTTGTCCTGTAGTTTACTCTTTTCTGTTTGAATGGAGATACATTATAGTAGTGATTCCCTGGAGCAATCTTTGATGACTGAAGTTTAAATAAAAACAAGGGGGAGTCGACGGTAACTATGGTTTCCGTCTCGACAGACGCTTTTTATTCCAGAGCAAGAGGAGATAAACGTTTTGTCCAAAAAAATAACAAACAAAAGGTCGACAACCCCAGCTATTCTTTGACCTTACAATTATAGTTTTGTGATGGACATCAATGATACATAGATTGCGGGATATGTCACATGACAATGACATCAATTGACAAGATGAAACACACAAAGTGTTAGATGTGAGAATGCAGGGGGGGGGGAAACAATAATAGGGCCAATGACAAGCTAATTGTAGGGCTATCTAATAAAAGATGACGTGTATTTGTACTTGATCAACTAAGGAAATTTCAGCCAAACCAAAGAGAAAATTACAGAGCAGTTGTAGGGGAAGGGGAATTAACCATTTGTCAGGGACCACAGACCATGAACTCTTGATCTCGATATAGAGTGACTGGTCAGTTGGGGGGCTCCGTGTCCCACTGTCTGCTGGGGTGACTAAGCATAAGAATCATTTTATGAAAAAAGAATTCCTAAAAAAATTGGGCTCGTCCGGGATTTGAACCCGGGACCTCTCGCACCCAAAGCGAGAATCATACCCCTAGAACAACGAGCCGGTTGAATGTGTTTTGAGGCTGTTACAAGAAAACATTGAAAGACATTTCGTAAACCGACTTATTAAATGGTCGATATGATCACATCTGTTTGTCGCCCTGGTTGATAACCAGAGTATGACGTATTTAGTCAACTATAAAACATAGTGACTAGCGATAGAAAGAGAATAAATGAGATATTTAATTACACTTCAGGACTTAACAGCCACTGCAATTCCCTTGATGCAAAAATAGAAAGCACAAAGTTACAAGACAACACTCAAAAGATTCAATTCAATGTTCCCTACGACCAATAAGGAAAGCACAAAGATACAAGACAACACTCAAAAAGAGAAGCTACTCGGACTCACGCCTTATGAATTGCATACGATATACTTTCTATTTAGAAAAAAAGATAAAGATAAACAACTGTTAACGATTTCATTGTGAGGAATTTAATTTTTTTTTTACCCTAGGACCAGTGCGTGTCCATACATCTTCGCTTCAGTAGATGTAACAGCAGAAATGATACAAGCAAAGTCAATGTTATTTAGTAATGATACAAATAAATAATAGAGAATCTGGAATAAAGTAGCCGGAACAGGGGAGCCGGAATAAAACAGTCACTAAACTCAACAAAGAGCCTCAATAAGCTAAATAAAAACAAACAGCCTCAATAAAAAGCCGCTTTGAACAAAACAAAAAGCCGCAATAAACCCTGCAAGAAGACGAATATGACCAACCAAATTTATCTATTTACAGAAAATTAAAATAAAAACTGATCACCTTAGAATATCGCCTATTATGTTTCTCTAAAGAATGTCTCCACTAGTCTCTCTCAATGAATCTCTCCACTAGTCTCTCTCAATGAATCTCTCCACTAGTCTATCTCAAAGAATCCACTAGTCTCCTTCTCAAAGAATCTCCCTCCTAGTCTCTCTACTACCAGCTCTGTTAACATTTATTCTGGTTATTTGATATCATGGCGACTAAGCCATCCACGTTATAAACCTAGGAAATGTATCAGCTTTGTTGTGGCACGATGGCTGTACTGGGAGCTATTTGTACCAAGAAACTATACCCGCTGTCCGAGCGAGGAACGAAATGGTGTAAGGACTGTACCCAGACGAATAGCAAGTGGTGGACGTCACCTCGAGATGTTTGAAAACTGCTGCAGGGATGGTCCTTCACTGGACTTCCAGACCTGGTCAGCAAATAACATTAGACACTCACTCTATCTCTCATTCTCTCCCCCCCCCCCACCCACCCACTTTCTCCCTTCTGTCACTCATACACACATCTACACACAGCGCATGAGAAATGTAATTTTGGAAACCTCATCCCATGGTTGCCGCCAGCAGACAGTGGGGGCCACTGGTGACTCCTTGCCCCCCCCCCCTCCGACCGACGAGTCATTCTTTACAAAGTTTATTGAGAATGTATGTTCATGGTTTGTGGCCCCTGACAAATGTTTAGCTCCCCTTTTCCTCCCATCAGCTGATCTGTAATATTCTCTACGGCAGTGGTCCCTAACCTTTTTTCTTGACCTTTGATAAGTTCACCGCGGCCCGGTTGGGGGTGGAGGTGGGGGGGGGGCGGGAATGGACCGAGACGTTGATTATTTATATATTAGATTGTTTTGATTCACAAAATCACTGCCGCTCACAGCCGCTTAGCTCCCGGTTAACCTCTCGTCCATGGGAAGACGCACAATCCCGAGAGAAATACAACACAATAAATAGAAAGGGAATAATTTAATGTTTCTTGGGTGTCCCAGTACCATTTGATCCACGGCCCGGTACCGGTTCGCGGCCCGGGGGGTTGGGGGAACCACAGTTCTACGGTACGGCTGACGATGACTTTGTGTAATATGCAAATATATACGCATAATATATACATTATACATACCATGACTAATAAACATTAATATTTTTTCTGAAGTAGGCCTACATGTTAATCGTGTTTTTAGTTATCAAGTGAATCGGTATTTTTTTTTTTAGAAATTATACATTTGAATTTTTACTTAAATGCGTAAAAAATATAATACCGTTGTACCATTATGGTTAATTGTTTTATTCTGAACAAAACAAAAATACATCGGGCCCGTCCGGGATTTGAACCCGGGACCTCTCGCACCCTAAGCGAAAATCATACCCCTAGACCAACGGGCCTTCGTATACAACTGTGTTAACATATAAAATCTATTACGACTTTCCGCTTCTAAAAAAAAAAACTATTGTTAAATCAATCTGCCATAATCGATCGCCTGAGGTATTTGTTGGTGCATCTGTTTCCATATTGATGACATCACTGTACACTCAGTGGTTCCCACACCTTGTTTATTGTGTAGACCCGTGTGACTGAAATCACGTTAAATCTTTCACTACGTAAGGCATGTGAGCGGAGGTTTTTTTTGTAAACTTTACCTCTTCCACGAGGTGGGCTACACCAGGTGAGCCCAGGGGTGGGGGCACACATGGAGTAGGTGACATGGAGTAGATGACATGGAGTAGGTGACATGGAGTAGGTGAGCCCAGGGGCGGGGCACACATGGAGTAGGTGACATGGAGTAGATGACATGGAGTAGGTGACATGGAGTAGGTGACATGGAGTAGGTGACATGGAGTAGGTGACATAAAGTAGGTGACATGGAGTAGATGACATGGAGTAGGTGACATAAAGTAGGTGACATAGAGTAGGTGACATCTGCATTCGGGATGTTGTTGTTTTTTTGTGTGTGTGTGCAAAGCAGTGCCGTAGCGTGAAAATTCTACAGCAGGGGCCAGGCATTCTACAGCAGGGGCCAGGCAATAGCAGGGGGGGGGCAGTTAATACATTTTAGTAATTAGAACAAATAAACAGAGGGGGGGGGGCAGACAAAATGCAGGGGGGGGGGCTGGTGCAAAGTAATAAATGCCATAAAGTACCACAACATTGTCCAGTTAACAAGATTTGGTTTAGATATGAGCAGTGGCGTAGCGAGCTTAACTCGCGCCAGGGGCACAAAACCTTTTTGAGCGCCCCCCCCCCAATTCGAAAACCATATAATATTATATGTAAAATATACCATTAGGCGCCCTTTTGTGAGTAGCGCCCGGGGCATGATGCCCCCCCCTTTTTTTTGCCCCGCCCCTCCCATCGCTACGCCACTGGATATGAGTAATAATAATATTTTAGTGGTAGGTAGCATTATGAAAGTTAACATAAAGCTGACTGCTGCTACTAATGCTACATGTGGTCACTAATGTTCTACATACTATTAGGGCCAGACTTACAATGTACTGGGGAATCAATTACTAAAGAAGTTTACAGTAAACATTGATGCCGATACTCAGCCAACATTTTAATATTTGACGATGCACGCTAATCCAATTAAGACTATTTTGTCTGTCTGTCTGTCTGTCTGTCTGTCCGACATCACCCTAGATCTCAACAACCATAAGTCCTAGACCCATGATGTATATATCATTTTGTAGGTCTTGGCCTGCCATGTGTGCAGCAAAAGTTCATTTCGCGAAAGGACCTCTGAGGGCCGGGCTTCAGGGCTCCTAAGGGGCTTATATATATTATATATAGCCCCATTTTACACTTTGTACGTTCAATAACCCATTCATTTGGTGCGAAATACTGCAGCACGTATTTTCACCAAGATTTATTAAGAAACTCATCAAATGAAATAGTAAGCTTGTGTTCTGAGTTTAATTGAAAGTATCAGAGCTATGCAACAATTGACGGAGTTTTCGGACGATTAAATGACTACGATTTCGAATGTTTTCAATTATGAGTCCTATTTCAGTAACCACAAACCACTTGTAGTTAGATTTAAGAGAAAATAATTTTTTTTCAAATATAAAGAAACGTCTTTATAATATTTTTTGTACAGATATTACAAAATTGAATTTATAAACATTTCCAAAATTTACAAATATTTACTGAAAGCTAACAAACGTACTGATACATAACATGAAAATGCGCTAACACGTCCTGTGTCCAGAATGGAACAGGCTTAATTGCTTGTTTTACTATGCCGGATACTTCAAAGTAAGGAGAATGAAAGTCTATCCCTTTTTCGAAAATGCTCTAAAAATAGTATTAATTGGATTTAGCATTGCCAAATATTAAAATGTTGGCTGAGTATCGGCATCAATGTTTACTGTAAACTTCTTTCATGATTGCTTAGAAAAAAAAACTGGGCCCGTCCGGGATTTGAACCCGGGACCTCTCGCACCCTAAGCGAAAATCATACCCCTAGACCAACGGGCCGATATGTCGCCAAATTTATTTTTTGAATTTGTGAATACCAGCACGCTTGATGTCATTGATGACGTCAAAATATACATTTCTTCTAATTAAGTATCCCTGACTGCCGAGTGTCCAGTTCTGTCCAGTAGATATTAAGCCAGCATTGTGTATAATGCATTCCGGATGTTGATCCTATATCAAACAACAAAGTGCAATTGACACGACCAATTTCTGCAACCAAGCGCCCTTCCTTCCTCACTCTCTCCCTCCTCTCCTTTTCACTAAAATGACTAAATTTATTCCTCTATTTAGTACTCTTGTCTTGTATTACGAACTGGACATGAAAGAGATGGTCCAGTTAATTACTGGACATGAAAGGTCCAGTCAAGTACTGGACATGAAAGAGATGGTTCAGTTAAGTATTGCACATGAAAGAGATGGTACAGTTAAGTGCTGGACATGAAAGAGATGGTCCAGTTAAGTGCTGGACATGAAAGAAATGTTCCAGTTAAGTGCTGGACATGAAAGAGATGGTCCAGTTAAGTGCTGGACATGAAAGAGATGGTCCAGTTAAGTACTGGACATGAAAAAAGTCTAGTTACGAAATGGGCTCGTGGGGGTCTCATATGAATGGTCAGTGTGAGTCCATGCGTTACTTGCTTTTTTAGTGTCTCCGGGTGACGGGCCGAATATATATGTATGTCTATGAGTGGACCAGTCGGACAGCCTGCTGACCAAGGGTCTATTTGGTAGTCTCCGGAGACTGAAGAGCGTAACGAGTTTCATCACAGCTACGAAACTAAGAGAGAAGGAGGAAGAGAGAGAGAAGGAGAGAGAGAGGGAGGGAGAGACAGAGAGGAGAAAGAAGTGGAAGTGGAATTGGATGCAAATAAACAGAGGAAAAATAAAGAGAAGCGAGAAAGAGAGAGACATGGAGGGAGAGAAATAGAGGGAGGGGGGAGGGGGAGAGATATGCAATGTGTTTATACTTAATTAAGATAGACCTGAATCTGAGCAGACGTCATATACCCTATCACCCCATCCCTCCCTCACCACTTCTCTCCCACACAATTTACATTTTTTAATTGTAATAGTACATTCATATTTGATGAATGTATTAATGATATTGATGCCAGTTAACCAACCCTAATTCAGATTTAGGCTTATCAACATTATGCCCCCCCCCCTCCACCTACATAAACTATCTCTCTACTCAAACTAGTATTTACCACATCTTCTGTAAAACACTGCAGTGTTATTGCTAAAACAGAATGAAACCTCCCTCTACTCATACGACACATCAATAAGCCCAACACCAAACAGCCACAAACATCAAGATATGACCTGCAAACAGCCTCGGGCTATGATAATTGAACAGCTGAGCTAATCTGAGCAAAGATTTCTGCCTGCGCAAAAGTTGAAAGTTGATACGTTTAACAGGATATTTATGAAATTGGCTCGTTGGTCTAGGGGTATGATTCTCGCTTTGGGTGCGAGAGGTCCCGGGTTCAAATCCCGGACGAGCCCAATTATATTACTCCTTCAAGAGGTCTTTTTTTCACCTTTATTTTCAAGGGCAGGGCTCACATTCCATTATTCCACCATCTTTAGCTGCTTTAAATAATGACAATAAGCTAACCTAAATATATTGTTTATCCAGGAGATCTTTCTTAACACAAACTTGACCGAAATTATAAAGCGGTACCGATGTGAGTGAAAACGCAAGTTGTTCATCGTCAGTGAGTTGTGATGTCTATATTGATTGACAATTAGTGCTGTTTTACTCCCAGTTTTCTGGCCTAAAGTCACTAACGGGCATACCAGTTAAATGAACATTTGGATATGCCTCGGCCACTTAAAGCCCGATTTCATTTCCATGAATAAAACAGAAAAAAATGCAACTTTTATTCAGAAACCTATATTTTACTCTATACCTGGATAGTAAGCAGTGCAAGTATAATTTCACGATGTAACGGGCGGAAAAAAAAACATTGTTTCAATTCTAAATAAAATAAAGGGCCCGATCGGGATTTGAACCCGGGACCTCTCGCACCCTAAGCGAAAATCATACCCCTAGATATATTTAAAGTAGTTTATCTACAAAATATTTTAACAAAATATTCAACTAAAATCGCTTCAGGGGGTACTTAAAACTATATGTAGGCCAACATGTGTTACATGATATATTTAGGTTAGTGCGCACAGGGTGAATGACGTCATTGTAAACATTGGTTTTGTTGACATCGTGACTTTACTGTTGGTTACAGTAAATGATAAGATTATAAAAGATAATATGCAACTGATAGGAGACATTTCAAAACTTCTGTTTTGATCACAATGTATCATGTTTATTATAAATACATTAATAGTAACATTATAACCCTAAACAATACAATATCAAACTCATTGGGGCCCTAAACAATACAAAAATTAAACACATTAGGGCCCTAAACAATACAATATCAAACTCATTGGGGCCCTAAACAATACAATATCTACCTCATTGGGGCCCTAAACAATATAATATCAAACTCATTGGGGCCCTAAACAATACAAAAATTAAACACATTAGGGCCCTAAAATTATACAACACATGCACCATTGAAATTACAATATCTGATACATTACCATCACTGGAGGCCTGAGCTGTGCGCCGAGCCTATGCCGATTGTGCTTTGTTGGGCCTAGGACGTATGTCATCCGCGGGGGCTAAGCATTTCAAGTGGGGGCCTTAAAAGAACGTTCAGTTTTGTTACAGACAGTGTTGTTTTAGTCCCAGGTCATATTTTAGTTTCAGTTTTTATTTCGTTTTTTTCTGTAATAATTTTAGTTTTAGTCTAGTTTTAGTTTTGGGGCCAATTTTAGTTTTCGTTTTAGTTTTCGTCGACTAAAACTAAAACGCCAGAGTTTTAGTTTGCGTCTCATTCATTTTAGTTTCACTTTTAGTTTTTGTCTTGTAAACACCAATATCAAATGACATCATTGTTCATGACCAATTGTTGAAACAGATTGAAGCATAATAATAGTAGTCACAGCGATGACAGCTCAGTGTACAGAGACTGACTCCATTCACTCAATTGTCACATTATAAGTCACACAATCACATTGTGTCATGTGATGGTCTTCTTACGTGCCGCCAAGTGGTGAAGTGATTAGCATTAAAATTGTGCTTTGACATTGTATTCTATTGTTTTTACATTTTTTTTAAACTTGAAAAACTTGCACTCATTATATTTAAATAAAAACATTTTGTTGTTCTCAAAAGTATTGGTATTGTATCGGTATCGATTTTGGCAATACATTTTTACTTGAGTATTTCTGTTGGTATTGGCGATACTATTTTATGAAGTATTGGTATCGATATTGACGATACAATTTTAGAGTATTGTTAACAGTCCTGCTTATAGTATCGCCCATTTGATGCGCATGCGCGATCATCAAAGAAATTAGATATGTCCTAGGTCATAATAATTTCGTAGAATAGATGGTTCGCCCGCAGACCGCAGTAGAGGAAAAGAACGATAAATGGGGATTTTAGTTTTTATTTCGTTGGGGAGTTTTAGTTTCAGTTTTTATTCAGTCTTTTGTCTACCAGATTTACTTTTCGTCTAGTTTTAGCCTTGCTGCTAATTTTAGTTTTAGTTTTAGTTATCGTTGACGAAAAGTCAACATTTTCGTCAACGAAGGTTTTAGTTTTAGTTTTCGTCAACGAAAACAACACTAGTTACAGAAAGATAACACAAAAAAAAAAACTCCGAGTATGGGACTCCATCAGTCGCGGGGCCAAGGGCGGTCTCCCCAGTTGCCACCTCCTAGGGCCGCTGCTGGAAACACATCAGTGTAGGAGAGAGAGAGAGAGAGAGACTGTATCTATGTGTACATGTCTATGTATCTATGCGTATATGTGTACATGTGTCTATGTGTCTATGTTTAACTCTGAGACTTAGTCAATGTCGAAGTAAACATGTAAACACCAGGCTGCATTGGCATAAATTTGAAAAAAAAAGGGGGGGGGGGAGGCAGCCACGAGCGGCCCTGTTATGTTTCTTTACAGGGGCAGCATCTGCCAAGTTTATTTATGACCTGTGTCACCATTTTTCCCAAAGTAAAAAAAATATTTTTTTTAGAAATAGTAAAAGAAATTAATTGAAGAACAAGTAATAACAACAATAATTCAAATGTTAAAAAAAAATGATACAAATAAAATGATATCTTAAACTTTTGTTTCTTTATGTGATGAATGAATCTGACTTTTTAAAATTGTTTGGTGCAGTGGCCACTGCAGAGGTCCTCAAATGTGGGTCACGGACGAATTTTATGTAGGTCGCGCCAAAATTTAAAAACTTATATTGAAAGGGTCGAGAACGTGAATAAAAATAACAACTCAACTTCTAAATTATGTCACAAAACTAAACGGTTGTAAATATGCAAAGTAACCCTGGGGGGAGGGGTGGGGTATATACTGTTAATGAAGTGTTGATTTCTTTTTTTTTCTTTTATCGTTTGGTGGGCGTGTCTCAAAACCAAAAAAAAAACATCTATCTTAGTGGCTTACGGAGCGTAAAAGTATGAGAATCACTGATTTAGTCTACTGGTTTGTAGACATGGGCGTATTGATGGGGGGGGGAGGCAAGGGGGCATTTGCTCCCCCCCCCCACATTTAAAAAAAAATATCATAAAGTTGTTATTTGCCCCCCCCCCCTGGAAAATTTTTGCCCCCCCCCCCGCCTGGAAAAATTCCTAGCGTCGCCCATGTTTGTAGGTGTACAACACATTAAACAGTTTTACTTATTTTTTTGTTTTGCATGCAATTAACTTACACATGGACACAAGTGGTTGGTCGGTGGTCGTAATGATTTGCCTGCACCAAGTACCCCGTGTGTGTGTAGTCCTAACAATATGCCTGCATCTATCGACAGTCTGGGGAAATACCTGCACCCCATCTCTCTGTGGCTTGCCTGTGGTCCTGAGTCCTGACACTGTGCCTGCATCAAGTGGTCTCCTGTAGGTGGGGCTGACAATGAACTTGCCTGTCGGGTCAGTCTGTGTTCCCGGGGGCCTCGCCACCAGTAGGTCAATATACCAGCGGTGTTGGTCTCAAATGACACGAGGGGGTGACAGTGTAGCCTGGAGCTTACGTGGAGAATTAGTTGCTTCTTAAAGAAATCGATTTTGGATAATGAAGTAAATCGGTAAAGTTCAAAAGTCACCTAAATCAATTAATCATCTTGTTAATAATACCAGCTTCCTAGGGCGTTGACCTCGATATATAATAGTTACATTAGACTTCATTAGACTTCATTAGATAGATAGATAGATAGATAGATAGATAGATAGATAGATAGATAGATAGATAGATAGATAGATAGATAGATAGATAGATAGATAGATAGATAGATAGATAGATAGATAGATAGATAGATAGACTAGTGCAGCAAATCATCGGTATATGAAGTCTGTCTGAACTCAATCTCAGATTACATTTAGACGTGTTCCCCCAGTCTCAAGTACCTCAACCGTTGCTTTTGATCTTCGGGGAATCACGTGCCCCGTGTATTGAAAGAAACAAGAACAAAAATAGAACACATGTGTGAAAGACAGATTGATGAACCGGCCATCACTGGATAGTTCAGGCATCAAATTGTAGATACATTGATGGAACAGGCTAACTTCCCTCATCCCATCCTCTCTTCCCTCACCCCATCTACCCGACGGGTCGAGGCTCGTCAAGACGCTACGGTGTTACCTGGAAACATAAGTCAGAAAACATGAAAGACATCTGCCCGCTGTTAGCTGATACGACATTTACAGACTTCCCTAATCCTCTCAGTCATCACAGAGACCGAGACGAGGGGGGTGGAAAGGGGGGGGGGGTGGCGAGGGGCAGAAGAAGGTCAAAGGAGAAGAGAGAAGGGAGGAGTATGACGGAGAGAGAAAGAGTGTAAAAATTAATGACTTTTAAAATACTTGTGTGTGCGCGCCAGTGCATGGTCGTGGTGAGCTCATTGAAGTAAAATGTTGCTCGTCAAATCACTCGTCAGCTGGGATGGAGAGAGAGAGAGAGAGAGAGAGAGGGAGGGAGACAGAACTCGTGCACAGCTCCAGCCAGGAATTAACGAGTCGTTTAGTTTTTTTTGAATTCTTTAACGACCAGGAGAGCCAGGGGGCAATTGCTGGAAACAAATCTGTATAAATGTGTTGGCTCTTTAGCTGCATTGCTGAGTTTTTTTTATCGTTTGAATGTGTGTGTGTGTGTGTATGTGTATGCGTGTGTGTGTGTGTGTTGCTTGAAAGAGTGTGTTTAAGTTTGTTGAATGTGTGTTTATTGCATGTTAATTTGATGCGCTTGTTTATTCAAATTGTTGTTTTGTTTATTTGTAAGTATGTAATTATTGTGTAAACGTGTTTATTGTAAGTATGTAATTATTGTGTAAACGTGTTTATTGTAAGTATGTAATTATTGTGTAAACGTGTTTATTTTAAGTATGTAATTATTGTGTGTATTATATTGATTGTATTATAGTCTGATTATACTGTGTATCCATTGGACACTAAATTAATTAGATCGACGTGCCAGATAAAAAAATGTACACAAAACGAATATCGAGGGGAAAAGAAAACAAAGAAACAATAACAACAGACAAACAAATGTATACATTCGAGCTGATGGAAGAATAGATGATCAATTGAGATCAAACGAACGCGATCTATTGTTAGGATAATGGGTGGGGCAGGGGCGCCGAGAGCCAACAAGGGCCCCAAGGCAGGACATCATTGCGGGCCCCTTAATAAACAATGAGTCGTGAAAAAATTGACATGGTCGGGGCGGCCGGGCCCCCCTTACAGATGCGGGCCCCCTGTCAATGACCCTCCCTGACCCCTCTCGGCGTGCCTGAGGGGAGGGGGAGGAAGGGAGATTTCTGTGAACTAAAAAAAAACTACAGACTGTACACATTTCTCGATGACCTGCAATTATTGTTTAATCCATTATTCCTAGATTTCAAAAAATCAAAATAAATGAATACGTTCTACCAGACTACTCACTACCGTACGTGATTTTTACTCTGCACCCAATGGCATGAAACTTTGTATTCATCATAAACATGCTAGTTAAAAAACAAAAAAGAAAGTAAAGTAAAAATAAAATAATCCCCCAATGAGGATTATTACTTCGAAATTCGATAGCGTGGAACTGAAAACGTTTATAACTAAATAGCGTGATAGGAGTTGTGTGTTGGTTTCCCCCTCCCCCTCCCCTCTCTTCATGGATCGATGATTTACCTACATAACACAAACAACACTGACCTAAATAAGGTGCAACTTCTTACCTAAGCCAGAATATTTGTGTTTGTGAACCAACTTTTTTTTTTCCTTACTAAGCACTATGTTTGTGGGGTGAGGGGGGGCTGGGTTGGGTTGGGTGTGTTGGGGGGGCAGTTTGAGATAAGCTTAACTCGGTCAGAAAGATTTTATTTTATTTTTTCTCTTCACTTGTAACATTTGAAAGTTCTATCAGTAAACAACTCATACATATATATATATATATATATATATATATATATATATATATATATATATATATACTTATAAGACGCATTCGTTGTCTGTCTGTCTGTTCCCTTATAGATCCAGACAAACAAATAACGTGAAATTTGTTACACATACACATAATTACATGGGGAAGGTTATAGGACGGGTTTCGTTTCATCTCGATGGGTAGTTTAATTGTAATTAATTTTTTTTTATTTTAGTATTTTACTACTATATTAAAGTAATCTCGACGGCGCCATAAATAAAATTCCTCTGTGACGTCATTTCCCTATGATCGAATAGAACTTGCGCGCTGGTGCTGTATTGTGCCTTTGTAATGCAAAGAATTGTTGATGTTTTTTCATGCTCTCTGATGTGTACAGTTTGACTAATTATGACCGCAAAACAAAACATTTCAAGATTAAATACCAACAGATGGTCAGTATGTTACCACATCATCAATGTGTTAATGGAAGAAATCAGAAAAATGACCACACCATCACTTAATGCTACGTCCCTGGAAACCCCAAACTGCTGCAATCAATAAAAAAAAATTGTGAAAGGCCAGTCACCAGAATGTCAGGATTCGACTAAATAATTGCCGACACTCGACTCTTATAAATAGACACAGACGGTGGGGGAAAAAAATGAGTTTTGGCATCACCTGGGGGGAAATCAAACACCCTGATCGATACCACAATCAATCAGTATAAATGGGGAGGGCGAAATAGTTAGAAGCATCATTAAGTCTCGTCCAGCTAAATCTAAACAATAAAAATATTTGTGATGGCTAAAACATTTCTTCTGAGAAACATTTGGAGGTATACTGTAAGTTCTAGCAGTAAAAAACTCATATCTCGGTCCAACTTTTCGATATGCACATGATGTAGACCACCGGGGAGATGTGAGCCATTAGTGATTTGCAAAAAGTAGACATAATTTTTCTCCCATATTTATTAAATTAATTTTTTTTGTTTTTTTTTTTTTTGTTTGAGTGGAAATGTGCAACAGCCGCCAGTCACTTGAACAAAAAAAAAACTATTGACATTTTTTTTTTAAATTAAAGGATGCGCACAAAATAGTGCACAAAATAGGGTGCACACAAAATAATGCACAACATAGGATGCACACCAAAAAGTGTACAACGTAGGATGCACACCAAATAGTACACAACATAGGATGCACGCCGAATAGTGCACACCACAGGATGCACACCAAATAGTGCACGACATAGGATGCACACCGAAGAGGGCACAACGTAGGATGCACGCCGAATAGTGCACAACAAAAGATGCACACCAAATAGTGCACACCAATGATGTACACCAAATAGTACACAACATAGGGTGCACGCCAAATAAAGCACAAAATAGGATGCACACCAAAAAGTGCATAAACGTAGAGTGTACGCCAAATAGTGCACAACAAAGTAGTGTTGTTTTCGTTGACGAAAACTAAAAGTAAAACCTTCGTTGACGAAAATGTTGACTTTTCGTCAACGAGAACTAAAACAAAAACTAAAATTAGAAGCAACACTAAAACCAGACGAAAACTAAAATTATTACAGAAAAAACGAAATAAAAACTGAAACTAAAATATGACCTGGACTAAAACAACACTACAACAAAGGATGCAAACGACAGAATGCAAACCATAGGGTGTACACCAAATAGTGCACAGCAAAGGATGCACACTAGGGTGATAACTATTTTCATTATTTTTCGTAACGAAACTGAAACCCCTCACATTCGAGGAACAATTATATGTAGATGACAGTAGCAACATTAATTTTTTTTTAAATTGAAAAAAGTTCCCCCTATTTTTAATTTTTCGTTCACATATCGCGCAGTTTGAACTCGCCCCAGCTTGGGGTGAGTTCACAATATATAACTATTTCATTATTGTTATAACTTCTTTTATTTTCTGTTTCAGGTGCAAATATATAATATATATTCTGGAATATTTTAGAACATTGTGGAATATTTTTGAATATTTTGGATAAACTATCTCGTTTTCAGTGCAAGATTGCAAGTCTTACTGTCAGGATAGTGAAAGTAGATAGACATGGATAGATAGAAAGACATATTGTTAGACAGATAGACAGATAGGCTAAACAATCTCACACGGATGCCTACAAACCGTCAAATTCTTGGAAACTTCACTTTTCTGTTCAATAGCCAGAAACGGCGACTGGATCGAATCAAAATTATGATTACGGATATAGAATTGCTTTGGAGGGAAATTCTAGACTTTCCACTATTATCCAGCGCACTCATCAAAAAGAAACTCAATTGCCTGATTGATTTATATGACAAAAACAAAAAGAATCCGTCTGATAAATTTACTACAACACTTTCTCAGTTATTTGATGTCACCAACGTTAATGGAGAATGGAAAAGCACGGAGGATAAAGAACTCTACCAGAGGCAAGTTAAGAGTGGAGGAAAGATTGGTTATTCAATGGTCAAACAAGCCCCTTCGGAATCAATCCACCCAAGAAAACGAATCCGACTATCAAAAACCCAATCACAAGCCAGCTCTTCTCAATCGCAACCTATACAAACACATACAACTGTCTCAGAATCTTCGGATTCTGAAACCTCTGCTTCTTCACCCGACTTGCCAACCTATTCTTCCACGTCATCTTCTCCTGAAGGCAAACCGAAATACCAAAGAGCAAGCACTACAACAGCGGGTTTGCTAGTACTGCAAAACAACATTTCTACACATAAAGCATATGATGTTCTTGCAACCATTGCTGAACAGGGTCACGATGTGCCAGTTCCAAGTCAGGCGGGTGTCTGGAAACGAGTAATCTCTGTAGGACGTAAAATGAAAACCAAAATTGTTCAAAAACTTCAAAGCAAAGAACTCTATTGTCTCCAGTTTGATGGTAAAAGAGTTCAAGGGGAAGAGTATCAAGTTGTTCTGCTGAAAAATATGACAACCGAAATCAAACTTGGTATTATTAAATGTGAGAGTGGTTCTGCCGCGGCCATTCACAAGGAACTACATCAGCTACTTGATGAATATGATGCTTGGAAAAATATTGGCATGATAATATGCGACACGACCGCAGTAAATACTGGTCGTTTGCATGGGATTGTAAAGCTCATACAGGATGATGTCTTGAGCAAGGGCTTTCAGAAGCCACAATATATTGGGTGTCAGCACCATGTACTCGACCTCCTTTTGAAACATGTCATGAATTTTTTTATCCAAGAGCCAACGAGCAAACCAAAACTCAACTATTCCTTCATTGACCAATTAACACAAAACTATGTCACTCTTCAGGCTGATTACCGCCTCGTTGCGACAGATGATGTTAGCACAGACGAGAACCCTGGATGGCGAGATGATTTCAAGTTCTTATATGAATTATGTCAGGCATATCGTCATTACAAAACAACTTCACGTTGGCCTCGCATCAACTGGAAGAAACTACCAAATTTACACCAGGCAAGATGGAACTCACGTGCGATATATACTGTTATATCATTTTTTCTGATACCAGAGTGGCGCAACATCCTCACTCCTGCCTGCAACTTCATCTGCTACGAATGGGCAAATGCTTGGTTCCATTCTCAACACTATAATGAAGCTTCCTTCAATGAACTGTTTACCTCACTCATCAGGATAAAATGCAAGAAGGCAATTAAGTGTTTAAAGACCCATTGGTCAGTCGAAAAGTCATTAATTGACATTCCCAGATCTAACCAAAATGCTGAACGTGCTGTGAAACTGATGGAGGAACTTCATGCCAAATCGAGAAAATTTCAATTTTTGAATCTGAAGTTCATAGGAAAAAATATGTTTTAAACATTTCTTGTACATTCTGTACATATTACTAACTGATCTGTATCTTATTTGTTAATAAAAGTTGATTAGTTATTATTATTACTCTTTTGAGTTAAGCTAAAAAAAATAATGTCCTTTTTTTTGAAAAAAGAAATATTTTTCCACTTTTTTCTTCCGAAAAAGGGGGAGGAGGGGGAACTTTTTTTAAAAAAATCAAAAATGCGATTGATATTCTTAAATTACACATAAAAGTTCCTCGATTGCAAGTGGTTTCATAAAAATATTTTTTTTGTTATCACCCTAATGCACACCTGAGTAATGCACAACATAGTATGTCACACCACAGAATGCACACTTATAATCAAACAGACACATATACAATAATACAGCTGGTTTACAATAATACAGCTGGTTCGTGGGAATAAAATTCACGAGTTTAGTGGCCCATATGGTATAAAAGAAAATTATACATAAAACAATGACTTGTCAATTTTCGTGACTTTATGATCACATAAAAAAGAAGTTAGCAAAAGAGCTGATAATAAACAAAGAATCTGGCTGGCTACAGGAAACTCCGGTAACCATGGTGACTGGCTGACATGAGACTTGTTTACTTAACAAAGAGATTTGATACAAAGCTAAAAAAAAAATTTAAGAAAAAACAACAACAACAGGAAGTATATAGTTTTTGTAGCGTATGTTAGTCAAAACTTTTCTAAAATCGACAAACAGATCCACAACAAACAGACCCGCAACAAACAGACCCACAACAAACAGACCCACAACAAACAGACCCACAACAAACAGACCCACAACAAACAGACCCACAACAAACAGACCCACAACAAACACACGTGGAAACAACGGCCAGGACAACTCTCGAGCTAAGAACCGTGCACTGTTCTGATCTCTGTCACCTGTAAAGAAAAAGAAAGATAAACTAGAGAAAATATTTGCAGAAATAAGTTAGCAATGGTGCAGAACCAGCGCCGTAACTAGCGTCGGTCAGTTTCGTAACTAGCGTCGGTCATTGGTGTAACTAGCGTTTGTCAGTGCCGTAACTAGCGTCGGTCAGTGCCGTAACTAGCGTCGGTCAGTGCCGTAACTAGCGTCGGTCAGTTTCGTAACTAGCGTCGGTCATTGGTGTAACTAGCGTTGGTCAGTGCCGTAACTAACGTCGGTCACTGGTGTAACTAGCGTCGGTCACTGGTGTAACTAGCGTTGGTCAGTGCCGTAACTAGCGTTGGTCAGTTTCGCAACTAGCGTCGATCACTGGTGTAACTAGCGTCGGTCAGTTTCGTAACTAGCGTCGGTCATTGCCGTAATTAGCGGAGTTGGCACACGGGGCTGAATCTAAAAATGCCACCCCTCTAGCTCTTGTAACTTGTTTTTCCAAATACCAATACTCGAGTACTACTGTAGTACTTTTTTTTGGAGTACTGGTACTCATCATTGCATCTTGGGTACTTGTGCTTGAATTCGTACTTGCACTTGTGTACTTGTACTTGCATGGTTAGTACCGTTAACATCCCTTCCCATTATTGTACCAAAATGACTAAAGAGGTAACAAAAAAAAAATGGAGTCTTTTGTTGGTAACCAATAACTGCCACCCGATAACGGGACACTGCTCAATTTCTTTGCAGTGATTTTTCCAATCATTATTTGAACGAATTCAACGCAAGCTAGCTAAAACAGAGCATACTTCTACTTATGTTACAGTACTAAAGTACATTCATCACAGATCTACTTATGTTACAGTACTAAAGTACATTCATCACAGATCTACTTATGTTACAGTACTAAAGTACATTCATCACAGATCTACTTATGTTACAGTACTAAAGTATGTAATCTGTGAAATCAAACGGGGGGGGGGGGGCAATTCTATTCAATCCATCAATGACGCTGTTACTCTTTTCTCATTATGTCAAGTGTTTTTGTTTTGCTTTTACAGGTGTAGAGAATAAAATAAATAAAACAATTTCCACAATGGGTTGCGAAACGTAAAAGTTTGAGAACCGCTGCTCTACAAACTGCTTACAGCATTATCCTCCGCAATACAATACCAAACAACGATGCACTGCCATATACATATATAAAAGCGATTTGGGCTCTGCGTTAAATCGAAAGTAAAGAATGAATACAACAGTATTCCAGTTTAAAATACAATCATGAAAAAATCGGATCTGCCCGAAACCAAAAAAAAAAAATAACCTAGCCTACCGATCAAGCATAAGGAGTTATAACTCTATGCAAACGTTTTGCAGGGTACAGCTAGTAACACATATAATACAACATAGATTGAAACGGGAATGCGGTCTGACGTTAACGAGTGGAAGTTTTAACTAAACATTCAGTTGCACAGAAATTTGTTTTTGTGTTGTTTTGTTTTAAAAGTTATTCTCAACTTACCACGTATTTATAAACTGACGTCATGTTTCACAGTAACACAATTCTAGCTCGCTGTCGTGTTGTTTGTTTATGGATTGACTTGTACCTCAACCCGGGGGATGGGGGGGGGTGAGGGGAGGGGGTGGAGATCAAACACGAAGAAACGACAAAGTTTGTACATAACCACAAAAAAAACATTGATTTTTATTTATTTGTTTTTAAAACACAACGAAAAAAAAAACATGACAATTTGTTTTGCTGCGTTTCAAATTTCGTTTCAGACTTGTGGACTGATGACGCCATTTGATGACTTTATTTTATTTTATTTATTTTTTTTTTTATCTTTTGTCTTTTTTTTTATTGAACACGTGACTTTTGGTTAACGGAAGTCGAATTAGTCCCAAGAACTAAAGTAACTTGTCATTTTACTGACACATTTTATTACCGGAAATGATTAGCGTAAGTTAGCATTAACTGGCCAGAGATGAACTCGAAAATAAAATCTGGCCATTTTCAGAGCTTTTAAAAAAAAAAACAAATGCCGGAGCGGTGAAATTAGGACAAAATGGGCTCCCCTCCTGGAGCGGACCGCCTTCTTCTAGATACGCCGTTGAGGGAAATGTACACGTTTGTTTTGCTTTGACTATTTTACATTGTTTTAAGCTTTTTGCTGAGTATGTGTAATAATGTTATGTTATGTCATCCCGGAGAAACATACAGCATGTCCTACTTATAAAGTATTTGGTGGCTTGAAAACAAAATAACATTTTTTATCGTCACCTGTATACGTGACATAACGTGACACACTAAGACAAGCAGGTGTACCGACTAATGCAAATTAATGTGTTACGATTGTAATGTATACCTTACTCTTTCTCTGTCTCTCTATTCTCTCTTTTTTTCTTTCTCTCTCCCTCTTTCTTTCTCTCTAATACACCCACTCCCAGTCCCTTTTACTATAGTACTAGGTCTAACATTTCATTCTGTTCCTTCCCCCCCTACCGCCCCCTACACCATCACTCTGATGACCTTCATCATAACACTTCCGTGACCACAGAAAATGACCATCGACAGTGTCCACCCATTTCCATTGTCCATCTCTCGTGTCCAGTTGCATCCTCCGCCATCACCACAATGGACGTCACGGTGTCCACGCTTGATAAAATGTCTCCCCCTCCCCCCATCTTCCGGTCAGTCACATTACACCGCCTAATCAAACGACCAGCTGGCCACCACCGCCGAATTGATTAATGGACGTCTGTTTCTGTAACGGCTTCCTTCATGCGTGGACGACACTGACCAACGCGTATATATTCCACCCTCCCCCTTTAGTAGGTCATCCCATCGCCTGCACATGTAATTTATTGACCGTCTTTTTTTTTTTCCTTTTCTAACGGAATGCCGGGGATCCGACCGACCGAGTGGGTGTCCAGTGTCCACCAACTACTAAACGTGGCACACTGTTGGTTCAGTTGCTCCCAGGTAAATGTTTGAACAAAGGACGGGGTGGGGGGAACTACTCTCGAAGACAAAAGGGAGACAAACTTGGGTGTTTTTTTTTTAAACTTGAAAAGTTGGTTCTAGTAGTTTGACACTTGAATGTGACAGTGATGTTGGGCCAGCGAGTAAGTTAATTATAAGGTTTCCGGGCCGTTTGTTGGATTGTGAGGTAACAGTGTTAGAACCTTAAGCTGTGCCGTTACACTGTTAAGAAGGAAGTTCATGGAATGGAATTAATAATGCCCGTCAAAATTAAACGCAATAACATTAAAGACCGTAAAATGTTAGCTTTGTTATTGTTTTTTTTTTAAATAGGAAATGAACATAAAGAAATACACATTTTAAAAGAAGAATAGTTGAGTAAAAAAGTAGTGTAACAGATAAAATGAAGTGTAGTAGATAAAATGTAGCGTAGCCTATACAATGGAGTGTAACAGATAAAATGTAGTGTAGTAGATAAAATGTAGTGTAGCCGATACAATGGAGTGTAGCAGATAAAATGTAGTGTAGTAGATAAAAATGTAGCGTAGCCGATATAATGGAGTGTAGCAGATAAAAACGTATTCTGTGTAATCTAGTATAAAATTTTTTATTAATAATAATAACGAAGTTGATACAACTAGTTTAAATTAATTCATTTCCTTACAGAAGGTGATAGATCCCCTATAACCAGTCTGGCCAAGATTTAGAAAAATCATAAATCAGTGGCGCAACTGGGGGGGGGGGCATTGGGGGGATTTGCCCCCCTCCGAAATAAAAAAAAATTAAAAGATTAGACCAAAATTTGTATAAAATAAGATACAAATATATAAATAATGTGATTTTTTAATACAAGTGATTTTTTTTGCCCCCCCCCTGAAAGTTTGGTCTAGTTGCGCCTCTGCCTACATTATGCACAGTGGCAGAAACTTTGATACATTAATTTAAAGAAAGTGAGACAATCTTGATGGCACGTGGTGAATTCCGTTTTAAAAGAAACTAGAAACAAAAAATTTGGTGCTATATAAAAAAAGAAGTTAAAACTTCTGTCGAGCGTGTGTTTCAAACAAGAAGAATGTTTACCTCGTGTCTAATGAGACATGCGATTAGAAACAAAAACTCAAGAAAAACGAAACAAACGAGAAAAAAAATGGTCTCAACATGAATTTTTATTTTTTTATGAGACACTGAATATGTTGAAACAGTTGTTGTAAATGTAACATTTGAAATCTGTGTTATCTTTATCTTTCCATCTTTAATAATGTAACATTAAAACATCTTTGTTATCATCTATCTACAATACTGTAACTTTGTTACTGCTTTGTTATCATTTGTATAAAACACTGGAATCATTATAACTTTCTCAGGGAGTATCCTGGTATTGTCCCTTTGTAACAAAATTTAACTCAATTTTTTCTTTCTTTAAAACCTCTCATTATAACTAATATTTCAATGTGTGTAATCTTTAATTCTGTTTGATTTACCTTACTGATATCATTTTCTAAACTTGCAAACATTGTCATCATAGTTACTATCTCAAAATGTAACCTTCAACTACTGCCAGAGTTTTTGGTGAACCGTATAGTATTCAGTTTCATAATCCAAACCTGTCAACATTTAAACCTCCCAAGACCAAAAACCCCCGCCATTATGGCAGCAGGGCCACAGCAGAAGATAACACACTAGCATAAACTTGAGGCGATAGAACCGCTCTCGAAGTTTTAAAATCAACATCCAAAAGTAAACTGTTCATTTCTTGCAGTTTCAGCCTCTAAATCCCTTTGTTTGCCGGAGATATTGATTCTAAGTACACTCCATGGATCCAGTAGTTTTTGACTTCGGCGTCTTGAGTCTTTCTTCCCCCTCCTCCCCTTTCTCTCATCTTTTTTAAATTTATTCAAAACCTTTCACCCCCCTCCCCCCACCCACACTCACTTCAGTCGACATTAAAAAAAATGTTTTTTTTTTAAAAACCAACGTTTCTCAAATGCGACACGTCCTATTAAGATTGTGACGCATTTAGCAGGCCTATTTTTCATTATATATTTGTATTATTATAATCAAAACCGTTATCAAATTACTTGTGGTAAGGTTCAGCGCCAACTGGTTAATACTACTTAAAGGTGTAGCAGTGATTCTCAAAATGGAGTAGCCAAAATTTCAAGTATTTATTTAATCGATATCAGTTGTATAGGTCTACATAATTAAATTGTAATGTCTACTGCTCTCACTGCTCTAGATATGCGCGCATCTCTTTATTATTTATCGAACATGGAATTCCTAAATTTATGAACAATTCACACAGGATTTTAGACCCTTAAACAGCCATTATGTTACCGTTGCCGTATTTGAGACTAGGATGTATATTTGTGTTTCCGAATGGGTATATGCCTGTTTGTATGTATATATATATGTGTGTGTGTGTGTGGCTGTTTGTATATATCTGTGTATGACTGGCTATATGAGTATGTGTACGGCTACTTGTATGACATTATCTAGGAATGTTTGTATGGCTACTTGTATGACATTATCTAGGAATGTTTGTATGGCTACTTGTATGACATTATCTAGGAATGTTTGTATGGCTACTTGTATGACATTATCTAGGAATGTTTGTATGGCTATTAGCAGGCTTGCGGAGCCGAGCCGGAGCCGAGGAGCCGCTACTTTTTGCTTGAGCCGGAGCCAGAGCCGAAAAAATCTGGCGGCTCCACGGCTCCCAAATGTTTTTTTTTACAGCAGAATTTTTTTTTTAGCTTTAAAATTCCAGATTTGTTTGATTGTTTGCCGCCAACAATTTGAAATGTTGTCATGTTTTACGAACGCCACAACAGTAACAGCGTTTAAATGATAGCGTGCACGCACATCACCACAAGAAATCTTTAATGGGGAATCGTTTTGTGTTCGTTTTAAATCTTGTTTACCCTCCGAAATTTTTTTAATGGCATATTAATTTGTTAAATATAAAGTTAAAACAATTTTATTTCATAGAATAATTGTATCAATCATTTAAAAATAAATTTTAGCTGCGACGACAAGTAGAACGCGTCATTTCGGATATTATTTGACCGCGAATTTGTAATAGTCTAAAAACAAAATGGTCGCTTTCTGTATTTGACAATTTTATTATAAACAGAATTGCTGAAATACAGTAGATACATTTATAAGGATGTGGCTATTCGGACCCGGGTCCCAATAAAGTCCGATTGTTATTCAGACCCGTGGTAAATATGCACTAAGCTTAGCTATATATAAACTTTATTAGACGGAACCCGAAAAAATAACAATACAGAGTCCGCTTAGTAGGAACCCTAGCCACTGACTAACGATTAAATCATACAATTTAAACAATTATCATAAAATAAAAAAAAAAAAACAATGATAAAGTTAAATATAATAGGCGGAAAAGGAATTTAAAAAAAGTGCATGCATAATTATTTGGGGAGGTGAAGGTGGGGGAAATGGGGGGGGGGGGGGGTGGCAAAGAGAGATAGAAAATGGTACAGAGAGAGGGGGGGGGGGGAAGAAAAAAATCAAACATTAGTTTATGTCGCCTCAACAACTTCATTAGCCCTCGTTTGACATCCAAACTGGGAAAAAAAACTTTTCTGTACGCCCCTGATCTATGCTGAAAACCGTTTTCAATTACAGCCCCCCCCCCTTTTCCCATCATCCCGCCACACCCCTTCCCTCCCCCCTCATCATCTCCCCCCCTCCCCCGATCGAAACTCAGAATTCTCTGTATAATCAAAGAAATTATCCAATTTCGCCGTCCTAGATACAAACTACTCTGTATGAATGTTCAAGTATATACGACTCGTTTTATTAGGTCCGTAATTGGGCTTTCCCGTATTTTTTTTTAAATCAGCCAAGTCATTAGCACGCGATTGAAATGAAGAGCGCTCTGTTGGAACCGCCAGAATCAAAGGTTTATTTCATGGTACCACGGCTTACGATGAAATGATCGAACCATAGGATCAGTTGCACCGCGGTCAGTAATGTTCTTGTTCAACCACCGTACATTCTTACTTAACTGACACTGAATACCGTGGCAATGGGAATTTACGGTAAGTTGATTAAAAAGATTGAAACGGGGGAAGATTCAACCGGAAATAGGGACAGAAAGCACGATTATGGTTAAATGTCGAGGTAAATATACATATAAGCAAGAAAGATATGACAGAAAATATACAGACGAATCATAACATAAAGATAGACAGAAAGAACAAAACGGTGGAGGTAGATTTACTTCCTGATTAAATTTATCTAATTATGCTGGCTTTAATTCTGGATAGATCGCTAACAAGTGCTACTCAAATTGTTGAAGGACAATCCTCCAATCAAAATCGTTATTAGGTATCTGAAGGGTGGGGGTCTTTGGCAGAGCATAGGGGATAACTTGGACCCCATGGGAAATGTATCTTCAGGGTCTATTTAGCATCGTATTTGAATTTGTACCTGGAAAGGCCCTTGGTGGGGCATTTGGTTAGCCTTTCTAATAGAACAGTTCAGTCTGCTACGAAGTGTCATTTCTTTGGCCGAGGTCGAACCCTTTGTGATTCCCTCTAAGGACGGGGCTTTTACGTGCCCTTTGCTCCAGCCATAAGCTGCACAGCCACAGTGAGACTGTTGAATAATGAGATAGCTAGTTACAGAAATAGTTGGATACAGAGAGAGTTGGATACAGAGAGAGTTGGATACAGGGTTGGATACAAAGAGAGTTGAATACAGAGAGAGTTGGATCCAGATAGAGTTGGATAAAGAGATAGTTGGATAAATAGATAGTTGGATACAGAGATAGCTGGATAAATAGATAGCTGGATACAAGAAAAGTTGGATGCAGAGATAACTGGTGTCAGCGATATTTCAACCAGAGATCAACCCAGATACAATACAGATCGGACATGTTCATCAATTTCTCCCAGTGAATAGGTCATCAAGAAACAGAGAAGTCCCAACGGTATTATGAACCCTAGGCCGGACCATCGTGTTGGGGCCCCCAAGGACAACCAGTTAAAATAATGAAATCTAAATTATTATTTAGCATGGGGCCCATATTATATCAATATATATATAAATCATCGTCTTCACCATCGGACCTTCAACAATGTGGTCGTTGGGGGAACGAATGCCCCGGACGACCCCATAAGTGATATTATTATTTTTTTTTATATCATGTAAAAATGTTTTTATTTAAAGTCTATGTAAAGTAACGTCTTGAGAAGATATGTATGCACGTGTGTATGTATGTGTTTTTTTTTTTGGGGGGGTAGGGGGGGGGGTAAAGTATTTAAAAAAAACTTACGTAATAAGTGAATGACCCATAAGGTGCTCGCCATGTCCCCAATATAAAGACGGTTTATGGTCAACATCATTCGGCTGTGTATGATGGTCGACATCATTAGGCTGTGTATGATGGTCGACATCATTAGGCTGTGTATGATGGTAAACATCATTAGGCTGTGTATGATGGTCGACATCATTCGTTTGTGTATGATGGTCGACATCATTAGGCTGTGTGTGATGGTCGACATCATTAGGCTGTGTATGATGGTCGACATCATTAGGCTGTGTATGATGGTCGACATCATTAGGCTGTGTATGATGGTAAACATCATTAGGCTGTGTATGATGGTAAACATCATTAGAATGTGTATGATGGTCAACATCATTAGGATGTGTATGATTTTGATGATATCCTTATAATAAGATTTGTCAGTAGGCGGATGAAGCAGCCTCAACAGTTTTAAATATGTACATTAGTGATTGTAGTCTATTGTAGAGTCTATGCAATAAAACTAATAGCTCGTTGGTCTAGGGATATGATTCTCGCTTAGGGTGCGAGAGGTCCCGGGTTCAAATCCCGGACGAGTCCTACTTGTCTTTTTATTTTCGAGTAACAACAGACTTTTTTTTTTTATGTCACAAAAGTTTTGTGACAAAATTAAACGTTCGTTGAACTGCAAAATGTTAAAATTTATGGGCTATAGGCCTAAAAATGAAACACGATTTCGGACTGTTTTTTTTTTAAATGTCATTTTTATAAAAAAAAATTCATTACAGCTATGTCGCGAAAACAAAACAGTTTGTATTGGTGGGTCGTAAAGAGAAAATGATTGAGAAGCACTGTTCTGGACATTCAATATGTACACTCTAGTTACTACATGTTACTTTTTGCGAGAATTGTGTTGGTAATTGTGTATGTGTGGGGAGGGGGTAAGGGGGTGGGGGGGGGGGCTTATGGCATCAAGGGACATTAACTCTTCACGGCCAAGGTTGACTTGTGACTGACATCTCTGGCAAAGTGTCAAGCTCAAGTGAGCAGAGTGTCACTCACACAAGGGTGGGTATGGAGGAGGAAGTGGAAGGGGGGAGGGGGAGGGGTAGGGCTGTGTGACATCCGGTGGGACATGAAATTTAAAAATAGCCACACAACACTTCACAGAGGGCCCCGTTAATCATCCATTCTAGGTTCAAAACATAAGTGAACTAAAAAAAAATCCTCAACATACAGGAAAAGCCATCTACAAACACGTTAAAGACGCTTACAGACACACACACCCACACGTAAACACAACACCCACACACACTCACACAAACACTTACAGACAAACATACGCAAACACCCACCCACACACACACACTCTCACAAACTCGAACCGTAATGGTTTTATTTTTTTTTCTTAGCGGGTTAGGTCCCATGAAGTCAATAAATTAAAGATTGTCTCCCCCTGCCAAACTGAAGCAGACGTGAGAACACCCTTATCTTCTATCCCTGAACTGGGGGTGCATTGTACTACACGTCAGCTAAAAGTGGCCCACAAAAATCGTTAGTTAAGTCGTTAGCTCGTCGTCAACTCCCCCCCCCCACCCCACTCACCCACCATCTCGGTGGATTTCTCGACCTACTCCCCCCCCCCGTCCTCCACACACACTCTCTCTCTCTCTCACACACACAAACACACACACACAGCACCCACAAACATAAACCTCACCTTTTTATTTCGTTTTAGAGAGCAGCGTGGAGTAAAAGGACCGAAGCAATAAAATTGTCCGTTAAGTGACCCCCCCCCCTTGTTAAAGTAATAAAAATAATAACAGAAACAAAATGAACACAAATGAAAGGTTGAAATCATGTACACGGGTTGTGTCATGTCAATGCGGAGGAAAGAAATAAGGGAGGTAATAAATAAATGGCATTAATCACATGACTGTAAGTCTGTTCAGTTTTATGTTCTGATTGATGTGACTCAGTTTTGTTTGACTGAATTCAATTAATAATGTTTTGACTGGAGATTTTGGAGTGTTTAAACGCAATAAATACCAATTGACTTCTAAGATTTTTATGAATGGATTATTTACATAGAGCATGAACACACATACACACACACACACATATATATATATATATATATATATGTATATATATATATATATATATATATATATATATATATATAGATAGATAGATAGATAGATAGATAGATAGATAGATAGATAGATACATACATACATACATACATACATAATACTGTGAAACAACGATTTTAGACGTTCAGACAGCCCCGTAGCCAAGGGGGGGGGCACTGGGGGGCCGTGCCCCCCCCCCACCCGCTAGGTGTGGTGTGCCCACCCTTAAAAAAGAAGAAAAAGAGGGGAAAAAAAAGAAAAAGTAAAGGTGCCCCATTGCTGGGTATTGGTGCCCCCCTGCTTACTTTGACCTGGCTACGGGCCTGCGTCCAGACAAAGCTGAGTTAATTTTTTTTTTTTGTTTAAAACGGAAATGAACTAACAAAAATCTTATCGTTCAAATTAGAAAGAGAAGCTTAAGTCACTAGTGTCAATATTTCTGTGGCAGTAACTTCCCTTGATTTAATTATGTTCAAAACATGCTCGTCTGCCTTGCTGTGTGTCTGTTTGTCTGTCAGATAGATACAGGGATTTTTAGAGCATTTTCGAAAAAAAATGCTCTATTGTCCCCGTTTTGTCTGTCTGTCTGTCTGTCATCACCCTAGATCTCAACAACCATAAGTCCTAGACCCATGATGTATATATCATTTTGTAGGTCTTGGCCTGCCAAGAAGACTTTTTCCATTTCGCGATCTGACCTCTGAGGGCCGTAAAAGGGGGCTTAGTACCGTTTTTTACTATATAAGCTATATTAACAAAGGAGCGCCCTAGATCTCAGCAACCATAAGTCCTAGACCCATGATGTATATATCATTTTGTAGGTCTTGGCCAGCCAAGTGTACATCAAAAGTTCATTTTGCGATAGAACCTCTGAGGGCCGGGCTTCAGGGCTCCTAAGGGGCTTATATATTATATATATGGCCCCATTCTACATCTTGTACGTTCAATAACCCATTCATTTGGTGCGAAATACTGCAGCACGTAGTTTCACCAAGATTTATTAAGAAACTCATCAAATGAAATAGTAAGCTTGTGTTCTGAGTTTAATTGAAAGTATCAGAGCTATGCAACAATTGACGAAGTTTTCGGACGATTAAATTACTACAATTTCGAATGTTTTCAATTATGAGTCCTATTTCAGTAACCACAAACCACTTGTAGTTAGATTTAAGAGAAAATAATTTTTTTCAAATATGAAGAAACGTCTTTATAATATTTTTTTTACAGATATATGCATTACAAAATTGAATTTATAAACATTTCCAAAATTTACAAATATTTACTGAAAGCTAACAAACGTACTGATACATAACATGAAAATGCGCTAACACGTCCTGTGTCCAGAATGGAACAGGCTTAATTGCTTGTTGTTTTTAGAAATATGCCAAGTCCATCTGTCCTAATTGTATCAGTGGTCAGTCGTAGACCATAATGGTTTTTTTTAATTTTACAGAGTGGCCGAACCAAGATCAGACAGGTTGAAGATATATATATATTAAATGCAGACGTCGCCACGTGAAATGTTGTATTAGGAGCGAAATGCGGGCCGGACAAATCAGCCCAAAAAGGAGCCTTACTGTGCTCGCGGGAAATAACACCCCGTGGATATTATTTTCTTTAAAAAAATTCGAAGATATCACCAGTGATTAATGGATATCAGCAGATAATAGTCAATGTTGCCAGATAATAGTTAATGTTACCACTTACTCCTTGATATCACAAGTGACTCTTCATTATCACCATCGATTCTTCTCGATATAAATGGCTAGATTGAAAAATGCCAAAGCATCAACTGTGATAATCATCATATATAATAATACTCGTTTCCAGTGTGCGTTAAATCGAAAGTAAAGAATTAATACAACAGTATTCCAGTTTAAAATACAATCATGAAAAAAATCGGATCTGCCCGAAACCAAAAAAAATAACCTAGCCTACCGATCACGCATAAGGGGATATAACTCTATGCAAAGGTTTTGCAGGGTACAGCTAGTTCGTTAGATATTTCCTTTGGTGATTTTTTTTTTTGTCTTTTAGCCTCCACGTATCAAAGGTGTGTCTTCCCCGTATCCATGTGTTTAGTTATCTGGCTTATCTCTTGCCATTATTTAACATTACTTTACGTGTCATATGATCAAAGTTTCAACCTCCCCCCCCCCCACAGGACTACATTTAAATAATCTTTCATACATATGCATTGAGACCTTGCGCCATCATTACTTATTCATCAAGTTAATATCCACATTATTGTAAACATATAGATGCTTATGTATATTTCCGCCCTTTACGATGAATAATGTAACAATTTGCCAACTTTAATGATAAGTAAAGGCCAGTGAAATCAGGAAACAAAAAATAGCACATAAAAATCAACGTGACTTATTGGTGCGGTTAAATTTCGATTTTTTTTTTTTTTCAATGATTTAAAAAAAATTGGAGATAGTGAAATTTAAATATTTTTTGTTAAGGAACCAAGTCAAAATGTTTTGTTTTGTTTTTCAATGATTGTTTATTTTTTCTTCCCCAATGATTGTTTATTTTTTCTTCCCCAATGATTGTTTATTTTTTCTTCCCCAATGATTGTTTATTTTTTCTTCCCCAATGATTGTTTATTTTTTCTTCCCCAATGATTGTTTATTTTTTCTTCCCCTTGTTTATTGACCAACACAAACTTATTTCACACTTGACATAGTGACATGACCATCACAATACTACAATGTTTGTGTTTTAAAACAAACATTTATATTTCTTTGCAGCTAAATGTTATCGCTAGCCAACCGCTCCCTACTAACTCTGTTCACACACAAAAAATAAGAGATGGGTTGGGCGCTGCTCAGTGGCAGTGAGATGAAATTGTGAGCGGGAGGGGGGAGGGGCCCACATAGATGTTGGGTGCAAGCCCCCAGAGACACAAGTAGCTAATGTCCTCAGTGGTGGTATCCGGGTCTACCTCCGTGGGCCAACGCAGACTCGGCAACGGTAGCGGAGGGGGAGGCGTGAGGGGGGTGGGGGCAGCCCCGTTGCGTGAAAATTCTACAGTAGGGGCCAGGCATTCTACAACAGTGGTCAGGCAATAGCAGGGGGCCAGGCAATACATTTTACTAAGTAGAACAAACAAGCAGACGGGGCCAGACAAAACGCAGGGGGGCGGCCCCCCTCGACCCCCGCACGCTACGGGCCTGGGTGGGGGGGGTGCAATATGTCCTTACGTTTATAGGAATATCAAAAGTTAATCAATAGGAAAAAAAAAACAATACCAACATTTTGAGTGATCTACGCAACGAAGTATTTTTTTTTTGTCATTTTGGTTACGTTTAGTTGTCACGTGGTGCTAATCTCAAGGGAGGTGATTTCAACTGAAGGCTGACAGTATTTTATTTGAAAACAAATGTTCTAGCCTCCCCTTGTGCCTACACAGTCTCAGCAGACGGCGAGTGTTACATTGGTGGAGAAAGTCCAAGATGTCACCCCACCGATGAGGGAATACTGATTTACATACAGCAAGGGGGGGGGGGGGGTTGTTACAAACCGTTTTCACAGCGGAATAGATTTAAAAAAAAAAAATGAAGGGCAGAGGGTGCATAATTATTTCAATGGTATCCCAACGTCATGTAATCCTTGGTTTGAGGACGGTGTGATATACAGATAACAATTTAACAATTTAATGAGATTCCAATCCACTTACGTTGTTAATTTATTCAATGCTTGGAGATATTCGATCACAAGCTATCTCCGTCTCTTATTGAACTTCAAGCATTGATTTCAATTAAACCCGATGTAGAGAGGGCCTCGACTTGTACTTTGGCTTAAGCCCCCCCCCCAACCCCTGTCCATCAAAAAAAAAACTATTTCTGTTAGTCTCTGCCTAGGGCCCTCAAATATCGATTCTGATTCCAAGTCAGTCAATGTTTGTAAACCACCGCGATATTTGTTTATTACTGTAATCGAGTATATCACATCTATATTTGTTTTATTACTGCAATCAGTATATCAAATTATATCTGTTTTATTACTGTAATCGAGTATATCACATCTATATCTGTTTTATTACTGTAATCGAGTATATCACATCTATATATTTTATTACTGTAATCGAGTATATCACATCTATATCTGTTTTAATACTGTAATCGAGTATATCACATCTATATCTGTTTTATTACTGTAATCGAGTATATCACATCTATATATTTTTTATTACTGTAATCGAATATATCACATCTATATCTGTTTTATTACTGTAATCGAGTATATCACATCTATATCTGCTTTATTACTGTAATCGAGTATATCACATCTATATTTGCTTTATTACTGTAATCGAGTATATCTCATCTATATCTGTTTTATTGCTGTAATCGAGTATATCACATATATATCTGTTTTATTGCTGTAATCGAGTATATCGCATCTATATCTGTTTTATTGCTGTAATCGAGTATATCACATCTATATCTGTTTTATTGCTGTAATCGAATATATCGCATCTATATCTGTTTTATTGCTGTAATCGAGTATATCACATCTATATGTGTTTTATTACTGTAATCGAGTTGATCCCCTCCTCTACAAGTTTTCTCGCACCAGTTTCCCATTACCACAGGTGGTAAACAAAGAACACTTTACGGAGCGTGGAATCTAATCATTTTGATTTACACCCATTCTAAACCAGGGTCACCCATACCTAGCATGACATTACTGATTTCTCTTTCTTCCACCAAAATAATGAATGCTCCCTTTTCTCTGAAATTCCTTCTACAAATGGTTGATATTTTTCTGGTCGCTAAATCTTTCGCTGGGTAAAGGATGTTGGGGAGTAGGGATATGATTGAGGGGAGGGGAGGGGGAATATATCGGTGAGAGATTTCAGTGAAATGTGGTCATGGAGTTGATGGGGTATGCGATAGAAATACTAGGGTTTTGGGGGGGAGGGGGGTAAATATCTGAAGGTTTGGGTTGTGAAGGAATTATAGGCACGAGAGCAGATTGAAATGATAGATATGAGAGTGGGGAAGAAAGTAGTCACTGATATGGTTGTAATGATGAGGTGGAAGGGTGGGGGAGAGGTGAAGGCTCACAGGGGCATGACTTAAGGGAGGCAGGGAGATTGGGGGGAATGTCTTGACATGACCTATTATGATTGAGAATTGATTAGAGGATATCTGGAATACCCTACTGGGATGTATGTGTTCTATTTAAGGAACCTATTCGAGATGCTGGGATATAGTCTCGACTATGTGAGACACTCATGAGATATGCTTTTGTTTGTTTGTTTGTTTTTTAATGGGCCAATCAAATGAGTCAAAGTGATTTTTTACAGACCCTCATATTATACTCGCTCCGGGGCCCCAAGCACTTTCTTGTAAGGTCACCTCTGATTCTAATAAACAAGTTTCAAATGGTGCACAATGCCAGATCAATATTATTAGCATCGCTACTTCGACTACTTAAGATTGTATCTAGTATTGCATAACGTCATGTCAATATTAGCATCGCTACTTCGACAACTTAAGATTGTATCTAGTATTGCATAACGTCATGTCAATATTAGCATCGCTACTTCGACTACTTAAGATTGCATCTAGTATTGCATAACGTCATGTCAATATTAGCATCGCTACTTCGACTACTTAAGATTGTATCTAGTATTGCATAACGTCATGTCAATATTAGCATCGCTACTTCGACTACTTAAGATTGTATCTAGCATGAGAAGACATAACGAAAAAGACATTGAGTGTATAAATTAAAAATAATAAGACGTGTTGCCGATATCAATCAATATTTGCAACTAGACGTAATGGAGAAATTCTCAATTTCAGGGTTTACTGAGCCGTGAAATTAATGTCACGAGAAATGAATTGTGTGAAGTTGTAATTAGACTAGGGTTGAAATTGACATTCATGTTTAATGATGATTCGATGCTTTTTTTGTATCCTACCCGAAAGTAAGGACAAAGATTTTGAACAACAAAAAATTCCACATGAAATTTATTAACAGAATGTTGGTGAATTGACTACGTCAATTAAATTTAAATTAAATTACACGGGTATATTTTAAAACCAATATTTTTACTCAGAGACCTTTTTTGTGTTTTTTTTTTAAGTGGGCGTGTGTGTGTGTGTGGGGGGTGCCTCTATAATATGTACATGGGGGGAGGGGCTGCGACCTATATATAAAAACACTATAATTGTTTGATTCTGTAAGGATGATTGATGCATTGAATATAAAGTTTAATGAAAACAAGTTTAGCTGCTTCCTTCACATTGTGGAGGGGGGGCACATCTAACCCGCAGTCACCAACTAACAATAAATCATCGCCCCTGATAAGGGCTCAAATTACCTTTCTATGGTAGAGCAGATGGGGCTCTATTCAGTTAGCCCAGTGTTTCCTAAACTTTCGACACCTGTGTATCCATTTTTTTTTATTTTCGTAAAACTGGATAACCCTAACCCCTAACCCTAAACCTAACCCCTAACCCTAAACCTGACCCCTAACCCTAAACCTAACCCCTAACCCTAAACCTGACCCCTAACCCTAAACCTGACCCCTAACCCTAAACCTGACCCCCTAACCCTAAACCTAACCCCTAACCCTAAACCTAACCCCTAACCCACCGGCAGCGGAACGAAATATTTTAAGGGGGGGCAAGCCATAATTCAAGGGGGGGGGGCGCCGCCCCCCCCCCATTGAAAATTTAAGGAGGGGCAAGACAAAATATGACCGGAAGACAAATTTTACCCCCTTAATTCAATAATAGAATATAGTAATTCTGTAGCAAGTATTTAATCGATATTAATAAAAAATAATATATTAAAAAAATGAAAATGAATGTTGAGCACTTCTGTCGTCAACTGATTCGTAATGTCAGTTTGTTTACAAATTGAATAGTGAAATTAGATCAGAAAATTACTGATAATTATCATGAATGATGATGAACATGAAACTGAAACCGGAAACGGGAAACTCAATAAACAAAAAGTAATTTATGAAAAGATATAAATAATTGTATTTTCTTTAAAAATTACATTTGCCGTCATTCGGTAGATGGCAATACTTCTTTATACTTGTAAGACGTATTTGCTGTCTGTCTGTTCCCTTAAAACTCAAGATCCAGACCAGCCCCGTAGCCAAGGGGGGGGCACTGGGGGCCGTGCCCCACCCCGCTAGGTATGGAGTGCCCCCCGCTTAAAAAAGAAGAAAAGAGGAAAAAATAAATAAAAAGTAAAGGTGCCCCCTAGCTGTGTATTGGTGCCCCCCTGCTTATTTTGACATGGCTACGGGCCTGATCCAGACAACCAAATAACTTGAAATTTGGTACACGTACACAAAATTACATGCGAAATGTTCTTAAACAGGTTTGTTCCATCTTAATGGGTACTTTGATTGTAATTAATTATTTTGGATATCAAAGACATGAAAATTGGCAAACTTTTACCCCGATTTCAGGTTTTGCGAGCTTCTCTCCCACATAGCTAACTTACTATAAATATGATCGGTACGGGGAACCAAATATCACATTACTTACTACATTATTACATTTCATTCCTTCATCCATAGGAATTGTCATCTTTTGCTACAGTCATGCCTAAGAGAGAGAGAGGGAGGGAGGGAAAGAGGGAAGGAGGGAGAGAGAGAGGGGGAGGGAGGGAGGGATGGAGGGAGGGAGGGAAAGAGGCAGGAAGGGAGGGATGGAAAGAGGGAGGGAGAGAGGAGGGAGTGAGGGAGAGAGGGAGTGAGGGAAGGAGGGAGAGAGAGAGGGAGGAAGGGAGGGAAAGAGAGAGGGAGGGAGGGGAGAGAGGAACTGCAAAAATGTTGTGTATCACATTGCTTTAAGATAAATGTACCCTTTTATTGCATGCAAATAAATCCTTTTTTACGAGTCTTATTTTAAATCTTAATTAAACGTCAAATTACGCTTCTTAAATAAACAGAAAACCTTATTTTTAACCCGGGCAAAGCCGGATACTTGCCACTAGTTTTAAAATATGCCACAACAACTCTCAATAATTTGATTACTGTAAAATGTAAATTAATTATAATTTCTTTCAAATATTAACTTTAAGAAATAAATCAAATAAATTATGAAAATGAAAATGATACAAATAAACTAAAATGAATTACAAAGTTAAAAAAGTTAAACAAAGTTAAAATTTTAGGGGGGGTAGGTAGACTGGAAATTCAAGGGGGGGCGCCGCCACCCCTTAAAAGTTTTAGGGGCGGGGCGCTGCCCCCCGCCCCCCCCTGCCCCCCCCCTGCTCCGCCGCCAGTGCCCTAACCCTAATATAAAAATAACTAGCATATATTGTTTTTACGGTCCTGGTTTCCATCATTTCATTGTTTCATGTTTACCCAAATGTTCTCAGTCCGGTGCAGTGTTTACCCAAATGTTCTCAGTCCGGTGCAGTGTTTACCCAAATGTTCTCAGTCCGGTGCAGTGTTTACCAAAATGTTCTCAGTCCGGTGCAGTGTTTACCCCCCCCCCCCCAACCTTAACTCTTTCATACCCCCTGAGGTATACAATATCTCTATCCTTATAAGACGCATTTGTTGTCTGTCTGTCTGTCTGTTCCCTTATAACTCAAGATCCAGACAAACAAATAACGTGAAATTTGTTACACATACACATAATTACATGGGGAAGGTTATAGGACAGGTTTCGTTTCATATCGATGGGTAGTTTAATTGTAATTAATTTTTTTTTATTTTAGTATTTTACTATATTAAAGTAATCTCGACGGCGCCATAAATAAAATTCCTCTCTGACGTCATTTCCCTATGATCGAATAGAACTTGCGCGCTGGTGCTGTATTGTGCCTTTGTGATGCAAAGAATCGTTGATGTTTTTTCATGCTCTCTGATGTGTACAGTTTGAGGAAGGTAAAGGAATGAAGAGGGATTTTAGAAGAAGTGTGAAACCATAATAATAAGTATATATATATACATATATATATATATATATATATATATATATATATATATATATGTATATACATAGAGAGAGAGAGAGAGAGAGAGAGGGAGGGAGAGAGAGATAAAGAGAGAGAGAGAGAGATAAAGAGAGAGAGAGGGGGGCAGGTGGGAGAGAGAGGAAAGGAGGGTAGGAGGGAGGGCGGGAGGGGGAGAGAGGAGGGAGGGGGTGGTCAGGGGGGAGAAAAAAGGGGGAGAGAGGGAGCAGGGGGAGAGGGAGAGAGAAAGGAAGGGAGGGAGAGAGAGGGGGGAGGGAGGGAGAGAGGGAGGGAGAGAGATAAAAAGTGAGGGGGCAGGGAGGGAGAGAGGGAATGAGGGAGGGAGGAAGGGGGAGAGAGGGGGAGGGGGAGAGAGAGAGGTGGAAAGGGGGAGGGAGGGAGAAAGGAGGGGGAGAGGGGTTAGGGAGGGAGAGAGAGGGGGAGGGAAGAAGAGAGGGAGAGGATGGGAGAAATGGGAGGAAGAGATAAAGAGAAAGAGGGGGCAGGGAGGGAGAGAGAGGGAAGGAGGAGGGAGGAGGATGGACGGGGGGAGAGAGGGAGAGAGGGAGATGGGAGAGGGACGGAGAGAGATTTGAGAGAGGGAGGGAGGGAGAAAGAGAGGGAGGGAAAGGGAGAGAGGGGGAGGGAGGGAGAGAGAGAGGAAGGGAGAGAGGGGGTAGGGAGAAAACAGAAGGTAAACAGAAAACCTTATTTTAAACCCGGTCTTGCAACTAGTTTTAAATATATTTCTAAACAATACAAAAGTGGTAATTGTGTTTTTTAATATTTTAATGGCAAATGTCTCTCTGACAGGTGAATACTATCCCATGAATCAATTCCAATTTGTTTACCTGTCAGCCGTAATTCGTAGAAATTTATATTTCCTTAGCGGTCACGTGGTGCTAACAGATTTGGAGTGACGTCAGAAGGCGCCAACAGATGCCCAGAATAATGTAACAGTAGCTATATGTTATTGCGAAGCTGTCCATCTGTCGTAGAAATGTAAAAGTGTCACTTTTTTTTTTTACCTTTTCCTTTAACTATGAAAACGCAAAATGACTTAATTCATTGAACTCCTGTAACCACTGTCCAGCGCACTCTGTTTGGGTAGGCCATTTTCAATTTACCCCCATGACTGTTTGCAGCTTTTAAGAGTTGTGGGATGGTTGGTTTCCATGTGGCTTTCCCCAACCAGCGCCATTTGGATCCTCGATCGAGGCCTCTTCCTGATTTCGGCATGGAGATTTGCAAGTGTTTATTGCATTGTTTTCCATAGAGGTTATGTTTTTGTTTTGTCTCAAATTATTCCCTGCCAAAAAGAAATTTCATAATTTATCAAACCACTTTCCTTGGTCTAACTAAAATCAATATGTCAACAACAGTATATGAAAACGGATTGAAAAGACAGTACATTGAATGGTACAAAATGATCTTTCAGTTTTTTTCTCATCTACTGTCATCTAGATTTGTTTACTACAAATTATAATAAAAATATTTTTAAAAAAGATTGACCAGCTATGTATAATTTAGATAAAAGAGTACAGGGGGTGGGGGAGGGGGTGGGGGTGGGGGGAGTGGATGGGGGGGGGAGAGGAAGGGCTAGTTAGAAACTTTTAGAATTTTTAGAGATGGAGAGAAGGGGGGGGGGGTAAAAGTACCTTTCATCTAGGGTCCTGGTAGCATCGGGTTTGATAGAAATGTATGCAGGGAGGTAGCCCCATTAACAGTGATGGACCTATACAGGGAATTTCATAAGCTATTTTCGGGTTTCTGGCAACAACAGTACATGTCAGGGACCTGATAGTATACAAATTTAACTGTAATTGATACTGGAAAGGGGGGAGGGGCCATTTTTAAGTTGGGAGCCCCCAAGCGTTCGCCTAGTTTGTCTATCCATGATGTCGGCCCTGCACCACTCCAGATAGGAAACAACTACACAGACGTATAGATTGCCAACTGTGTCTTTTGTGTAGATAAAAGATAAAACTGTGTACTTATCATTTTGTGATATGTTGCTCATGTAGCGGACAACTATGTGAGTAATATTTTAGTTGGCTTTCAAATGAAGGTAATAGTTATATAAGTGAATCATGTCTTGTTGATGTTTTAAATAAAGGTAATATTGATAATTAAAACAATCAAAATTCCTCTCTTGACAGGTGAGGAATTTTTTTTTAACTAGCCAATAAACAATAAGGCATAATGAATTCAACCCGCGTAATTAAAAAGAAAAAAAAACAAACATACATACAAACAGACTCTAGATAGATAGACAGACAGAAAGGCAACTGGCAGACAGACAGACAGACAGATAGATAGATAGATAGATAGATAGATAGATAGATAGATAGATAGATAGATAGATAGATAGATAGATAGATAGATAGATAGATAGATAGATAGATAGATAGATAAATAGATAGATAGATAGATAGATAGACATACAGTCAATGTAAGATCTACGTTGAAAGAGGTCAGGCTAAATGTTTGTGTGTGTGTATAATTGTAGTACAGATATCCAGAGTAAAGTCCACTGGCAATCTGTGTGTATAATTGTAGTACAGATATCCAGAGTAAAGTACACTGGCAATCTGTGTGTATAATTGTAGTACAGATATCCAGAGTAAAGTACACTGGCAATCTGTGTGTATAATTGTAGTACAGATATCCAGAGTAAAGTCCACTGGCAATCTGTGTGTATAATTGTAGTACAGATATCCGGAGTAAAGTACACTGGCAATCTGTGTGTATAATTGTAGTACAGATATCCAGAGTAAAGTCCACTGGCAAAGTAAAGGTATTCACAATTAAAAAAAAAAGACTCGTGAGCCTGGAGGGAAAGGATTCATTTAAGTGCCAGGATGGTTTTGAGCCGGAGATTCCTGTATGTGTTCTGATGTTGTGGAAAGAAAAATACAAATTTGACAGGTTTGTGGATGAGTCCAGGCAGCTGATTTATAGCGACTTCCGCTGGTAATGAATGGGGGCGTATCCCATTTCAAGATGATGGAGGCGGGGGGGGGGAGGAGTGGGGAATAGTCCGTGGGGTATGAAGTATGAAGTATTAGACTGAAAACAGATTTAAATGACTTAAGAGCAGGGCTCAGAAAGAGGTTCTCTTTAATGGGGTGTTCAGAGTTAAACTGTGTCAGCCAGACTTAAAACTTATTTGCCCAACGTCCAATGTCTCAAAAAAGAAAAAAAAAACGAAATAAAATGTGATGGACGGACGGACGGACGGACAGACGAACGGGCTGATAGACAGATAGACCGATTGATAAACAGACATATATATATATATATACTAGTTGCAAGTACCCGGCTTTGCCCGGGTTTAAAATAAGGTTTTCTGTTTACCTTTTGTTTTCTCCCTCCCCCTCTCTCCCTCCCTCCCCCTCCCTCCTTACCCCTCTCTCCCTTTCTCTTTCCCTCCCTCCCTTTCTCCCTCCCTCCCTCTCCTTCCCTCTCTAACTCTCCCATCTCCCTCTCTCTCCCTATCTCCCTCCCTTCTTCTCTCACCCCCGTCCCCCCTCTCTCCACCTTCCTCCCTTCCTCCTCCCCCCTCTCTCCCTCCTGCCCCCTCTCTCTCTTTATCTCTCACTCCCTCCCATTTCTCCCATCCTCTCTCCCTCCCTCCCTCTCCCGTCTCCCTCTCTCCCCCTCTTCCTCTCTCTCCCCCCTCCCCCCTCTCTCCCTTTCCCTCCCTCCCTTTCTCCCTCCCTCTCCCACCCTCTCTCCCATCTCTCCCCATTCATCCCTCCCTCCCATTCCCCCTCCCTCCCTCCCTGCCCCCTCACTCTCTCTCTCTCTCCCTCTCTCTCCCACCCTCGCTTTCCCTCCCTCCCCTCTATCTCCCTTCCTACCCCCTCTCTCCCTCCCTTCTTTTCTCTCTCCCTCTCCCCCCCTGCTCCCCTCTCCCATCTCCCTCTCCCCCTGCTCCCTCTCCCATCTCCCTCTCCCCTCCTTCTCTCCCCCTGTCCACCCACCTCCCTCCCTCCTCTTCCCTCCCTCCCTCCTACCCTCCTTTCCTCTCTCCCCCTGCCCTCTCTCTCTCTTTATCTCTCTCCTCCCTGCCCCCTCACTCTTATCTCCTCCCTCCCCTCCCACCATCTCTCTCCTCCCTCCCCTCTCTCCCTCCCTACCCCCTGCTCCCTCTCCCTCCTTTCTCCCCCCTGTCCATCCCACTCCTTCCTCTCTCACCCTCCCTCCCTCCCTCCTTCCTCTCTCCCCCCTGCCACCCTCTCTCTCTCTTTATCTCTCTCTCCGTCCCCCCCCTCTCTCTCTCTCTCTCTCTCTCTCTCTCTCTCTCTCTCTCTCTATATATATATATATATATATATATATATATATATACTTATTATTATTCTTCTAAAATCCTTCTTCATTCCTTTACCTTCCTCAAACTGTACACATCAGAGAGCATGAAAAAACATCAACGATTCTTTGCATCACAAAGGCACAATACAGCACCAGCGCGCAAGTTCTATTCGATCATAGGGAAATGACGTCAGAGAGGAATTTTATTTATGGCGCCGTCGAGATTATTTTAATATAGTAAAATACTAAAATAAAAAAAAATTAATTACAATTAAACTACCCATCGATATGAAACGAAACCTGTCCTAGAACCTTCCCCATGTAATTATGTGTATGTGTAACAAATTTCACGTTATTTGTTTGTCTGGATCTTGAGTTATAAGGGAACAGACAGACAGACAGACAGACAGACAACGAATGCGTCTTATAAGTATAGATATATCTCTATACCTATAAGAGGCATAATAAGTATATATATATATATATATATATATATATATATATAGAGAGAGAGAGAGAGAGAGAGGGAGGGGGGGCAGGGGAGAGAGAGAGGAGGGAGGGTAGGAGGGAGGGCGGTGGACAGGGGGGAGAAAAGGAGGGGGAGAGAGGGAGATGGGAGAGGGAGTAGGGGGAGAGGGAGCAGAGGGAGAGGGAGCAGGGGGAGAGGCAGAGAGAAAGGAAGGGAGGGAGAGAGGGAATGAGGGAGGGAGGAAGGGGGAGAGAGGGGGAGGGAGAGAGAGAGGTGGAAAGGGGAGGGAGGGAGAAAGGAGGGGGAGAGGGGTTAGGGAGGGAGAGAGAGGGGAAGGAAGAAGAGAGAGAGAGGATGGGAGAAATGGGAGGAAGAGATAAAGAGAAAGAGGGGGCAGGGAGGGAGAGAGAGGGAAGGAGGAGGGTGGACGGGGGGAGAGAGGGAGAGGGGAGAGAGGGAGAGGGGAGAGAGACGGAGAGAGATTTGAGAGATGGAGGGAGGGAGAAAGGGAGGGAGGGGAGGGAGGGAGAGGGAGAGAGGAAGGGAGAGAGGGGGTAGGAAGAAAACAGAAGGTAAACAGAAAACCTTATTTTAAACCCGGGCAAAGCCGGGTACTTGCAACTAGTATATATATATATATATATATACATATATATATATATATATATATATATATATATATATAGAGAGAGAGAGAGAGAGAGAGAGAGAGAGAGAGATAGGGAGGGAGAGAGAGAGAGAGAGAGATTACAGACATCTATAAAGGGAAATAATACATATGTCTATAAAGGGAAATTATGTAGATATATACAAAAGGGAAATAATACATATCTATAAAAGGGAGGTAATACAAATATTTACGAAGGATTACAAAAAACAACAAGAATATTTTTGCATCTCAAATATCATCAATCACTATAGCTAAGTTAGATATACTCGTGTTATTTTGGTGTTACAATAAGGTGAGATAGTACTTATATTATTTTGGTGTTACAATAAGGTGAGATAGTACTTATATTATTTTGGTGTTACAATAAGGTGATATAGTACTCGTGTTATTTGTGTGGTACAATACGGTTAGACAGTAGGACCTTTTGGGTTATTCATTACCTATCAAAAAGATGTTGTTCTTTCATCATATTATTTTCTTTGGCGTATCTCAGTGAGTTTAGTGAGTTTTAGGATATGCTGAAAAGATTTTTTTTTCAAACAAGTGAATTCGAATTAAAGCAATTCATAAACCTGCCTGTGATCAAATGTTTTACTTTTAGTCTGAAAATTTTCTGACCGTTCTATGCACAATCGGCCGTAGAATTACTTTTCATTGCACGGGGCCTTGGACCGGGGGTGGGGGTGGGGGGGACTAGAACTGTAACTGTAATATATATATATATATATAGTCCCATTAAAACACCAATGTAGATTTATTGTCTGTGTTGCCATTAAGAAACCCGTTTTGGTGTGTCTTCTGTGTTTCCATCAAAACACCAATATAGATGTAAACGGGTGTCTTCTGTGTTTCCATCAAAACACCAATATAGATGAAAACGGGTGTCTTCTGTGTTTCCATCAAAACACCAATATAGATGAAAACGGGTGGAGGAGAATTAGCACACATTCGTAAATGCTCGTCCGACAAATGGACTGTAGGCAGTACTGGGTACGAAAGGACAAGAAAGAGAAGAATGAGTCTGTCCACGAGAAATGTGGGGTGATGTATATACTGGTTGGAGGGGGGGGGGGGGAATCAGACATGGAAAGATAGAAGGGTGGGGGGGGGGGGATGGGATAAGATTCTTTCCAAACGAGGCTGTTGTGTATTCTCCAGCAAGGTGATTAAAGCAACCCAGGGATATAAACTGACATGTGACAGTGTATGGAGTGGAAGGACTGGGGGGGGGGGGGGAAATGTTGTTCTATCTATATGACCACATCCAAAAGAATGTTTACACAAGGTCCTGTTACGTGTGTGTGTGTATGAGCAGCAAGAATGACGCTATTCATATCGATCTCCACATGATGTAGAATAATACCATCAGACGACAGCCTGACTCAAGAGTTTGTGGTACAAGGATTGATGCTTTTTACAAAGCCAGCGAGAAATAAATCAAACGGAAAGGGGGGTGGGGGGGAGCTTGTTGTTCAAATGTTTAAGTTAAATGAAAAAAAGAAAACAATGAGTCAACATGACTAGAAGAATTAACAAAACTGGCTAGTTGAATTAACAAAACCGGATGAGTGAATTTACAAAACTGGCTAGTTAAATTTACAAAATTGGATGAATGAAATTACAAAACTGGATGACTGAATTTACAAAACTGCATGAATGAATTTACAAAACTGGATGACTGAATTTACAAAAGTGGATGACTGAATTTACAAAACTGGATGACTGAATTTACAAAACTGGATGATTTTTGGTATGCCTAAGTTAACATAAAACTGAATGAGTGGGTGAGATTTTGTGACTGCGTGAGCCTCAGAACTGAATAAATCGGTAATTTAATGGTGAAACTGTATGATTTCGGTGAGAAGCAAAATTTGATGTCAATTTATCAAAAACTAGAAAGCTGAATATCCGGAATAAATCCGAGAAATTCAACATTTTAATCTATCTAACATTTTAATTTCATTATGTCCAGTCATTCCGATATATTTGAGCCCTGTCAATTGGAGACAGAAAGTTATATATATATATAATAAATGTGGCAATACAGGGTCAATGAGTAGAATGGACAGAAGAGCATTTAAGCCTGGCACGTGATTCCAGCTTTCACAGAAAGAATTTCCTATGATAAAGCCGGCAGAAGAAGAACATAAAAAAAAAAAACTGATGGAGATAAAAGTATTATAAAAAATGGAATGTGAAGGGGGCGGGGGGGGGCATGACCCCATCAATGATGTAAGCAAGTATTCAAAGAAAATGAAATAAGAGATGAGCGCGGGCATATACACACACGCACACAGCCACGAATAAAATACAATGATGAATAATGCTGTGAGCATTTCTGAGTGTGAGTGGAGTGTGTGGGGGGGGGGGGGGTGCGGGGAGAGGTAGGGAGGGAGGGGGGGTACGATAAGGTAGTTGTTGTTTTTTTCTTTTCTTTTCAAATCAATATAGAGAAACGTTAGTAAAGAAAAAGAAAAAAAAAGTATTTTATATTGGAATGTCAGCGGCTCCCTCCCCACCCCTTTGCTTCACTTGATATTTTCACACCCCCATCTTTATTGGCCAATACAGGGAGAGAGAATAATAAAAAAAAAAAAAAATTTATCGAGACTTACTTCTCCCTTTCTTTCCTTTTCTCCCAGAACTCCTTGGGAAGATGGTCTCTACAGTTTTCACCGGAAGTCAGTAGTCGAAACAAGGTCTGGTTGGTCTGAGTCTATTAGACGAAACCAATTCAAACGGAGTGCCAAAAGATCGACTGCTGGTCAACAGTATGAAAAGTAAAAAAAAAAAGAAGTCCATGCATGCAGAAAATTTGGACTTGTGGTTCCTAGAATAGAAGTAGCCTTCTGAAGACGTCAATAAGTGACTTACTTAACTCTAAAAATAATGTTACTGACTAGAGTATACACAAAACTATACGATAAGGTCATATGAAGACTAGATTAAAATGTGGGCCAGAAGTTATTTAGGGGGGCTGAGTAAATACGATATTGGGCATTAAGCTGCACATTATTTCTGAGATTGGGCCCATCTAAGAGTCTAGGCTGGCCCCTTATACAGGACCTAGACCTGGTCCATATACATAGCCTAGACTGGGTCCATACTGACTCCATACACAGAGCTGAGACTGAGCCCATATTTCTGTGTTTTCCTATTTATTTTTAGATATTTTCGTATTCTTCATCTCATGTATAACATGTGTATGTGTGCAGTGATTCTAATGCTGGTATTATTTATATATGCAACTTTATTCAAATTTAAGTTGAAGATTTGTTTTTTCGCATTATATATTTTTGTATTATACAAACACCCCTCTCCCCTTTATTTACGCCACTGTTCAGTTCCAGCAAAGACATGCCCCGCCCCCCCCTCTATAAAATAGCGTAGCTAGCTTTTAGTGGCGCCCCGCGGCGGGCTCTATAAATACCTAAATGGTGAAAATGGCCCCCATTGCTGGTGGCATAGTGAGTGCCGCCACCCCCCCCCCACACACACACACCCTGAGCCGATCACCTAATCTCCTTGCTATGCCCCTGATCTTAAAGAATTTTTCACTCAAATATACATTTAAAAAAAAAAAAAATTAAGACTGGAGTTGAACTTGGAGTAGGCCTACGTGTATTCTAAGTCGGCGACAGAACCAATTAGCCTTTATTTTTATTATTCCGACTTTGTCTATAAATTTTAACGCCAATTTAACCCAATTAAAAAAAAACATTTGAAAAATTCGCATTATACAGTTAATGAAAATAACGAACTCAGAAGGCAAAGAAAACAATCTTCAAAAAATGCAAGTTTTATTAAAAGGTGAAACTGTGTTTTTTTTCCCCTCTCAATTTCCTCCACTCCAGTTAACTCAAATCGAATATCGATTTTTTAGAAAGAAACATAAAAAAAGAAAAGAAGGATCACTAATTTCACACGAAATTCCCACTTAGTGTTATCGATGAGTATCAACAAGACTGTGGCTCAATTTTCTCTCTGGACCTACCGACGGGCAGGGGGGGGGGGGTTGGAGGGGGGGGGACGCTCAGAGACTTACACTTGGGGCTGAAGATTTACTGATTAATTTTCTACTTTGCTCATATCAAGACCAAGTTATTGATTACTTCCTGCTACGGCTTAACCAAATGTTAAATCACAACCTCCCACAAGATAAGTATTTCATGATCTAGAAATGGAAGGGTTACCAACTGGGAGCTTCACCGTAAGGGGGCGTTCAGATATTATGTAACGCGAACATTATAGAAATAAATAAAAAGGTTTCCTTATCATTTTTGTGTGTTATTAACAAAATGTATTTGTAAAAAAAATCCGAATCTTTCCTCTCTCTCTCTCTCTTTAGCTCTCTCTCTCTCTCTCTTTCTTTCTCTCTCTCTCTCTCCTTCTCTCTCTCTTTCTCTCTCTCCTTCTCCCTCTCTCTCTCTGAACTCTCTCAGTGATAACTGTGGGCTGAGTCTTAGTCTCTAAGAGCCCGTGAGATCAAACTCGCGGTGTCCCTCAACATCTGGGAACTGCCATAAAGGCCAATGGTCAGTAAGCTACCCGACTGCTCCAACTTGTGGTCCGCCAGCCCGGGGCATTCAAAAAGCACATGATCCACGGTTTCCTCCACTTTTCTGCAGTGTCGGCAAAGGGAATCGACATTGAGCTTCAACCTCCCAAAGTACGCACCTATAGGACAATGTCCAGTACGAAACTGGGCAATTTGTGCCTGCTCGATCCTCCTGAACCCCCCCCCCCACACACACACCATGGGTCAGCTTTGGACGGCCGCTCCATCTGACTTCGGACATTTCTTCCCGTCACCCCAATGTCCATCGTCTAATTAGGTAAATCTAGTTTAAGCAGCCACACACAAACATTTGGTCATTGAATTAAAGTTACGATTTGTCAGAGAAAAAAAAAAAATGTCGTACTGGTAACGCTTTGCTTTGTCAAATCCATAGCAACGTCCGTGTGAGGCAGTAAGCTAGAAATTAGAAGCTATAAAAAAAAAACTGTATTTTTAGAACATAATACAATAAAAAAAAAAGTAATGTAAAAAAAAACAAGCAATTAAGCCTGTTCCATTCTGGACACAGGACGTGTTAGCGCATTTTCATGTTATGTATCAGTACGTTTGTTAGCTTTCAGTAAATATTTGTAAATTTTGGAAATGTTTATAAATTCAATTGTGTAATGCATATGTCTGTAAAAAAATATTATAAAGACGTTTCTTTATATTTTTTCTCTTAAATCTAACTACAAGTGGTTTGTGGTTACTGAAATAGGACTCATAATTGAAAACATTCGAAATTGTAGTCATTTAATCGTCCGAAAACTCCGTCAATTGTTGCATAGCTCTGATACTTTCAATTAAACTCAGAACACAAGCTTACTATTTCATTTGATGAGTTTCTTAATAAATTTTGGTGAAACTACGTGCTGCAGTATTTCGCACCAAATGAATGGGTTATTGAACGTACAATGTGTAGAATGGGGCTATATATATAATATATAAGCCCCTTCGGAACCCTGAAGCCCGGCCCTCAGAGGTTCTATCGCAAAATGAACTTTTGATGTACACTTGGCAGGCCAAGACGTACAAAATGATATATACATCATGGGTCTAGGACTTATGGTTGCTGAGATATATGGCGCTCCTTTGTTAATATAGCTTATATAGTAAAAAACGGTACTTTATAAGCCCCCTTTTACGGCCCTCAGAGGTCAGATCGCGAAATGAACTTTTGCTGCACACATTGCAGACCAAGACCTACAAAATGATATATACATCATGGGTCTAGGACTTATGGTTGTTGAGATCTAGGGTGATGACGGACAGACAGACAGACAGACAAAACGGGGACAATAGAGCATTTTTTTTCGAAAATGCTCTAATATATATACAAAAAAAATGTGGCCTACTACTTTGAAAGCTTTTTATTGGGCAGCATGGAAAAGTCCACATTACGCCCTCGGGCCACCGGTTTGACAACCCTGCTAAAGTGATTCTATATCAATGATTCCCTAACGAAGGAGACCGGGATCTTAATTCAATTCAAGAAGTTTTCTTTTTTATGCAACATAGTTTATTAAACCCCTTTCAAAAATGTTTATATAAATTGGGTTCCGCTGAGTCACTTAAGCTAAATGTTCGTCACGTCATCTGATTGGCCACAATGTTCTATAAATAGTTTACTAGTAATTCTATAAAGGCGGGTCATGAGTATGACCCCAATTCATTTTTTTCTTTATAAATGTCTGTAATTTATTCTTATTCTTCAGAATCCTTTTTTAAAAAAAAATATTTTGCGGTAGCGAATCAGTCAGGTTTTAAAAAGTCATGACTGTGAAAAAAAAACACCTTTCCAGACTTGGACATCGAATATACATCGCCTGGTACATCATTGGTCATCGATTCAATGACTCACTCTGTCCGATGTATCGAAACACTTTTTTTCCCCTCAAATACAAAATCATAAGCTAAAAAAATGGAGGGGTGGGCGGGAAGGGGGGGGGGTGTTTACATTATCTAGAAACGTTATTGGAAATGGTAAAGGTCAGACAACCAATTGGCCTTAATTTATGGACGTATTCCAGACTCGTTATGATACAGAGAAGGGTTATTTAAATGTTCATGGGGTGGGGGGGGGGGGGAGGAGAGGATTACAGCCATGTTCTGTGGTAGAAGAGTATCATGGGCGGAGATGAAGATAGGTCTATACATCATTTTTTTCCCTCCTCCATCATTAATGTTCCGTGACCAATATTAGTTTTAAGGTCAATCCAAACTGGTGACAACATTTAATCAACCTATGTTTTACCTCTTGACCACAACCCACCATTGGGGGCAGCGCCTCTCTACATTGACCACAACCCACCATTGGGGGCAGCGCCTCTCTACATTGACCACAACTCACCATTTGAGTAGCACCTCTCTACATTGACCACAACCCACCATTGGGGGCAGCGCCTCTCTACATTGACCACAACCCACCATTGGGGGCAGCGCCTCTCTACATTGACCACAACCCACCATTGGGGGCAGCGCCTCTCTACATTGACCACAACTCACCATTTGAGTAGCGCCTCTCTACATTGACCACAACTCACCATTGGGGCAGCCCTTCTCCACATCGCCCCTCCACTACCAGTGTAGCCGAGGCTGCAATGACCACAGTATCTCCACGAGAGATAAAGAGTCAGCTAACTGACTCTCACATGGATATAGATAGATAGATAGATAGATAGATAGATAGATAGATAGATAGATAGATAGATAGATAGACAGACAGACAGACAGACAGATAGATAGATAGATAGATAGATAGATAGATAGATAGATAGATAGATAGATAGATAGATAGATAGATAGATAGATAGATAGATAGATAGATAGATAGTTAGATAGATAGATAGATAGATAGATAGATAGATAGATAGATAGATAGATAGATAGATAGATAGATAGATAGATAGATAGATAGATAGATAGATAGATAGATAGATAGATAGATAGATAGATAGATAGATAGATAGATAGATAGATAGATAGATAGATAGATGGATGAATGGATGGATGGATGGATGGATAGATAGATAGATAGATAGATAGATAGATAGATAGATAGATAGATAGATAGATAGATAGATAGATAGATAGATAGAGAGAGAGAGAGAGAGAGAGAGAGAGAGAGAGAGAGAGAGAGAGAGAGAGATAATTGAAAACTGAATGAAACGTTTGTCTTGTGTTAAAGTATCATCTCACATCAAAAATAAAAAAAAAATTATGGCTTTAAACATGCTTAGTTAAAAAAAAATGGCCTATAACCTTAAAACTTCCAGCAACAGAGACAATTGTTTCCAAGTGAAGTTAAAAGATTTATGGCCCATGGGGTAAATGGCTGTTTGAGGAGGTACGTTACCTTGTCTAAGGGTAGTAATCATGTAAATTTAGTGTCCAGCAGATCCAGTGGCCGTTGGATTGAATGTTCTGTTTCCTAACGGGACATGGGGGCGCGGTCGTAACTTGACAAACACTCTCATTTTATTCATTTCTGATTTTCTCTGTTTCTCTTTTTTTCTCTCTCTCTCTCTCTCTCTTTTGGATCTTTTCCTCGGGTACTCTCCATATTTTTCTCTCTGGCAGTGTGCCACTCTAAGCTGTGCTCACACACAAAATCAACCGTTTTCGTTAAACTGGCTATTATAGCGTTACTGGCTGTACCCTGCAAAAGCTTTGCATAGAGTTATATTCCCTTAGGTTTGATCAGTAGGCTAGGCTATTTTTGGTTTCGGACAGATCCGATATTTTCATGATTTTTATTACAATTGTTTACGTTTGACGATTTTAAACTGCAAGAGTGTTGTAATAATTATTTACTTTCGATTTAACCAGAACCCAAATTGCTATTATTTTAATAGATGTTGAGCGAAGCATTTCAAAGTTCCTACTTAAGTTGCAAATATCCGCGTCTCACACAATTTGTATAAATTAGACTAGTGGAAACGTTCATACTCTCATTCATGATTCTATCACTTTCCCTTCTCTCTTCCTCAATTTATACATCCTCATTCTCTAATATATTCTCTCTCTACTTCACCCCTCACCCCTTCCCCACCTGCATACTACGCACAATAATGCAGAGGCGTACCTTGAGTGTGGGGGGTCCAAATTTGAAAGTCCCCCCCCCCGGGCTCCAGCATAAAGGGGGGGACCCTATTTTTTTTTTACATTAAATATTAAGCACATTATCTCATGTCATGGTGTCGAATTACAAACGCAGGGGCCCCCAAAGAAGCCAAACCCGTCGGGCCCCCAAATCCCTAGGCTCGACACTGCAAGAATGATATAATTTACTGTCTGTCCAAGACAGTTTGATGCATAAAATATTGTTGTAACTTAGCAAGTGAAAATATTCAGTTCTACATTCATGTTTTATTCATTCAGTATTTCTCCATGTTTTGACATTGCAACCTCCTCCACCCTCCCATGGTCCCACCTCCTCATCGTGTAGTAAGCCATTCCCTAGACAAGTGTCTGAATTTTCAAACAGTTGTCCGACGTCTAACTGGCGCTTTTCAACCACCCCACCCCACTCCCGGGCCTTCTCAATCCCATCCCCCTACCTAATCCAATGTCCAACCACCTATTCAATAAATTTTTTTTAAAAATGTTAAAAAAAAATTAGCTCCAAATTCGGACACAATAATGTATTTTTACTTTTCCGTATAAAAATGGATATTGGTTTCCCGTGGGTTTAGGAAAAAATCTGGATTTCATTTACAATTTCCAGCAGGAAACTCATAAGTAAACAGGAAGAGTTCATTACAGAGCAGGAAAATAATAGGAAATCGTGAGCTTATTTTTATCTTCAGCGCAGTGCCGGCTTTTGGGGTTGGGGGGGGGGAGGGGGGAGGGGTGAAAAGGGGGGGGCAACCTCACCAGCGGAGCGTTCGCAATAGTAGCGACATGCTACGAATTACAGTCGACAGTTAATGGTATCGGACCCGCATTTGACACTCACACCCCCCCCCCACCCCTACTAATTCATGTTGATTGTTCAGTTCATTGTTACTAATTCATGTTGATTGTTCAGTTCATTGTTACTAATTCATGTTGATTGTTCAGTTCATTGTCACTAATTCATGTTGATTGTTCGGTTCATTGTCACTAATTCATGTTGATTGTTCAGTTCATTGTCACTAATTCATGTTGATTGTTCAGTTCATTGTCACTAATTCATGTTGATTGTTCGGTTCATTGTCACTAATTCATGTTGATTGTTCGTTTCATTGTCACTAATTCATGTTGATTGTTCGTTTCATTGTCACTAATTCATGTTGATTGTTCAGTTCACTGTCACTAATTCATATTGATTGTTCGGTTCACTGTCACTAATTCATATTGATTGTTCGGTTCACTGTCACTAATTCATGTTGATTGTTCGGTTCACTTTCACTAATTCATGTTGATTGTTCGGTTCACTTTCACTAATTCATGTTGATTGTTCGGTTCACTTTCACTAATTCATGTTGATTGTTTAGTTCATTGTCACTAATTCATGTTGATTGTTCAGTTCATTGTCACTAATTCATGTTGATTGTTCGTTTCATTGTCACTAATTCATGTTGATTGTTCAGTTCACTGTCACTAATTCATATTGATTGTTCGGTTCACTGTCACTAATTCATATTGATTGTTCGGTTCACTGTCACTAATTCATGTTGATTGTTCGGTTCACTTTCACTAATTCATGTTGATTGTTCGGTTCACTTTCACTAATTCATGTTGATTGTTCGGTTCACTTTCACTAATTCATGTTGATTGTTCGGTTCACTGTCACTAATTCATATTGATTGTTCGGTTCACTGTCACTAATTCATGTTGATTGTTCGGTTCACTTTCACTAATTCATGTTGATTGTTCGGTTCACTTTCACTAATTCATATTGATTGTTTGGTTCACTTTCACTAATTCATGTTGATTGTTCGGTTCACTGTCACTAATTCATATTGATTGTTCGGTTCACTGTCACTAATTCATATTGATTGTTCGGTTCACTTTCACTAATTCGTGTTGATTGTTCGGTTCACTTTCACTAATTCATGTTGATTGTTTGGTTCACTTTCACTAATTCATATTGATTGTTCGGTTCACTGTCACTACTTCATATTGATTGTTCGGTTCACTGTCACTAATTCATATTGATTGTTCGGTTCACTTTCACTAATTCATATTGATTGTTCGGTTCACTTTCACTAATTCATATTGATTGTTCGGTTCACTTTCACTAATGCATATTGATTGTTTGGTTCACTTTTACTAATTCATATTGATTGTTCGGTTCACTTTCACTAATTCATATTGATTGTTCGGTTCACTTTTACTAATTCATGTCCCACAATGCACTACATTGAGCGACAGGGGGAAAAATTCGTCTAATTCAAATTAGATACTGTATCGGGGAGGCTGGGGGGGGGGGCGGGGGGGGGGCAAAAGAATAGCAGCGTGATGTCAAAGTTCAGTAAGGTCAAGGCGAGCGCATGGAATGCACAGCTTATTAAAAAGTGGAGACGAGTGCTGAGGACTTATCTATGTGGAATCTACGAGTGAATTATTTCAACAGTATTGCCGACTATCTGAGTGAAATCTACCGGGAAGTTATTGCACCAGTTTCACGTAAGATAGCAATCGTCTGATGTCGAGATCAGCAGCAATGTTGTAAACAATGTCTGGTGCACTGGACAGTACGGGGGCGCTGTATTTGGTGCACTGAACAGCACGGGGCGCTGTATTTGGTGGTGTGGATCTAAAAAAAAAAACAACTAATGAAACATCACAAAACTAAATACAAAAACGTTTCTGGTAACAAACAAACAAACAAAATAACAACCTCTCTTTAGTGCTGGAGATGGAAAGAGGGGGGAGGGAGGATGGAGGGAGGTAGAATCGGATGGGAAGAAATAGAGTGGGGAACAGATGAAGAGGTGCAGGTAGATGTTTGTTTACTGTAACGGCTTATCCCAGTAGCATGGCTTTTCTTATGTATAGGCGAAATGAAGTCCCTGCTGTTTGGGCCTTTTATGTTGCATTAACCTAAAATGACTATTGCCTTGGTGGCCAGAGGGCACCAGTTAATCAAACATTATAATTATTAGAGGCCAGTGGCGTAGTGAGGGAGGGCAAGGGGGTGGGGGGCATCATGCCCCAGGCGCTACTCACAAAAGTGCGCCTAATGGTATATTTTACATATTATTTTATATGGTTTTCGAAGGAGGGGGGGAGGGCGCTAAAAATGTATTGTGCCCCTGGCGCGAGTTAAGTTCGCTACGACATTGTTAGAGGCCTTAATTTTGCAATATGCGGCATTTTGTTTTCGTAAGTACCCTAAATTTAGCTTTGCCCTTGGCCCCCAAATGTAGATTAGCTCAGGGCCCCAAAATGATCCTTCGGCTAGGGCCGTCAAAAAAAAGGAAGAAAGGCTTTAATAGTATTGAAAGTCATTTCAAGCAGGATGTCCGATGTCTTGACACAAATATGGTCAACTATTGTTTGCAGTGGCTATAACTATTTGTAATAACTGTGGTAATAGCAATTAAAGAGCAGTTATAATAGCAGTTGTTATAACTGTGGTAATAGCAGTTATATAACACTTATAATAGCAGTTGTAATAACTGTGGTAATAGCAAGTATATAGCAGTTATAATAGCAGTTGTAATAACTGTGGTAATAGCAGTTATAATAGCAGTTGTAATAACTGTGGTGATAGCAGTTATAATAGCCGTTGTAATAGCTGTGGTAATAGCAGTTATATAACAGTTATAATAGCATCTGTAATAACTGGGGCAATGGCATTTATAATATCAATAATAGCAAGTTTAAAATACACACCATTGCGATTGTAGCCTATATATATATATATATATATATATATATATATATATATATATATATCATGCACAACAGAGTAAAGCAAGTATAAAAAATATATTAAAATGAGCGTTATGGTTGTTGTGAGACATTCCAACAGAATTTACTGCAGGCAGACAAAACAAGGAAACGATCTAGTGTTTTATGATTTGCTTTTATTTTCTCTAACCTATTTTCGTTAGCTGCAACAGTCTGGTGTGTGCCAGCATCATTTTCATACACTGAAATTTTGTGGTAAAAAAATTACTACATATACAAATCCTTGTATATGTCTATTAGAGAGGTGAGGTATGTGACTCTTTTAACAGTACAGTACGACATATAGACATATGGGGACAAATGGTGGGGTAATGCCAGTACAACACAGGCACCACACAAGGCCGAACCTAGGGATTTGGGGGCACGGGGGGTTTGGCCTCTTTGGGACCGAACCCCTGCATTTTGGCATTCGACATCATGACATGAGATAATGTACTTAATATTTAATGTAAAAAAAATGTTGCCCCCCCCCTTAAGCTGGGCCCCGGGAGGACTTTCAAATTAGGATCACCCTCCATGGTTACGCCTCTGGCACCCTGAGCTTGAGCACACATGGAGTAGGGCTACTCATGTCAACGAGGGGGACATATGGTTGTATGCACTCACTGTCGACCTGAGGATCTCTGGTTCGATCATCGGTGAGGAACGGATATATAGAAGTGCATATAACTTGAGCAGCAAGGTGATTTCATAAAATTGTACTGATTGTTAGATAACAACAGATGAAATTTTAAACCCTTGTTTCCGGTTACAGCAAAAATAAAACTCCGCCCCCCCCAAAAAAAAATGGCTTCTTTCGCTTCGGGGTCCCTAGGCATTAGCCCAGTTTGTCCATCCATATCAACGGCCCAGCAGGCACAATCACTCTCTCTCTCTCTCTCTCTCTCTCTCTCTCTCACACACACACACACACACACACACACATACACACACACACACGCACACAGTGGGGGAGATAATCATTGGCAAAAAAAATACTTATAACTATTTATTTTTTTCAATAAGTAAAATACATAATTGAATATGGCTAGGATATGATGAATCATGAAATAATTGTTTGTTTTCTTTTTTATTTTATTTACAGCAAATGAATAATAACAATAAAACAAACAATAACAATACTATAAATACATTAGCTTAACACCCAAAACTTTACCAGACACACATACAAACGAACACACTAACACACACACAAACACACACACACACATCATTTTTAAAACAAACAACAATTACTACAAAACATAAGGCAACCAAAATACACCGCTAAGTGTTTCTAAATTTGCCTCTCCCCCCCCCCCTTTCCCCGAATTTCCCAGAAAAAAAAATGCGAAGCAAGAATCTGCCCTATCAGATTTCAAACTGCTAACAAAGACCGTGGAATCTGTTTCCGCTCTCGCATGCAAGCGCTGCACTGACGGAGCTCGTCTTGTTTTGTTTTTTTCCCGCTCGTTAAAACCATTTGGTCTGTCTGCATTGATGAAGATCAGTATCTCTTTCTCTCTGACTCTCTCTCTCTCTCTCTCTCCCTCTCTCTCTCTCTCTCTGACGCTGTTTCTCTATTCTCTTTCTCTCTGACTATCTTTCTCTCTGACTCTCTTTTTGACTCTTTCTCTTTGACTCTCTTTCTCTCTTACTCTCTTTCTCTTCGATTCTATTTCTCTTTGACTCTCTCTCTCTCTCTCTCTCTCTGTCTGTCTCTGACTTTCTCTCTTCTCTTTCTCTCTGACTCTCTTTCTTTTTGACTCTCTTTCTCTCTGACTCTTTTTCTCTTTGACTCTCTTTCTCTTTGATTCTTTTTCTCTTTGACTCTCTCTCTCTCTCTCTCTCTCTCTCTGACTCTGACTTTCTCTCCTTCTCTTTGATTCTCTCTCTCTCTCTCTCTCTCTCTCTCACTATGTTTCTCTCTTCTCTTTCTCTCTGACTCTCTTTCTCTGTTTCTACCTAAGTTTTAAACGTTTTCTCAACACATGCCGTAGAGGGGTGTGGGGGGGGAATGCACTAGAGAAGGAGCCAGGGGTTAAGTAGCTAGTGTCCAGTCTTCCACGGTATAGGGTGGGGGAGGGGAGGAGGAGAGAACTTAGCAAAGAGTATTTTCTTTTTTAATATTTTCCTGTTTCGTCAGGAGCGGATAATGAAATGTTAGACCTGACATCTACGCTCTAGAAAAATCCATCTGAAGTTGCCTCCCTTGAACGGAATCTGGCTTCACTGGCGACGGGAATTTTTTTTTGTTTGGCGAGAATTGAAAGAAAAGAAATGTGTCCGCTGTCTGGATCTATGTATCACAATGTTTATGTTCTCTTTATCTAAACTTTAGATCATTGAAACGATTTACTTTTAGTGTGTTTGTGGTTCATGACATAGGTATTGTATTACTTGTGTGTGTGTGGTTCATGACATAGGTATTGTATTACTTGTGTGTGTGTGGTTCATGACATAGGTATTGTATTACTTGTGTGTGTGTGTGGTTCATGACATAGGTATTGTATTACTTGTGTGTGTGTGGTTCATGACATAGGTATTGTATTACTTGTGTGTGTGTGGTTCATGACATAGGTATTGTATTACTTTTCTATGTTTGTGAGAGCATTGACGCGCCGGTATTAATAATGAAAGACTTGAATACGTACATAATACTTATAATTTTAACACGTACATAATACTTATAATTTTAACACGTACATAATACATATAATTTTAATACGTGCATAATACTTATAATTTTAATACGTACATAATACTTATAATTTTAATACGTACATAATACTTATAATTTTAATACGTACATAATACTTATATTTTTAATACGTACATAATACTTATAATTTTAATACGTACATAATACTTATATTTTTAATACGTACATAATACTTATAATTTTAATACGTACATAATACTTATAATTTTAATATGTACATAATACTTATAATTTTAATACGTGCATAATACTTATAATTTTAATAGTGCATAATACTTATAATTTTAATACGTACATAATACTTATAATTTTAATACGTACATAATACTTATAATTTTAATACGTGCATAATACATATAATTTTAATACGTGCATAATACACATAATTTTAACACGTACATAATACATATAATTTTAACACGTACATAATACATATAATTTTAACACGTACGTAACACATACAATTTTAACACTAGACGGAACGTATTTGTTAGAGTCACACTTGTGAGATTGTCTCAGCCCAAATCCAAATGTTTCTAATGTCCAGGGAAATGTACTTTTCTAGAAAAAGGAAACAATTCAAAGAGAACAAGGAAACAGATAATGTGCTGACATGATATAATAACAGTAGGGGGAGACATCCAGTAGCGAACGAATGTAGCTCGTAACCCACTGTACAGTCTATGTTTCAGTGGGGGTTACGGTTACGTCACAGGTTCATGGACCAATAGTGGCCTCTGGGTTGGGGAGAGGTGGGAAGGCAATTAGGGCGACCTCCATAAAAACCACACCTTGGTGTGGGGGTGGGGATTGGGGACGCGCGTTGAGATTCTATTATCAGCTGTCTGTAAAAATAATAAAATCTATACCGCACCCCATATGATACTCGCCCGTGGCCCCGTGCACCCCTCCCTCCCTCCCTCTTCATTCCGCCCCTGCTTAGTGTAATACAGCAACAGATGAACACGTGAGAAGGGCGTCGCCTAAAATGGAGCGGTAGATTGAAGGGACACGGCGAACTGATGCTGCAATTGTGTGTATGTGTGGGGGGAGGACAGTCGAATGTTTATAGAATACCATAACCATCGATCAGAAATGGTCCCAGGGGGGGGGGTGAAGTCTAATGGAGGACAACCGTCATTCGATTGGTCGGTGATTATGGAGGTCATAGGCGACCACGGGTTCACATTGAAACGCAATGATATCTGTAGATATTGAAGATAGTGATATCTGTAGATACTGCAGATAGCTGTGATGAAACGTGTGGTATGTCTTGTATTAAGCAGTAAATTATCATGAGATGATTCGGTAATTAATTATTGCTAGGAAGAAATGGGAAGTATTCAAATATTTTTTTTTAAAATCAGCAGACATTTGTGTTTTGTCATCTGAGCTATGTTCGTTGTTTGCTCCAGCGTGTGTATGTGATGTATGTACGTGCGGGCAGCCTATAAACACAAAGTCTGTGACAGCTGGAAACATTGGCACATGTGTTTGTTTTTCTCCGTGTGTGTGTGTGGCCGCTGCGGGAGGGGGGGTGAAGGTTGAACCAACACTTACAATTGTCAGAAGCCCTAAGCCGAGAGGGAGGGGTAGCTCTGGCTCTGTTTTCTGTCCACTTTATCTCTCAAGTGCGTTAATTATGAGCATGTCTGTGAGTGTGTGAGAGAGAGAGTGTGTGTGTGTGGGGGGGGGGAGTTTATAAAGGATCAATAAATACATTCTGCACCTTATCTCAATTTAGAAGAATGCTCGCGTCCATCACAACAGTCCAGAGACCGGAAGTTAAAAAAACATGACGTGTGGCGGAAAGCACTTAGAGAGGGAACCCTTGTTGTTGCCAACTCACCAACTAAATAACCAGCCACTGCAACAGTGTAGTCAAGGCAAGATCATGTCAGCAACTCACCAACTAAATAACCAGCCACTGCAACAGTGTAGTCAAGGCAAGATCATGTCACCAACTCACCAACTAAAAAACCAGCCACTGCAACAGTGTAGTCAAGGCAAGATCATGTCACCAACTCACCAACTAAATAACCAGCCACTGCTACAGTGTAGTCAAGGCAAGATCATGTCACCAACTCACCAACTAAATAACCAGCCACTGCAACAGTGTAGTCAAGGCAAGATCACGTCGCCAAGTCATAGTCCATTGATCAAATGTCTGTTCTTCTAACTTAACCTTAACTAACTATTTTTTTTAGTAGACAATTTTAACGGGCGTTAATTCAGACTGAAATTTTTTCAACAGTAAAACATGGAAAAGTGAACATGTTCTTTAATTAAACAAAGGATTGAAACTATAATTATCAATATTATTATTGACTAAAATTTCCAACAGGAAAACATGGATAGGTTAACACGTTCTTTTATTAAACAAAAAATTTAAACTATAATTGTCAGTATTATTATTGGTGAACCTAGTGATCATTGGCAAGGAGGGGGGTTGGAGTTCAACATAGTGCTAGGTGGTGCTAGGCGATTGATTGACTAGAACAGGGGACGGCAACCTTTTGAGACGGAAGAGCCCAAAGTTATAATTTACAATTTTCTCAATTGTAACTAAAATTGTTGTTTCAGTGTTATGGTATTTGATTAAGCCCCAATTTGACATCGAAAGAGTCACAACTGGACATCGAAGGAGCCGCATGTGGCTCGCGAGCCGCAGGTTGCCGACCCCTGGACTAGAACGATGTGACATACAAATTATAGCTATTCTAATCAGGCTGGCAGTATTTCTAATGTTTAATATACCCTTAAAAGGTGGTCCGCTGCGATTGGGGGCGTGGCGGAAGGAGGAGGGCAACGCAAACACTTGTCAGGGGCCCAAAGCCTGTGGGGGGCCCCATCACTTTAGAAATTTGATTTCTTTTTATTTATTTCGCTTCGAAATCGGGCATAAAGATGGAATTAGAGTGTGGTATAGTGTGGTATAGTGTGTTATAGAGGTGCAAGAAAAAGGGTAAGGGGGGTACAAATTAAGAAAATAGAGATGAGTGGAGGACTAATAAAATGAGTGTATAGGCGTTGTGGAGAAATAATATAGTCTAAGTTTGATGACGCAATTCGCTAGGCTCCGCCCACCGCAGTATCTATGGCGTCATTCCGCCATCTTGAGTGTAAATATTGGCAGCTTCAGTGTATACGTCATTTGGTACAAATGACGTATATTAACCGACAGTTGGGAGCACATGCTTTGTTTTATAGTTAGTCTAGCTGTGGGCATCTATGTAGATGGATGCATATTTACAGTTTGCTTTTGTACTCCTCCTGATTCTACCCTTATGTCAGTTCATGTTCAAGTATTAAATGATTGTTTGATGTTACTTCACTGGAGTTAACTTCGTGATTTGTGTTGTCTGATTTATTACACCCTCTACAAGCATCATCATTAAAAGGATCCGTAACATATATTTGGCACCTCCGACGTCGAACTGACTGACTTAGCTGGATTCAGGAGCAGCGGAGTGAGTACATTAAGACTCGTTGTAATTACCGGTTAAGTATTCATCGGTGAATTACGTGGCGGCCACCACTCTGGGAGCGCGCCGTGAAAACTGTTTGTTGAAGTGGCCAACCCTATTGTTTGCTGAAGTGGCCAACGTTACTGTTTGCTGAAGTGGCCAACGTTACTGTTTGCTGAAGTGGCCAACCCTATTGTTTGCTGAAGTGGCCGACGTTACTGTTTGCTGAAGTGGCCAACCCTATTGTTTGCTGAAGTGGCCAACGTTACTGTTTGCTGAAGTGGCCAACGTTACTGTTTGCTCAAGTGGCCAACCCTATTGTTTGCTGAAGTGGCCAACGTTACTGTTTGCTGAAGTGGCCAACCCTATTGTTTGCTGAAGTGGCCAACGTTACTGTTGCTGAGTGGTAACCCTATTGTTTGCTGAAGTGGCCAACGTTACTGTTTGCTGAAGTGGCCAACCCTATTGTTTGCTGAAGTGTGCAACGTTACTGTTTGCTGAAGTGGCCAACCCTATTGTTTGCTGAAGTGGCCAACAACGTTATTGTTTTACTTTGAAGTAGGGCCAACCTTGCTGTTTGGCTGAAGAGGCCCAACCTTGCTGTTTGCTGAAGAGGCCAACTTTACTGCTTAAAGTGGCCAGAGTTGCTGTGTACTGACCAGGGCCGACGTTACCGTGTGGCTGGGAATCACCTCCCCATCGTCAGAGGACCCCACCATGGGATCACCGAAGGATCAACAAGGGATCATCGAACATCGCGGACAGGGATCACCAAGGATCAACCCGTGTTAGTCAACCCCACATCGGACATCGCGGACCGGGATCACTGAGGATCAACCATCGAAGTCAAGGAACAAAATTTACTATTGTGTATTTCTTTATATGTAAGTTGGCATATTTTTTTTTATATATTTATTACTAGAATATTGAAATCTGGTGTAATTATTTGTTTGTTGTTCTTGGTGGAATTCCTGTATTTAATACAGTAGAGGTTAAAATAGGGTCCACCCTGAGCAGCCAAAACACTTATTTAATTTGCTGATTTTTTTAAAAGAATTTTGTATTTATTTAGTTATTACTTGTATGCTTGATGACATAATAGAATATTTTTTTGTGTATGATATATAGTATCAAACATCTTCATTTATTAGTTATAATTGGGTTTGGTTACTGCCATGTCATCAATTTTAAATATTGTTGAAGCTGGTAAAGCACTTGGCCTTACAGGCCAAGAGTTACAAACCTGGTATCTGTAGAGAGAGAAAGGGTGGAAAGGAAAGAGATGGAAGAAAAACAGAGAGAGAGGGAAGAAAGAAAGAAAGAAGGAGACAGAGAGAGAGGGAAGAAAGAGAAAGGAAAAGGAACAGAGAGAGAGGGAAGAAAGAGCCGCAGAACGGGAAATGAGGAAGGAAGAAATCGCGAACGAAAGGCGCGCTTAGAGTCTGAGAACACAATAGACAGTTAGCTAACCCAGGAGTTAACGAATGCAGGTGATAGAGTGACCACATCACTTAAAGTACCTTATTTTACTTAGAGGGCGTTGACAGATATGGACACATACCTGTCTAAGTTTGAAAATGCTAGCTACTAAGCGTAGGGTTATATTTGAAGAATACATGGGCCGCGTCAATTTTAGGATTCATAAGAGGCAAAAGCTCTGGATGTATGCTTGAAACTAAATGAAAATGAAATAAAAAATTATGATGTTGTGAAAGAATCATTAATGAAGATTTAATGGTTGCCATTACATATGTGATCGGTTTACAGGAGAAAAAAATTTAATAATATTCGCCCATCACGAGAGGAAGACCCCAATTTATTTATCACCAACCCCTTAGTTTGTTTTTTGATGAGATGGGTGCAGCTCTGTCTGGGGCGAAACAAGAGGTACCATGATTCAAGGGAACTGATTTTTAGTAGATAGGGCAATTAATGCTTGTGCCATAAAGATTTAGTGGCATTCTTGAAAGAAAAAGGGCCAACAACTTTAGAAGATCGTCACTGAGTTATTGAGAAAAGTATAAGTCTGTACATCCAGAAAAACCCATATCTAAGTTAGAACCAGACCATAACCAGGATGTGCTGTGCTTTGCGTTAAAGCTGTACCATATCTCAACCGTGGCCGTAGCCTAAGTCCTGGGAACAGGACAAGTCCAGTGACCGACTGTGACGGGGACAAATTATGTTTCTCATGTGGGAGAGCCGGACATAGATCTTGCGAGACTGCAAAAGGGGAAATAGAGGTAGTGATAGTTTATGTTATCAACTAACAACATGGGGCATTATGCTAGGAACTGCACTTGGTCCCGGGGAAATAGTCATCAGGGAGAAAAGGACAACAGACCAGAACCATGGACAAGACCAGATGAGAGACAAAGAGATGAGGTGTACCATAGGCGAAAAGACAATGTTAGTTTTCAGGGGGAGGTAATGGTTTACATTTTTACCCTGGGTTCGTTGGTGATGTACCTGTGAAGGTGCTACATGACACTGAGGGCAACGTGCGTGTGTGTGTCCGTAGATCATCTGGTTGAAAGATAGTGAATTCACGGGAAAAATGGATTATGTTGGCGTCATTTGATGCGGACGGTACGCATGAGTTACCCATAGCCACCATTAATCTTAGAAGTCCATTTACACAGGGCTAGTTGAAGCATTGGTCGTAGAAAGCCAACTTATGACGTTTTGGTGTTAAATATTGAGGCGTAATAAGTGCTGATCCTGCAGGTGGATGTTAATGGAAAAAAACTTAATAGTCCTACTAAAGAAACTGTGACCTGTGACAAGGCTCAGGCTAAGGAAGGAAAAACTCCGCCAATCAGTAGTCAATAATTAGTAGTACAGATAGCACATTCGTTAATGCTCAGGAAGTAAAAATTATACCAGGAAGAAATCTTAGTCAACTTTTCCTAATCCACATGACTGACAATGTTAAATCTAGTGACATTCCTGTGGGTGAGATGTCTGACAGGGTCACCATAGATGGAGAACTTTTTACCAGAACATATGTGACGTGTCATTATCAAAATTAATCAACCGGGATAAAAAATCATTTAGAATGGGGAAATCAGGAGAAATTAGTTTGGAGAAAGAGGTCTTTGATTAAGAAAAGGCCCCAGTACATGGTCAACGGTGAATCAACTTATGGTCCCAATAGAGTATGAAGTAGTTTCTTAGGACAATACCACGATTCCCACCTTTGGCAGGTCATTTGAGGTTACTGAGACCACGTGGATCTTAGGAAAAATTCTTTTGGCCCAGGGTTACCAAGGAACGTAAAGATATAGCATTTGGGACTGTTGTGAATACTGCATGTATTCCAATCAAGGGCCCAAATGTGCACCCAGAAGCCCCATGAAAACAACCGATGTAGTTGACAGACCGTTCACAAAGTCAGCTATTGATATCATTGGACCTATGCTTAGTGCTGCAATTTATAAGGGGTATCGTTTTATCATCAACAGATGGATGTATCATTCAGATGGCAAGCTGGTGCCTCTAGAAATTCTAAGAGCTGGGGACATAGCACGAACTGTGACTATTTTTGTAGGACAGGCTTCCCTGATGTTATCCATCTTATTGATTACTCAATTTGTATCTGAATTAACCAACCATTGCCTCTGTAATACAGGATCGACAAATCTTACATATGCATGCCCTTACAAAGTAGGTAAATTTGTGAGCATTGAACGTAGTATAAAAAAAATGAATCAGTAAATTAATCTGATGACAATCCAGAGACTAGGATCTCATGTTACCCTGTGTGTTGTTTGCATAAAGGAAATTCCACGGGAAACAACAGTTTTCACCTTTTGAGAATGGTTATTTGGTGAAATCCAAGGGGTCCACTGTCTTTACTTAAGGACTTAACATGATGAGGGAAAGATTTATCCCCTGACGTAAAGACTGCATATGAGCTAGTGAGTTGATACAAGACAAAGACTGATAAAAAGCTTGTGATACAATAAGATAAAATGTTTTAATAAAAAAATAAAAGCACATTATTGAAAGTTCATAAGACAGAAACTCAGACCTTATTAGACCAGGTGAAAGATGTACTTGTCTTATGCAGACCGAATAATAGATTATTCATTGAGTGGCAAGGACCTTTTAAGGTTACTAAAGGTGACAGACAATGATTATGAAATTAATATTGAAAATAGGTTAAAGGTCTTTCTTATATTATATTGAAAGTATACTATAATAGACCAATTAAATTAGTTCAGACCGCTGAAAGTGGGTTCAATTATTTCATGTTAAGGAGGGAAGATGTACCCTGAAAACACTGACATTCAGATTTATGTAGAGGACCTAGAGAGTTAAACAAAACATAGGAGATGTAAGCATTAAATAGCCTAACTCATGACAAAGTGGTTAGTATTAAGACACTTTTGGTGGCTATGATATTTTTCTGATAGACCGGGTGAAACTATGAACATAATACAACACTGACCTGCAGCTGTCGACAAGGTTATCCGTTTGGGACCATACACACTCATTACTCACCATGACTATATCAAGAAAAGGTAGAAGGGTTACAGAAACAGGGTGTCTTGACATCAGAGTCACCATATTACGGCTCCTGGTATTTAGTTAAAAAGAAAAGACAGGTGACATCAGACTGTGTGTAGACTATTAGACAGTTAAATAAGGCAATACATGGACTCACATCCACTTTTGAAATCACAGAGGTTAATGACCAGGCTAGCCAGGCTAATATTTTCTAAACTGGTTAACCGAGAGTATAGCCATCACCACTGACCCTAAACCCAAAGCCATTGACTGCATTATAACTCATTGGGTTGTTCCAATGAAGATACCATGTGAAGTTTTTAGGCTAGTAAATGCCAAGCCCCCATTCAGCGGATGATGGCCAGTCTTTTCCATAGACCGAGCCTGCATACCTGGATGACCATTGTCTTTCATGAGGACTGGGATAAACGCCTCTTGGAGTCTAAGAAATTTTACAGATTTAAAAAGGCCATAATTTAACCAATGAGACCGACTAAGGTAGAATGGGACTGACAGATAACCCTAGGACATAAAGTAGGAAATAATATAATAAAACCCATGATGAATCAGTGTCAAAGATATTAAATATTGAAAAACCAATCATCTAAAGAAACAGGTGCGCAGTCTTTTGGGCTTATGCAATTTCTATCAGAGGTTTGCTTCAATTTCGCTCATATAAGTGGAACCTCTGGCTAATCTAACTTCAAGGAGAGCCAACAAATCATCTGGTCAGGTAGATGTCGGGCCTGAAGTTAATAAAACCGCCTTCGCTCAGGCCCATATTAAGGACACCTGTATGGTATCATTCGTTCTGTGCAGATGCCTCCGGCCGCCGCGATAGGGGGCCCCTGTTCCTAAAACCCACAATGGTGCCTTCACACCCAATTTTCTCTCTTAGTCGGTAAATTGACCTCACAGAGACCAAGATATACCACAATAGAGGAAGGATTAGCCATCACCTGGTGCAATTACAAAATTAGCCAGGTATCTGTTAAATTGCCATTGTTCTGGATGACCAACATGGCATTATGACCAAAAACTAGAGAATAATAAAGTAGCCAGATGGTCATCCTACTACCAAGTTTTAATTTTATCATCCCAGCTATGCCAGTAGAAGAACGTTATTACTGACAGCGTTATCCATTGCATTTGATATGGAGCTTAAGTTCTCAACAAGCTAATAATATCCTGATAAGAAATCTGTGTACCGTAATGTTTATATTTATACTATATGTTTATGCTAGTGGCCGTGTTGCATGTATATGTTATATGATAATATAATGATATTTAATAATAGTGGTAAGTTATAACATTATTTAAGAAGAAGAAGAGAAGGAAAGTCGCAGGAAAAAAAAAGAAGAATAACTGGTAGCCACTGAAAAAAAAGTCACCTGAAAAAAAGATAATAGAAAAAATCTGCAAGTGACGCGAAGAAAAGAAAAAAAAAAATTCACTTGATCCATAGAAAAAAATATCTAATAAATAATGAATGTGGTGACAGAAAAAAAAAATTAAAATGATGAGAAATTTTAATTGAATTCAAATATCATTTATACATATATGATTGATGATATTTATTATATTGTTTGCATGTATTGATTTATAATTCATAATATTAGTTGATGAATCGTTATATAGATTTATTTTATTTAACAGTGAATTTGGATATGTTCCTATGATTGAACTGTTTCATATTGCGGCTTCCTTCTAATCGATATTAAATTAATTGGGTTTTGGATTACATGTACTTGCATTAGAGGAGAAGTAATGGAAAATAAATATGGTCTAAGTTTGATGACGCGTTCAACTAGCTCCGCCCACCGCAGTATCTATGGCGTCATTCCGCCATCTGCAAGGTGTAAATATTGGCAGCTT
>JAGDYQ010000024.1:316838-326838 GCA_021962125.1 Bulinus truncatus
GACTCAGCTGGCCAATCAACTTTTTAAAATATTAATATCAGCACGGGGTGGGGACTCACTGAGGTCCCCTCCCCAAACCCCTCCTCTCCGTTCGCAAGCTTTCGGCGCTACGCGCCTCCAACTTCGCCCTCCCCCCCGAACATTTCTTCTACCCCACCAGAAGCGGTATTAGGGGAAGGGGCCGAGGGTGGCATTTACCTCCCCCCCCCCAAATATTTTTTGTTCAAAGACCAATTTTCAACAATGTAAACAGTTTCACCCCTCCCCCCGGTCAAAGTTTTGCCCTCCCCCCCCCCGTCAAAGTTGTCTAGATCCGCCCCTGTACCCCAGGATCAGTTCTTCGCCCCCCCCCCCACCCCGGCCAAAAAAATTTCTTCGCCCCCCCCCCCATGCAATATTCCTGGCTACGGGCCTGCCGGGGTCCGAATAGTTACTTCGAATTTATAAATAATAAATATAAATACTGAAGTCTTTAAAATATTTTAAATAATGTATCATTTTACTATTTGCTAATTTGATCATTGAAATAACTTTTTAGTACTTATGAAAATGGCGAATAGTGAAACCTCGATTAAAAAAATGATATGTTTCTGGATGCACTGAAATTGTTTGTTTTTAGTAAAACCGACAATGCGTATATTTTTCAAGTTCCTGATTATGGGGGTGAACGCGGCAAAATGTGCATAACTTTTTATCAGCGGCATGTTAGCGTTGAGCAATTACAACAATTTTTGTCTCGTGTGATACTATCTTAATAGGGAGCCGGAGCCGTCAAACTTGTGGGAGCCGGAGCCGAAAAAAATATGGCGGCTCCGCAAGCCTGGCGCTCAGCTGTGATTGTGTGACATCACTGGAATGTGTACATTATTTGGCTGTGGACTTGGAGTAACTTAACACTGTTAACAAACTAATAGTCATTAATTTGTTATCAACATCTTATTCTTACTTCTTTAGGCTTGAATAATGAATGGCTTTGTCAAATGCCAATTGAATTCATTAAAATTTGTACTTCAATTTTCAAACTTGTAAAGTACAGAAATACAGAGTTATTGTTCTCAAATTTCAATTCAATTCAATCTTGTTTGTTTTTTTCCAATTAATTATCCATTTCAATACTCATCATAAACTATGATCATTTGAACAATAAGCAATAAGCATCCATCATTCAATGAGCCAATGACAAGACGAGATGAACTCAGATGATGAGTCTGACTTTCTCCTCAGATTTAAAACAATTAGTGCACTACAATAGTTAAAAATTACACTGCCAAGTGGCAAGTGGCAAAGTAATGAAATTAATAGACTAATGGTAAAGTTGTTTTCCTTTTACCTTGCAGCGAGTTAGAACTTAACAGCGAGTTAAGTTACTTATGGATAATAACTTATTATCAATCTGCGTTATATTCTGATTTCAGTGATTTCTGAATAATTTCTATTTTCTAATTTATTTCAAAGTTCTTCACTTCCAACTTCCAATCAGCCAATGTCATTTAGCCATTTCAGAAGGCATCCAACCAATCAGATTTAACGGTATCTGCAAAGTACCAAAATCCGGAATAATAATCCGGATCCGGCGGATTTCGCATAAGAAAATCCGGATCCGGATCCGTTTGGAAAAAACGGATCCGGCACACCCCTAATATACAGGAACGTTTTAAGGTCATTGTAGGCCCTAGGCACTTTCAAAGTCGTAGGCTTTCAAGAATGCACCCGCACTTGTTTGCGATTTGAAATATCCATAAACTTTTGAGGACGTCATATGTGACTTTGCTAAGCCAAAGAGGCGAAAAGTTAACATACTGCAATGTACAGATCTGCAGCTTGGCGTGCTCATTTCACACGGTTATATATAGTTACTTTAATACAAACAATTTTAAATTTTATTGGCATTCTGAACATTGTTTTCACTTTATGTTCTGGCAATCGTAGGCCCTAGGCACAGTGCTTAATGTGCCTAGTTGATAAAGGGGCCCTGCACACACACATATATATATATAGATATATAACTGTACAGGTGCTCTAACTGATCTCTTGCATTGTCGGTTACCCTTGGTATTATACATGCACGTGTGTTTAAAAACATGTACGTCATTACATGTAAGCATGTCAACAATTCAACCAGAAAGACTTACACTAGCCTCCACTACGGCTGTTTTAATACTGGGGGCCCCACCGGGTACAGCCCGGGCACCTCATGCTTATCGATAAAATATGTTTAATTATTATGGACGTTAAGTTCAGTGCGCCCCCCCCCTTACATACATGTTTTCTCGTAAGACCATGATTATAATGTGCGTGTTTTCTTTTTAGACGGTTCGAGGTGTACACGATATTAGAACGTCCACAGAAGTACACAGCTACAGTAAACATGTAGACACAGCTATAGTAAACATGTAGACACAGCTATAGTAAATATGTAGACACGACTAAAATAAACATGTAGACATAACTACAGTAAATATGTAGACACAGCTGCAGTAAATATGTAGACACAGGTATAGTAAATATGTAGACACGACTACAATAAATATGTAGAGGTTGTTGTAAGAATGCGACTGATAAGAGTTAAAACAAAGAATGTATTTAGGCGTGTCACGAATGACCAACAAAAGTAAGCAAGCACTTATAGATAGATCACTTTAGATATTCAAACATGATTGACAATCACTGATTGTAGAGCTTGAAAACACTAACATATAGATTATTTATTTTTTGTCCTGATTCAAAATCCACCAGACGAACCAGACAAAACACAGCACGCGTGTTGAGCTGAAGAATGTGACACACCACACACAGAGAACACGGTGCAGTCATGTGTACAGATAAAACGGGCCGCTACACCTGACTATGGTCCATAAAGCCAAGTAAACACACGGACAGATACACAGACAGACAGAAACGCACACAGCATTATTTTAAGCTGGCGGCTAATGTTTGAAAAAAGAGGGGATGGGGGGAGAACTGTCTCGCCATTATGTCATCGGCTGAAACTGGCTGTCATTCAAATGTCACATGTCATCTAAAAGACGATTTTTTAAAAATTATCTTTAAGAGAAACGCGATGCCTGCTATGAATGATGCAGCATGAGTCACACACTAGGAATAATACACGAGTGTTTTATGTTGGGTATCTGGACACTGTATTACACGAGTCCGTCCTGTATTTAGGTCAAAGGTCATAAAAACATTACCAGTCGTAAAATGCTACGTTAAAATACAAACGTACCTGTAAATGACAGCAAACAAATAAATTCCCGTAAACACACGCAGGTTTAATAGATAGTTGGTTACACAGGGACCACAAAAAGTTCAAGAATCACAATGAAGAGTAAATCCACTATTCCGGCATGGGTTTGCCAATATTTATCTAGCACATGTTCCTCACTGCAGATAACACAACACACACTCTTCGGTACTGCTTGCACTTGTGTACACACTCCCTTGCAAAATGTTCTAAACTACTACTGCTATATCTGGCCTGGTTATTTTTTTTATTATTTAAATGCTTTTCTTTTAATCTGTCTTTCATTGGGTATTTTCTTTTAACATTTTCACAGTGTCCCGAGGTTTTCTTTTTTATTTTTTTGAAAGAAGGCAGGATCGTTTGTTGTGATTCAAACTACCGTTGCAAATATATACACACACGCGACTAGCGGCGCTGACTTTACAAGTATGAATGAAGACTGAAGAGAGAGAGAGAAAGAGAGAGGGGAGAGAAACAAGGGAAACGCGATGAAAGGGAGAGAATGTAGTGGAAAAAAAAGGGGGGGGGGAGTGTGGGTGATTCCTTCCCCCCCCCCTCCCCTGCATTGGAAAAGAGAGATAGTTTTAAGGGTGGATGGGGGTACTGGGAAAGGGGAGGCGTATTTCTCTCTCTCTCTCTTCCCACTCTCTCTCTCTCTCTCTCTCTCTCTTTCTCTCACTCGCTAGACTGGCGGACAACACCGATCGGGTCGAAACCCAGTGAAATACCTCCTCGCGCTGCGCGATATTGCCTTCGGAGCGCGAGCTGATTTTTTTTTTGACGGACAAGAGGAAGGAGGGGCGAACTATGTAAGGGAAGATGCGCCAAGAGGAAAGGGGGTGGAGGTGGGGGAGAGGCGATAGGACGTGGAAGGAGAGAGGTTTGGCGCAGAGGAAGGCCACATTCCAAATGATACAAAGGCAATAATCTCTGATTATCTTTTGACCCGTGATTTGAACATTTCTTATTTTTAAATTTCTTTTTGGTTTAAATTTTTTTTTTTTTGGAAGTCTGTTTGAATTGACTTAAAGCCTGGGTAGTTTAATGGACAAAGTTGAACAGGGGACAGCACTGATGTAAAATATTGTGACATAGTGATAAGTCTTATAATATGTCACAAAAGTAGAGGTCGCTGCGATGACGGGCAAAGTGACAAAATGTTTCAGGCCCTTATGTGTGACTCCAGGTATCATAATACCTTTCTGACCCGTCTGTGTGACTCCAGGTATCATAATGCCTGTCTGACCTGTCTGTGTGACTCCAGGTATCATGATGCCTGTCAGAACCGTCTGTGTGACCCCAGGTATCATAATGCCTGTTTGACCCGTCTGTGACTCTGTATGAATCCAGTATCATGATGCCTGTCAGACCCGTCTGTATGACTCCAGGTATCATAATGCCTGCCTGACTCATATGTGTGACTACAGATATCATGATGCCTGTCTAACCCGTCTTTGTGACTCCAGGTATCTTAATGCTTGTCAGGCCCGTCTATGTGACTCCAGGTATCATGATGCCTGTGAGACCCGTCTGTGTGACTCCAGGTATCATGACGCCTGTCTAACCCGTCTGTGTAACTCCAGGTATCATGATGCCTGTGAGACCCGTCTGTGTAACCCCATGTATCATGATGCCTGTCAGACCTGTCTGTGTGACTCCAGGTATCATGATGCCTGTCAGAACCGTCTGTGTGACTCCAGGTATCATAATGCCTGTCTGACCTGTATGTGTGACTCCAGGTATCATGATGCCTGTCAGACCCGTCTGTATGACTCCAGGTATCATGATGCCTGTCTAACCCGTCTGTGTGACTCCAGGTATCATGATGCCTGTCAGACCCGTCTGTGTAACTCCAGGTATCATAGAGCCCCTGTTGTCTAAGATTTTTACGGACCTCAGACAGAGGATTACCTAGGGTGGAGGGGGGAGGGGGGTTCCAAATTCGGGCAACAACTTGAAAGGGGCACCCCATTTTTTTTTGTTTACATTAAATATTAAGTACATTTTCTCATATCATGGTGTCGAATGTCATTAAATATTAAGTACATTATCTCATGTCATCGTGTCGAATGTCATTAAATATTAAGTACATTATCTCATGTCAACGTGTCGAATGTCATTAAATATTAAGTACATTTTCTCATATCATGGTGTCGAATGTCATTAAATATTAAGTACATTATCTCATGTCATCGTGTCGAATGTCAAAATGCTGCCCCCCCCCCCCCCAAAGAGGCCAAGCTGCCCGGGCTCCCAAATCCCTAGGTTCGGCACTGGCCTCAGATTTGACAAGCGGAGACTTTGACGATGTTGTATTTTTTACCTAGGCCCCTAAATGTAAATGTGCCTGGGGACTCCTACTGTATCTTTGTAGCTGGATTCTAAAATTTACTTTCCCAACACGACTAGACGCACGGTTCAATCAGTTTATGGCCGGCCCTTGTTATAAGACAGGATTATGATATATCTGTGGTATTTGTGGTATGTGTGTTATGTGTGATATGTTTGGTATGTGTGATATGTGTGGTGTGATATTTGTGGTATGTAGGTTGCAGCATCAGAGACATCCTTTTAAAAAAAGCCCACGGGTTCGGTGTTTATCAGAACCACACGGAGCAACGCACTTCGACAAATGCACCATATTTGATGCACACTGACTGATGCACACTGACTGATGCACACTGAATAATGCACACTGTGTGATGCACACTGATTGATTGAGCCCTTGATAGCATTCGGTAATGACACATGGTATACAGACCTTTGTATTATGATATGCTTAAAGCACAGGTTGTGAGACCCTGATTGTGCAATGTGAAAACTTGCTAAGTAATTTTATATGCTGGGTGGTGGGGGAGCTCATGGCCGAGAGGCTGTGGGAGATTCTTAAAGTCATATATCTGTATTATACATACATGTATATATATATATATATATATATATATATATATATATCAGAGGTGTGCGGATCTTGAAATTTAGCGTCCGCGTCCGTCCATGGATTTCTATCAATGATCCGCGTCCGCGTCCACAGAATCTTACAACATTGGTTTGCAGTCAGTCCGCGCGTCCGCATTGCTGAAATTTAGCTGTTTAAATGACTTGAAATTTTTTATGGTAACGCTAAAGAAGATCCGCGTCAGTCCGACCGTGAGTCCGCAACTTAACCATACGAAGCGTCCGCTGTCAGTCCGCGGATTCGGAAAAGTCTGCGGGTCTGCATCCGCTCACCTCTGATATATATATATATATATATATTTATATACATAATTACATATATATATATATATATATATGTTTGTGTGTAGTGTTTGTAGGTGTGTGCGTGTGTTTGTAGGTGTGTGTGTTTGTAGGTGTGTGTGTGTTTGTAGGTGTGTGTGTTTGTAGGTGTTTGTGTTTGTAAGTGTGTTTGTGTTTGTAGGTGTGTGTGTTTGAAGGTGTGTGTGTTTGTAGGTGTGTGTGTGTTTGTAGGTGTGTGTGTTTGTAGGTGTATTTGTGTTTGTAGGTGTGTGTGTTTGTAAGTGTGTTTGTGTTTGTAGGTGTGTGTGTTTGTAGGTGTGTGATTGTAGGTGTATGTGTTTGTAGGTGTGTGTTTGTAGGTGTGTGTGTGTTTGTACGTGTGTGTGTTTGTAGGTGTGTGTTTGTAGGTGTGTGTGTTTGTAAGTGTGTTTGTGTTTGTAGGTGTGTGTGTTTGTAGGTGTGTGTGTTTGTAGGTGTGTGTGTTTGTAGGTGTGTGTGTTTGTAGGTGTGTGTGTTTGTAGGTGTGTGTGTTTGTAGGTGTGTGTGTTTGTAGGTGTGTGTGTGATTGTAGGTGTGTGTGTGATTGTAGGTGTGTGTGTGTAGGTGTGTGTGTGTTTGTAGGTGTGTGTGTTTATAGGTGTGTGTTACGGTCAATATCAGACAATGGCCGGCGTATTCGCCAATGTTCACATGGCTGGTCAATTTCTGGCCGGCTGTGTGTGGCCGAACCATGTCGAAGTGACAATGTGAACAGTACATTGAACAGTACCCTGAACGGTACCGTGAACAGTACCGTATGCAAGAGATAACATCCTCTGAGAACGTTGTGAGAGTGTGGGAAAACATTCAATTAAGATAAATTTAGTTTACACAGATTGACTGACCACTCGGCGGGGGAAGGGGGGGAGCATGGGGGGCGACTGCTTTTGGTTCATTTGAACAGATGTAGCTGAGAAATTTTGTTCTTTTCAAACTAATTAGATAATTAACACCGTCTAATGTTTGTTTCCCAAACTCACAAAGTTTGCCATCTCTCTTTCATACATTTTTGACATTGGTCGGTCGCACTCAGCCAATGTGAACATTGGCAAATATCGCTGGTAAATATATATATATATGACACTGGCCGGGAAACAAACATTGGCCGGGAAACAAACATTGGCCACACAAATATATAAATGTTTGTTTTAAAAAATAAATAATAGTGAATGCTCGTGTCAAAAATGTATTTTTTTCAATATCAAGGTCACCCTGGGACAAATCCGGTCCTGAATTGAAATGTTCTTCTTCAAGTCAATCAGGCCCAGCAGACAGTCTTTATAGGTTTATTTTTTTTATTATTATTATTTCCCCCTTCCATCGAATTCTCTCATTCAACGGCGCCACTTGTCCACAAAAAGAAGATGGCGCCATCACACGACAAAATGACTCCCTCGACATTCCAGATAGATAAAAGAAAAAAAAGTCGCTTTCGCATTTCCATTAAATAGAGGAAAAGAAAAAGATAGAACAAGGTGGGGGTGAAAGGGGGGGGTGGTGCGGGGAGAGAAGTGGAGGAGAGGATTGGGATAGGGTGGGGTGTCACCGTTTTTATTGGCTCTAGCAAGATCGATGATTCTCAAAGTGTAAGGTGACTTTTTTTTAAAAACGCTGGTGAGGGGGGGGGACGGAGGGAGATCACAAGGGGTGGGTGGGGTGAGGGGGGAGGTAAGTAACAATTTTCATATAAGTGATATCCCAGCAGAGGCGTATTTAAGGGATGTCGCAACTGGGCAGCGCCCTGAGCCCCAGCTTCTGAGCCGCACCCCCTCACCCCGCCAAAGAATCACTTTATCATTTCTTTTAGCTTTCTATGTTTTTCTTTAAGGGGGGGGGCACGGTTTGTCCTTGTGCCTGGCCGTCAACCGACCTCAATCCCTCTCTGTACCCCCCACCCATTGATTAAAGTTGTTAACTTAATAACGTCCACCGTGGTGCCTCCATGACTACTGGGGGGAACCAGTGTGTGTATGCTGGTGAACCGAACTGACTTCCAATGATGGTTACCGTATCGATTTCCGACGAATGGGCGACAACCCATCATTACACAGATATGATATAATTCAAAAAATGTAATTTTTTTGTTCACCGCAAAGCCAGTTCGGCCTTAAGGTCCATAGGACCGACTGCTCTCGATACAGGTCATGTGGAGAAAGGGGGCCTCTCGCATTTGTAGTAATCTAATCTCGACCTCCTTCGGTATTTAAAACACCACATAGCCACAAGGGCTGCAACTAGATTGTGTCCGATTGGGCCTACTCCACGACCTCTCAAGTCGGACCCCCTAGAGCAGTGGTCGGCAAACTTTTCAGCCAAAGAGCCAAATATGAACATTACAAGAATTAGAAAAAAAATTGGGAGCCAAATCTGCTTTTTCGGTAAACTTGTATTACACTAAATAAGTAGTACACTAATTAAGTTGTATACTAAATAAAACTAAATTCCAGAGCCGCACTTAAGGATCCAAAGCGCCACATGCGGCTCCGTAGCCGCACTTTGCCGACCTCTGCCCTAGAGCACATGCATATATATTTCACACAAATTTTACTCTTTGAAGTTGAAAGGGAAGAAATACAAATGAGAATCGCTGGATGTAACGCCATTTTGGTGAGGTTCTTTGAAATAAAATGTTGGGATTCATTGTGTTATTTAAATAAATTCATATCGTTAAAAACTTATAACAACAGCAAAAAAAAAAAAAAAAAACTAAACAACTACATACTGAAAACGTTTATTTTATTTATCCACTTCACCAGACACAGTAAACCAAAACTCCACTAACTCAATGACACTTTGTGATTTGAAGATCTCTACCTAACAGTACTAGTTGTTTTTTTTTATGGTGTAATCATTGGGCAGACATACTTTTAGATAATTGGTGGTGGAGTCGATGGGGGGGGGGGAGGTGGGGTGGTGTAGGGTGTGACCAGTAGGCAAAATAAATAAAACATATGACGTCGTCGTATTGAATCCCGGGACCTCTTGACCTTGGTAGTGATTAAATTAAGTCGTATACAGAGGTAGTTAACCTAAGTCTGAGGCGGGTTTGGGGACGCGCCTTCCCCGGGCCCTGCAAAACACCAACGTTATTTTAATTTTGGTTATCACCATACACCTGGTAATACAACATACCATCACTATACACTTGACGATACAGCATAAAATCATTATACACCTGACAATACAACATACCATCACTATACACTTGACAATACAACATACCATCACTATACACTTGACAATACAACATACCATCACTATACACTTGACAATACAGCATAAAATCACTATACACCTGACAATACAACATACCATCACTATACACTTGACAATACAACATACCATCACTATACACTTGACAATACAACATACCATCACTATACACCTGACAATACAACATACAAATCACTATACATTTTACAACAGTATCGAACAAAAATTTCTATCCTTGGATTGATCGACTCACCGTCTCAATCG
>JAGDYQ010000024.1:331838-352554 GCA_021962125.1 Bulinus truncatus
TTATATTCTGTTGTGTGGCCCACATATATATTTATATTCTGTGGTGTGACCCACATATATATTTATATTCTGTGATGTGGCCCACATATATATTTATATTCTGTTGTGTGGCCCACATATATATTTATATTCTGTGGTGTGACCCACATATATATTTATATTCTGTGGTGTGGCCCACATATATATTTATATTCTGTGGTGTGGCCCACATATATATTTATATTCTGTGGTGTGGCCCACATATATATTTATATTCTGTGGTGTGGCCCACATATATATTTATATTCTGTGTGTGGCCCACATATATATTTATATTCTGTGGTGTGGCCCACATATATATTTATATTCTGTGGTGTGGCCCACATATATATTTATATTCTGTGGTGTGGCCCACATATATATATATATATTCTGTGGTATGGCCATTCTCACAATAAGTCATTGAGAAACTTTCCTTCACAATTTCTGTATTTCATTTGTATATAATAAAAATTGCTGAAATAATCACAACAAACACGATGGAAAAGGATTTTCGTCACGAAAAACTATTACTTAACAAAATATCAGACGTCTGCCAAAAAAAACGGAACTTCCTTTCTACTTCTTTTTTTTTTAACTCTCCAACTCATTCTTACGACTCACTCTTTTATAATAATTAGATAAGGTCGTAACTAAAGAGTCTAGGGCCCTTGGCAAACCCAGACAACTGGATCCTAATACCCCCCACGACACATACACACATCCAGAGGCGTACCTAGGGTGGGGGGAAGGGGGGTCGAAATTCCCCCGGGCCCCAGCTTGCGGGCCCCCCACATTTTTTTACCTTAAATACTAAGTACATTAACTCATGTCATGGTGTCGAATGTCAAAATGCAGGGCCCCCAAAAAAGGCCAAGTTCCCGGGCCCCCAATTTCCTAGGTTCGACACTGCACACACCCCACCTATAAAGGGTCCAACTTTGTTACAGAAAATAAATTCAATAAAATACAATTTTTCTTTCGAAAGCGACGGGAACCAGCAATTATTGGGAGACCCCCCCCCCCCCCCCCCGAGAACTGTCGATGTTGTCTATCCCCGGCCCTGCTGTGGTTTGTACGCGCGATCGGCAGGGTGTAGATTACGGCTTAGTTCGCCAGCAACTACAGTACTACAATTTTAGTGACTCCGTGGCCAATGGGGTGAGGAGGGGGGGGGGGTTGTGGTATCTGTGAGCGAGCGCACACGCACGTCAAAACAGAGCGCACAAACGTATATTGTTTTAAAGCGTCTATCCACCGTTATGTTGCGCACAACAATGTAGATAGGAACTACAAAACACCAAAAGTGGTAAGAAATAAATTTTGATTGTTACGGGACGTTAGTAGGTCACTCGTGACGCGATGTCAAGAACAAACGTGTAGCCTCGTTATCATTTTAAAAGAATTAATGCACAAGTTACTGTCACTTTGTAAAGTGTAGGTTGGGAAAGTGGTGTGCTCTTATATGGCGTTGGGGTCAGAGGTTGTCGAGTTCACCTGTTTATCTTTCTCTCTCTTTCTTTGCGCGCGCGCGTGCGTGTGTGTGTGTGTGTGTGTGTTTGTGTGTGTGTGTGGAGTCCATGTAATAATGGGATGAAATCTCTCAGATCCTACAAACCACTAATAAGAAGGGTTTTTTTTTTGTATGGTGCCCTTCCTTCATCTCCCCCACCATACCCGATAGTGCAGTGGCCTTGAAGGAGGTATAGTGGAGAGATCGAACCAGTGACTCTTATAAGCCGACAGTCGATCGCTTTACCACCCGTCCTCAGCCTGTTTGTGTAGCCCCCATCTATTCAGTCGGATTGTGTGGCTCGTAATTACGACCAGCCAACTTTACTCCCCCTAACAAATATCATGCAGACATCTTTAAACTAGATGAACTTAGGATATTATCCAGCTATGAGTTCGAACCCGGGTACCTGCCTGTTGGGTTAAAGGGTGATGAGAAAAATCATTGCCCCAGCTTACCTATGACAATACTTTATTTGGCTGTACGAAAAATTTGGGGGAAATCATTAACAATAAAGAGCTCTTAAGAGATTTTTTTTAAACAGCTTTGAAAATAATTTAAATAAACAAAAAAAGATGGAAAGGTTTCATAACATGGGCGGCCACGCATGAGATAGATGTGAGATGGATTCCCTTCTATAACATAAAATTTAAAAAAAGAAAGTGGCTGCGGGTACGGCTAACGTACTCCGTATTATTTTTTTCCGGGGTACGGCTATAGATGTGCGCATGTGCGTCAGACGGACTGCATTTTATTGCATATTTTTTTTTTTGTGTTTTCGGGGCTAGGGTTAGGAATAGGGTTAGGATTAGGGTTAGGGTTAGGCGCAGTATCTGTAGACGGACCCCGAAAAAAAATAATACGGAGTACGTTAGTCGTACCCGTAGCAAAAATAGAGGGCAGAAACATAAGTCAATTTTTCAAGATTTACTGGGGTGGGGGGGGGGGGGTTGGTGTGTGTGACTCATTGTGAGTCACCCAACTGGCCAGCACTGTTATATATATATATGTGTGTGTGTGTGTCGTGTCGATCCTTTAAGGTCTCTCTCTCCTCCATAGGCGCTGTACCTGAGGACGGTTGTCGCAGTCGCACTCGCACCCCTTTTTGCCTGCCTGAGGGCCGCCGCTGGTACATGTGCGTGTTTATAAACAATAAATAAGAATACAACTGATAGCCTATGACCACACCATGAATATCTTAGGTCCATAGGTGTTAATTTTACTGTCCGGAACAACCCGACTCTAACCTTTGTTTCCTCCCTACACGCACTTTGTACCGCTGCTGCTCATCAGACCGTGTCGACATCAAAGAGAAAGACTTCTCTCTCTTTCTCTCTCTCTCTCTCTCTCTCTCTCTCTCTCTCTCTCTCTTTTCTACTTTTGTTTGTACTGGGTGAACCCGACGTCTTCAAGCTCGGGAATTTCCCGTCATTCTCCCATTAATAAATGAGTTCACCGCTAGTTGCATCGGTCCCCGGAGCTGATAGGTAGCTCATGACTGGAATACTGCAAGAATAAACTTTAAATAAAAGACTTTCCTTGCCATGCAGAGTCGGTGTCACGTTTTTTTTGTAGGGAGGGGCGACAAATGTGCACTTGGGGGCTCTAGGCAAAAAATGCCCCCCCCCCCGCCTTTTACTTCATTCCACCCAATCATTGTTGCCCGGGGCCCATGACAAGGGATCAGATAAATCTTGTTTTTGGGGGGGGGGGGTTGGCAAGAATTAAGTCCAGTCTAGGGGTTCATTTTGCAGAAGTAGGGACACAGTTTCCTCTAATCTTATGTACGTATCTCGCCAAGGGCACGCACACAAAGTAAAACAGTTTTTCATTAGTGTGCCTGTATACCGTTATGTTTCTCAAAAAAAAAAAAAATTGCATTTTGTGCACAGTCAATTTCTTTAGCCTCACACAGACTTCTGAGAATTGGAGGAAACGTTGGATAGACCGATAGGGCCTTTGGAAATTGGAGGGAACGTTGGATAGACCGATAGGGCCATTGGAAATTGGAGGGAACATTAGATAGACCGATAGGGCCATTGGAAATTGGAGGAAACATTGGATAGACCGATAGGGTCATTGGAAATTGGAGGGAACGTTGGATAGACCGATAGGGCCATTGGAAATTGGAGGGAACGTTGGATAGACAGATAGGGCCTTTGAAAATTGGAGGGAACATTGGATAGACCGATAGGGCCATTGGAAATTGGAGGGAACATTGGATAGACCGAGAGGGCCTTTGGAAATTAGAGGGAACGTTGGATAGACCGATAGGGCCATTGGAAATTGGAGGGAACATTGGATAGACCGAGAGGGCCTTTGGAAATTGGAGGGAACGTTGGATAGACCGAGAGGGCCTTTGGAAATTGGAGGGAACATTGGATAGACCGAGAGGGCCTTTGGAAATGTATTTGTTTGTCATTCATTCATAAAAATGGACTCTGATGATGACACGTTGCCGAAATGTACAAAACTTAACTCGCTGACAGGAAATAGAAATCGGGAGTAAATCTCAGCAATGTGTTTATGTGTTTATATAATTAAATGTTTATGTGTTTATATAACTAAATGTTTATGTGTTTTTATAATTAAATGTTTATTTTTTTAGAAGCAGGGGATGACGAGATATACGTCAGTATCTAACCGTGTTATTGATAGGGCTATTGATAGGGTTATTGATAGGGTTATTGATAGGGTTATTGATAGGGTTATTGGTTGCAGTTAATACAAACTGCTTGACATCTATCAGGGCCTCTGATAACTGGGGCACCGTGTCTAATCCCCCCTAAAAAAAACTCAGATTAGGTGTATCAAACAAACACACATTTTGAAAGCGGTAGACACTCCCTCCCTCCCTCCCCCCCCCCCCAATCCTTTTTAGGTTTGATCCCTGCAACAAGTATTCGTGTTTCCACCCCCTTTGAGTCCGGCCCGGCATTTATCTTCAAGATGTGAGCACCAGTTGTTTACAATTAAATATTAAGAAACAATGATTTTAAGCAAACACTCATCATACAAAATATTCTAATTATGCTGTTAAAAAAATCTGTGACCAAATACTTTGTTTCTGTTTAATAGCTAACAAAAAAAAAATTAAAAATATTTCATTGACTCCTGGCTTTGTTTCATCCGCATTGTTTTGCCATTCCATGTTTTGAGATCCGGTGACGAATTCCGGCAGATCTCATTGAAGGGAAAAAAAAAACAATATCACTATTGCCAGAAAAGCGTGCACATTTTTCTTCAGTCAAGCCATGAAGTATGCCAGGTATAAACATCCTTTGGTTTGCACATCTTGTTGTTAGATTGCCATGCCGCGGTTAATCCAAGCTTTGTGTAGTTGTAGGTGTGCGCGCGTCGGGCGGAAGTCTTTTAAAAAAAAATTAAAAGCAGAGCGCTGCATAAACTTTACCCCTCTTTCCTTGCATTTTAGACAACTAATGTAAATCTAAGCCAGATTTCTTCAACATCACACGAAGGAACTTGGGTCAAGCCCTCCCCCCACCCCCCTCTCTCTCTCTGGCCGCCCTTGTACAAAGTCAATGAAAAATTCCATCACATTTAAAGTGAGACATCAGCATGAATTGATGACGTCAATTTTATTGTTGGGCGGTGAATAGATAAAAAAAACACCTGGATTATTACACCGGTTTGTTCTGCTCTCTTGATTCTGTAGCGCTTTAGCCATGCAAACAAATTGATTCACACTATTAGTATTTTAAGTCGCTCATGTTGACAGCATGCACCCCCCCCCCCTTTTTTTTTTTGCTAAGTTAAAATTAGAGGTATATTTATTTTTCAAAGCTATAATTAGGCCTACCTATAGACTGATATCGATATTCACTTGAAAATATAAAATATATTTAAATAAAGTATGTTTTATAGATCTTTTGAATATTTCAGAGATTCTTTCATATGTTAAAGGTATATATATATATATATATATATATATATATATATATATATATATATATATATATATTATAGTCGCAATGTTTTATTGACAACTTTAATCCATTATGTTGAGATATATACCCAATCGAGAGACATACAATTTAACGTTTTTTAATACACTAGCTGTACCCTGCAAAAACCTTTGCATAGAGTTAAATCCCCTTAGGCTTGATCGGTAGGCTGGGTTATTTTTTGGTTTTGGGCAGATCCGATTTTTTCATGATGGTATTTTAAACTGGAATACTGTTGTATTAATTCTTTACTTTCGATTTAACGCAGAGCCCAAATCGCTATGATATATATATATTATATATATATATATATATATATATATATATATATATATATATATATAATACCCCCCTCCCCGATCAATCAATTGTGTATGGAAACAGTGTAATGGAAGATTAAAGTAATGTATTATTTAAATTACCGGCAGTTTTTTTATATATGTATCAATATTTAGGTGCGACACTATTAAAATGGCGGCATATTATTCATTCATTAATAGAAGACATTTTAAAAGGCGTTGCGTGTTCTGTATGATATATATTCTGCGGTCCCTTTAGTCACATGTTGTTAAGTCTGGTATAGACCCAAACCGTGTTATTTAAAGTACCTATATTGAATAATACTAAATGAGATTTACAAATTAATTTCACTCACAGTCTCTATTTGTCCGCTCAAAGTATATTAGTATATTACTGCATTGATTACATCATATAAAGTCAAAAAGAAAAATAGTTCAATGCGTGGTTTTAAAAGTAGTATATTATATCAGCTGCACCCTGCAAAAACTTTGCATAGAGTTATATCCCCTTAGGCTTGATCGGTAGGCTAGGTTATTTTTCGGTTTTGGGCAGATCCGATTTTTTCATGATTTTATTTTAAACTGGAATACTGTTGTATTAATTCTTTACTTTCGATTTGATGCAGAACACAAATGGCTATTATTTTATCAGACTAGTAAGTAGAGCCGAAGCACTCCTGTCTATGAGTATCCCACAGTGTGTTGGTTTTATTGGCAGGTAAGATGGGAGATAATCAGCCATAGATTTGAAAGACTTTGTTGGACTGACACCTGACATAATTGAATAATGATCGCCTCGAGACGTTCTCCGATCACTGGGACAAGTTCATTGACAAGTACACTCACAGTACTTTACACTGGGGTACATTGACAAGTACACTCACAGTACTTTACACTGGGGTACATTGACAAGTACACTCACAGTACTTTACACTGGGGTACATTGACAAGTACACTCACAGTACTTTACACTGGGGTGTACATTGACAAGTACACTCACAGTACTTTACACTGGGTGTACATTGACAAGTACACTCACAGTACTTTACACTGGGGTGTACATTGACAAGTACACTCATAGTACTTTACACTGGGGTGTACATTAGTAGTCAGAGTCGCTGAATGTGATAGGAAACTTTTTTTTAACCAGTTGTCTGGGTGAAGGGTCGGGAATGTGACGGTAGATCTGGTGGGGAGGGGGGGGGGAATCAAATGTAAAGAACACTGTGATAACTGGCTCAACTTTTTTTTTTTATCTGCATAAATTTCGTTCAGTTTTTTTAATCATCTAAGCCAGGGGTGGGCAAACTTTCGGAGACGAGAGCCACACTGGGTTCGTAAATTTGGCAGGTGGGTCGGACCAAGAGTAGATGGATGGAGTGTTGACATGAACTCATTTAAATATATTGCAGACGTAATAACTTGTGATTAAACAATTGGGCGGGGCGGATTAAACAATTGGGCGGGGCGGATTAAACAATTGGGCGGGACGGATTAAATAATTGGGCGGGGCGGATTAAACAATTGGGCGGGCTGGATTAAACAATTGGGCGGGGCGGATTAAACAACTGGACGGGCGGATTAACCAATTGGGTGGCGGATTAACCAATTGGGTGGCGGATTAAACAATTGGGCGGGCGGATTAAACAATTGGGCGGGGCGGATTAAACAATTGGGTGGGGCGGATTAAACAATTGGGCGGGGCGGATTAAACAATTGGACGGGCGGATTAACCAATTGGGCGGCGGATAAAACAATTGGGCGGGGCGGATTAAACTATTTGGGCGGGGCGGATTAAACGATTGGGTGGGGCGGATTAAACGATCGGGCGGGCCAGATTAAACAATCAGGGCGGCCGGATCAAACAATCGGGCGGGCCGGATTAAACAATCAGGGGGGCCGGATCAAACAATCGTGCGGGCCGGATTAAACAATCGGGCGGGCGTATAAAACAATCGGGCGTGGCGACTTAAACAATCGGGCGGGGCGGATTCAGCCCGCGGTCCACAGTTTGCTCATGGTTGACCTAAGATATTATAATATTAAGAAAAGTCAAACATTTCACTTTTTAAGGATATATGTTTTTTTTTCCACTAAAAAGATATTCATTTATTTATCATGTTGACTAAAATGTCTCACCGCCAGGAGCAGGGGAATAAAGGGACAGATTATGATACAGTAAAAATACTTAATCAGAGGCGGCCTTACGCAAGGAGGTTTGGGGAGGGTTGTGTGCACAGAATGCGGGGCCATGTGCGAGTTTTATGTGATGGGCCGAGAGTTTGGTTTTTGTACAATTAGCTGATAGAAAAAATCTCCTGCCGCCTGGCCCTGTTTGGGGGCTTGTTCTAGTCCCCGCCCCCTCCCTCAAATACCCCCCCCCCCAACCAACTACCTTCTCCCGCTCTTTATGACTTGTATTGCCGTCTGGGTCACTGCCGGGTTATAACACCAATAAGTAATGTACAATGTGGAATTCCATAAATAACAAAAGCCCCCCCCCCCGATGGTTGTGATACGGTTGTCAGCATGGTCAATTATTCCAGTTTACTAATCACCGGAAACATTCCTCCCATGGTTTCGTCCATACTATGACGGGCAGACATGTTGACTTAAGACCGTCATTTTTTTTTCTTCTTCTGCTTATCTCAATGTTGAAAACTTTCCCACCGCAACTAAAGACCACCAACATTACAGTACACAGCAAATAAACATTGTTAGCCCCATTCAGTATTGACATATAATGATGTCCTCTTGTATCAACAAACATTTTTCAATGACAACAATGTACGCGATGTATTTGACCGGTTTTTAAAAAAAAAAAGCAACTAATCTGATTGCAGGGTCGAAGATAGCTAGTGTAGCGCCCTGTGAGAATTACATTTTAATTCGGCACCCTCCTCCCAATCAGAATAGTACACAAACTTTTAACAGCGCTCTTTCGGCGCCCCTTCCTAGTTCGGCACCCTCCTCCCAATCAGAATAGTACACAAACTTTTAACAGCGCTCTTTCGGCGCCCCTTCCTAGTTCGGCACCCTCCTCCCAATCAGAATAGTACACAAACTTTTAACAGCGCTCTTTCGGCGCCCCTTCCTAGTTCGGCACCCTCCTCCCAATCAGAATAGTACACAAACTTTTAACAGCGCTCTTTCGGCACCCCTTCCTAGTTCGGCACCCTCCTCCCAATCAGAATAGTACACAAACTTTTAACAGCGCTCTTTCGGCGCCCCTTCCTAGTTCGGCGCCCTATGCACTCGCACAACCCGCAATACTCATTCTACACTACTGCCTGATAAATATTCTCATTTATTTCCACATGGAACTCATTCAATTAATTAATGAATATGATCTTCCTATTTAAGTCGTTTCCATTTTTAAATTCTAATTTTCTTGTAATTTTCAGAAGGGAAAAGGTGGGGTGAAAGGTGTAGCACTGTACTTGACTCCCCACTTCAATCACCATGTAGGCTACTTGTCACCACTAACCCTTACACCCAACACAATCAATTAGAGTTAATGAACAGACTAAATTGTTGGGATATAAAGTTTAAATAGGGACATGTTTCACTCCTGACTGCACACAGACTTGAACACTTACACGAGATGAAAAGAAGAACGACTACCCGTACAGATCTTTCCTCATCGGGAATTGTTTGGTCAACTTGTAATCATACACACACACACACACACACACACACACATACACACACACATACACATACACACATGCACACACACAATCACAAATTATAGTCACGCTTAGTTTGCTGTTAATCAACACAATGTCTGGGTCCTTGTGATCAGAACAAGAGTCCTCGTAAATAGAGAATTAGGGAATTGTAAAGGTTTACTATATTCAGATGAAGTAGCACCCATTAAATTATTTGAGTTAGACTATTTGTAGCGAAATTTGGCGCTAATCAGCCATAAGTGGAGAAAAAGTTTCCAGTCCAACACGAACAGTTTTTTTTTAATGGGACTGAATAATTTTTTTTTTACTTATTCTTCTATTTTTAACATTCTATACTAGCTGTACCCTGCAAAACCTTTGCATAGAGTTATATCCCCTTAGACTAGGTTATTTTTGGCTTCGGGCAGATCCGATTTTTTATGATTGTATTTTAAACTGGAATACTGTCGTATGTATTCTTTACTTTCGATTTAACGCAGAGCCCAAATCGCTTATATATATATAATTTTACACAGAATAGTAATCGTCTAAGAACTTTATTGTCTAAATTTAAAGAAAATAATTTCTATTTGTAATTTTTTTAGTCGCTAACATTACAAAACATGTTGATAAACACAAAACTAACATTGAGATAGAAAATAAACATTCTTTTGACTCCACCCATTCATTAGTTGTACATAAAGTGGCGGGACATATGAATACTTTATGACCACGAAATGAAAACATTTTGACCATGAATGTCACATTATGACCATGAATTAAGGAAATAAACTAATCCACATCACGAATGGATTCACTCATGTTGTTCAACCACATTGGTCAAACGGTATTCCTACCTAATATTTCACAATAAAACAATCGATGGAATTTCTTTTCAAATGAAATAGATTTTCACGCAGCATTGATTTTTAGAGCATTTTTGAAAAAAAATGCTCTATTGTCCCCGTTTTGTCTGTCTGTCTGTCTGTCATCACCCTAGATCTCAACAACCATAAGTCCTAGACCCATGATGTATATATCATTTTGTAGGTCTTGGCCTGCCATGTGTGCAGCAAAAGTTCATTTCGCGATCTGACCTCTAAGGGCCGTAAAAGGGGGCTTAGTACTGTTTTTTACTATATAAGCTATATTAATAAAGGAGCGCCTATATCTCAGCAACCACAAGTCCTAGACCCATGATGTATATATCATTTTGTAGGTCTCGGCCTGCCATGTGTACATCAAAAGTTCATTTTGCGATAGGACCTCTGAGGGCCGGGCATCAGGGCTCCTAAGGGGTTTATATCTCTATACTTATAAGACGCATTTGTTGTCTGTCTGTCTGTCTGTTCCCTTATAACTCAAGATCCAGACAAAAAAATAACGTGAAATTTGTTACACATACACATAATTACATGGGGAAGGTTATAGGACAGGTTTCGTTTCATCTTGATGGGTATTTTAATTGTAATTAATTTTTTTTTATTTTAGTATTTTACTATATTAAAGTAATCTCGACGGCGCCATAAATAAAATTCCTCTGTGACGTCATTTCCCGATGATCGAATAGAACTTGCGCGCTGGTGCTGTATTGTGCCTTTGTGATGCAAAGAATTGTTGTTTTTTCATGCTCTCTGATTTGTACAGTTTGAGGAAGGTAAAGGAATGAAGAAGGATTTTAGAAGAATTTTGAAGCCATAATAATAAGTATATATATATATATATATATATATATATATATATATATATATATATATATATATAGAGAGAGAGAGAGAGAGAGGGGGGGGAGAGAGAGATAAAGAGAGAGAGATAAAGAGAGAGGGGGGGCAGGGGGGAGGGAGAGGAAAGGAGGGTAGGAGGGAGGGAGGGGAAGAGAGGAGGGAGGGGGATGGACAGGGGGAGAAAAGGAGGGGGAGAGAGAGATGGGAGAGGGAGCAGGGGGAGAGGGAACAGGGGGGAGAGGGAACAGGGGGAGAGGGAGAGAGAAAGGAAGGGAGGGAGAGAGGGGGTAGGGAGGGAGAGAGGGGAGGGAGGGAGAGAGAGGGTGGGAGAGAGATAAAGAGTGAGGGAGGGCAGGGAGGGAGAGAGAGGAAATGAGGGAGGGAGGAAGGGGGAGAGAGGGGGGAGGGAGAGAGAGAGGTGGAAAGGGGAGAGAGGGAGAAAGGAGGAAGAGAGGGGTTAGGGAGGGAGAGGCAGGGAAGGGAAGGAGAGAGGGAGAGGATGGGAGAAATGGGAGAAAGAGATAAAGAGAAGGAGGGGGCAGGGAGGGAGAGAGAGGGAGGGAGAGGGAGGGAAGGAGGAGGGAGGAGGATGGATGGGGGAGAGAAGGAGGGGGATAGAGGGAGATGGGAGAGGGACGGAGAGAGATGAGAGAGGGAGAAAGGGAGGGAGGGAAAGGGAGAGAGGGGGAGGGAGGGAGGGAGGGAGAGAAAGTGGAAGGGAGAGAGGGGGTAGGGAGAAAACAGATGGTAAACAGAAAACCTTTTTTTAAACCCGGGCAAAGCCGGGTACTTGCAACTAGTATTATATATACACCTTGTACGCTCAATAACCCATTCATTTGGTGCGAAATACTGCAGCACGTAGTTTCACCAAGATTTATTAAGAAACTCATCAAATGAAATAGTAAGCTTGTGTTCTGAGTTTAATTGAAAGTATTAGAGCTATGCAACAATTGACGGAGTTTTCCGACGATTAAATGACTACGATTTCGAATGTTTTCAATTATGAGTCCTATTTCAGTAACCACAAACCACTTGTAGTTAGATTTAAGAGACAATAATTTTTTTCAAATATAAAGAAACGTCTTTATATTTTTTTTACAGATATATGCATTACACAATTGAATTTATAAACATTTACAAAATTTACAAATATTTACTGAAAGCTAACAAACGTACTGATACATAACACGAAAATGCACTAACACGTCCTGTGTCCAGAATGGAACAGGCTTAATTGCTTGTTTTTTTTTACGTATCTTCAGAAAAATATAAAACACAAACTCAAAGAATTTACCATCAAATATTCTATCACAATTTTAAAACCATATATAGAACTTGGTACAATAACACTTACATATACATCAACTGTGATGGTAACGTTGTTTATAACTACAGCCATGGGCGTCGCTAGGAATTTTTCATGGGGGGGGGGGCCAAATAACAACTTTATGACTTTTGTTTTAATGTAAGGGGGGGCAGGAAAGCAAATGCCCCCCTCTTATATGACATTTTTTCAAAATGCCCCCCCCCCCCCCAATGAATACGCCCATGACTACAGCACTAAACCTACTTATGTCTTTCTATTATTAGTACCACATCGACAAATCTGCCACTGTTTCTCTTTTTATATTTTAAACAAATTTATACGAAAAGCTGCGATGTCTCTAAAACCCTTTACTTATATATTTATATATACTAATGTCTAAAAAATACTCTTTCACACACAATTTTTATTTTGACAACTGAACTGGCCTAGCTCACTCAGACTGTGAGGTCTGGATTTAAACTTAATTGATGTACTCATTCAGATAAAACCAACAATGGAGCCTTTTTGTTTATAAAGTTCTTAAAGTACAACTACCTTGGTCAGGGTACCATCAACACTGACCCTCGCGGCCTTGGTCAGGGTACCACCAACAACACTGACCCTCGCAGCCTTGTTCAGGGTACCATCAACACTGACCCTCGCAGCCTTGGCCAGGGTACTCATCAACACTGACCCTCGCAGCCTTGGTCAGGGTACTCATCAACACTGACCCTCGAATCCTTGGTCAGGGTACCATCAACACTTACCCTCGCAGCCTTGGTCAGGGTACCCATCAACACTGACCCTCGCGGCCTTGGTCAGGGTCCTGGAGTCATCCTCATTACCCCCCTCCCACCCCCAGGTATAAATTAGTCAGGGTATAGTGACCATTCTTGATGGCTATCGTTTACAGTAGTCATTCAACTAGTGCAATCCTTTCTTTAACCCCCCCCCACCCCCACCACCTCAATTTCCGACTTTAAGTGCCTGGTGATGTGTTGTAATCATAACCCTTTAATCTTTCAATTCCTCCAACCAACGTCTGCACCTCGTCTTCTGTCAGTATCAAGAATCACTGGATAGTCTCCATTGACGTCATCCCATCTCTTGCGATCACTTTTTCTAACAACACACTCACACCGGACACTATTTTCATGTTTACATCAAAAATAGAATTTGAAACTAATTTCCTGACATTTGGGAAATAATTTTTTTTTTTTAAATGTATTGTCATGTTTTTTTTAGGAAATGCCGCCATGAATGAAAATAATATTTCTGTAAACATATCAAACATTTAATGGGGACTGGGAATGTAAAGATAGATGTCAGGTTATATTTTGTTACAACAGTTGATGCAAACTTTTGTAAATGACGTCATGTGTAAAAAACAACAACAACAATATATTTTTGTAATGAACGTTTTGTGCAAGGAACGATTTGTGTAAAGGACATTTTGTGTATAGGACATTTTGTGTAAAGGACATTTTGTGTAAAGGACATTTTGTGTAACGTCTTTATATCATTATTTTTCTTTAAACGAAAATATGTAAAATCTAGAAAAGCGGGGTTGGGGGGGGGGGGGGAGGGGAGTAATTTCAAGGTTCGTAAATATTCCAAGGCATTTTCAAAAAAGGAATCCAAATTTCAATTTTCATTTCTTTGTGTAGCCAACATTTGTGACTTGTGTAGCTTTCAATATAGTCATGCCCATAGATCTATAGTATTCTATAGCCATGCCCATAGATCTATTCTGTAGTCGTGTCATTCTTAAAAAAAGTTGCAACAGTTATGGGGAATTATTATTTTCTTCAATTCTTTTGTTGCTGTTGATTTAACAAAAAAAAATTTAACAAAATAAAAAAAAGTCTTGAAAAGTTGCTCTAATCCTTTTCAGTGCCCCACCCCACCCCACATCCCCCTTTTTGAATCGCGCTTGCAGGTCATTCTTTTAATTGCTGATGAATGTGTGTACCCAGGGACGTCGCCTGGGGGGGTAGGAAGGGGGATTTCTGGGATGTGTTTGGCCATCAAACACAGGCCAGTGCTCGGGTCACATGACAAAGAGACTTCCTCTGAAAAAAAAAATAAAATCCGGTGCAATCACCAGTTGCAATGTTTGTGTAGCCGCTTGATGAACATTTGAGCTGGGCAAATAGCTGGCCGGTTGGGTGTCAGGGCGCCGCCACTGCCCATGGCTGATGTTTTTTTTTTGACGTCTGGTCCTTTAGGGATCAGTTGCAGACAATCGTTGAGTAATGGTCATCTAAGGCACTCTAAGGTGACATCAGAAGGGGGGACAATAAAAAACGGTCTTACCTCCGCTTCGAGCCAATCCCTCGCCAAATTTTTGTTTTGTTTTGAAACCTTTACCTGATACAATTAGATTCACGGACGTGATACTTGAAAACAACATAAACCAACATTGGTCAACATTATCATGGCATGAGTCATCTACAGAGGCGAATTTAACGGTGGGGCTCACCGGTCGCAGGCGCCGACGGGGGGAGGGGGAGCCCAGACTTATGAGAGGCCCCCACATATTCTATCTTTCTTCTCTTTACTTATGGCTCTCTTTCTCTCTTTTTTTTGGGGGGGGGGCGTGGCTTTATATTTTCGTATTCACCCAGGACCACGACCAAACTGAGTCCGCGTCCAGTCATGTGAGTGTACGTCCAGTCATGTGAGTGTACGTCCAGTCATGTGAGTGTACGTCCAGTCATGAGAGTGTACGTCCAGTCATGTGAGTGTACGTCCAGTCATGTTTACGAACGTTATTCATCGATAACAGAGGCGGAAACTTATCAGTCGTGACGGTCGCATTTATTTGACAGACTATTCCAATTAGGGTGGCCACCAGACTGATACACACACAGTCACACACAAACACACACACACGCGCGCACATACACACACACGCGTGCACATACACACATACACGCACACGCACACACACACTCGCACATACACACACGCACACACACGCACACACACGCACACACACACGCACACACACAGACGCACACACACACGCACGCACGCACACACACGCACACACACACACACACACACACGCGCGGCCTACATTTACATCTCATACAGCAGCACTATGAGCAAACCTCCTGGATTAAAAAAAACAACAAACATTTTAAGAATGTTTTTTTCCCCCTAGATCTAAATCACAAAAGACTTCACAAACTTCACAGGAGATGAGGATCTGGGGGGGAAGGGGGGGTTTACAGTGAAATAACATCCAGGTCAAGGTAAAACACACAAAACATTAATTTTACAATATTTTTATGTTTTTTTTTTTTTGTTTACATTTTATTGTTTATCTAAAACTCTTCTCATACGGGGAACAAATGTTTGTCTGGCACACATATATGTTTTTAATTATGGACCCCCCCCCACCCTTACCCCCACACAATTCTTCTTCCCCTCCCGCCTCCCACTTTTTTAAAAATCTAAACATTAGTTCAGTCTAGGAATTTTAATGAAGCTAATGTACAGTGTTATGTTTACTATTATTTCATGCACAGCTGTTGATGAGTTGTTTTTTTTTTTTGGGGGGGGGGGGGCTTTCCTAGGCCAAACAACAACATTTGGTGCCTCTATTTATAGGTATCTTATTCAGGGCCGTATGCAGAGGTGCATTTGAAGGGTTTTAGGGGGAATGTATATTTGTGGGCATAGATAGGACAAAGGTACATTTGTCGTCACGGCCATAGGCAAAGGGTACCTTATTCAGGGCCATATGCAAAGGTGCATTTGGGTGCCCTAGCCGAAAACACAAGCAAGGGCGCCGCTTTCTTTTTTTAGGCCTATAAAAATCTTTGAGAACTATAAACTCTCCCCACACACACCCCCGCCCCCCGACCCTCACACACACAATGTTAAATCATTTATAGCCTCGGTCCGTGACAAATTATCATTTTACTTTTAAAGTTTTTTTTTTTGCCAGCTAAAAAAAAAAGAAAACAATACCTCACAGGTGTCCAACATTCAGGGGCGTAGTGAGGGGGTGGACAAGGGGGAGGGGGGCATCATCAGGCCCCGGGCGCTGCTCACAAAGGGGCGCAAATGGTCCGCAACGAGAGGAGGCGCTAAAAAAGGTATTATGCCCCCTTACAGATGCGGGCCCCCTGGCAATGAACCCCCCCTGCCCTCCCCCTCTCGGCGGCCTTGGGTTCTCACTATGCAACAGCCCGATTTGACTAAACATGAGAACCGCTTTGATAAACATATTGATACGGTAATTAATTTTTACTAATGTCATCGCTAGTTTGATGGATTCATCAATAGGAATAACTTAATTTACTTTATAGTATGCTATCGTAAACAAAAAGTAAATACAAGTAAATCTATTTTACTAACAAAAATTTCAAGAGTGGAAATGTACTATCTCTGTTTTATCGCAATTTAGGAAAGGGGGTATACTTGTAAACTTAGCAAATCTTTAAGCACATTCAGTTTACAAGAATCTAATGAATTATACTGTGTGACCCCAATGAATTATACTGTGTGACCCCAATGAATTATACTGTGTGACCAATGTTCCAATGGTCAGCGCTGAGCCATCTGCTCACACGAATTCCAGAGCGTCGCTCAGATAACTACACATGACGACCACATCACCCGACGGACGACATCGCTTAAATCGCTCACAAATTTTGGCCTCAAACAAAATGTCGCTCAGAGACAAAATGTTTTGCTCACTTCATACCACACCTTAGAGGGAATATTGTGTGTGACCCTAATGAATTATTATATGTGACCCCAATGAATTATTATATGTGACCCCAATGAATTATACTGCGTGACCCCAATGAATTATAATGTGTGACTCCAATGAATTATACTGTGTGACCCCAATTAATTATAATGTGTGACCCCAATGAATTACAGGTAACACCTAATCCGACCACTATACCGTCCCACCCCCCTAATGAATTTATTATGCTCTGAGCCTAATGTATTGCTTCTATGAGCTGAAAGTAGGTCGTCTACTCAAATATAACATCCGTTGCTTGAACTTGTTGACCTGAGCAACAATTTATTCAAAATTATGTGTAAACAAATAAACTTGTTAAGATCCTTGACTGAATTATGTATAGGCACAGCCAGTGCAGTTTCTAACCCCTCCCTCCCCCACCACACACACCCTTTCTGAACACCAAACACAAACACATACATACACACACACACACCCTTTCTGAACACCAAACACAAACACATACATACACACACACACACACCCTTTCTGAACACCAAACACAAACACATACATACACACACACACACACACCCTTTCTGAACACCAAACACAAACACATACATACACACACACACACACCCTTTCTGAACACCAAACACAAACACATACATACACACACACACACACACACACCCTTTCTGAACACCAAAAACAAACACATACATACACACACACACACACACCCTTTCTGAACACCAAACACAAACACATACACACACACACACACACACACGGCACTCACGTTTATGCCGAGGTCAATATACATGTAGGACAGTCAGTGCATTTTTCTCCACGGTGTGCAATGAGGTCAAGTTGACCTTAAGTTACCTAGTACAGATTTATTACAGTAGATGGAAGGTCAATATAGACATAAAATAGCTTGTACAATATTGCAGTGGTACATATTAAATGTCATAAACAAACTTGCGATAGAGTAGTATATAACCACAGTGCAGACTAATATCTTGAGAATTGTGTGACAGTTAGTGCTGTATCACCATATGCCCAGTAGAATATCAATTTATATACAGTCTATTCCGCTTAATTGGGACACATCGGGACCGAGGCTTTTTGTCCCAATTAAGCGGCTGTCCCAATTAAACATGCAAATTTACCATTGGCTTCTTGGTTTGGTTTCTTTGAGATTTGTCCCAAATAAGCGGCTGTCCCAACTATGCGGTGTCCCAATTAAGCGGAATCCACTGTATATTTGTTGTCTTTTTTTTTTAGTAATATTATTTTCTGATTGCTTAGATTGAAATACAATTTGAATAGAATATTAACAACTCATAGACTTTGCTGTGGTACAAGGGCATCGATATTTTGAAATCATATATTTTCATCAAAATGCGTATGATATGTTTTGATGTCGTTTAGATATATTCTAGACTATTTTAGAAGCTTCTAACGTCTAGATTCTAGATCATTATAGCTGTGTCTGGAGGTAGGTAGATCATTTTAGACGTCTGCTTGTCAACTCTTTAAGCAGAACTCTTTGTAAGCTTATATTTTATGTAACATTGTCAATTTTCAATTTAATTTAAATGAGCTTGGATAAAAACTCCTTCCATTTTCTCTAGGTCGGGACCATGATGGTCCCGACCATCTTGTCTACTTTAATAACTCGTTGTGGCAGCGATTCAAAAAGTCTACTCACCCTTGACTTAGAATGAAATTTATTTCATAGAACGATAAATTAAAAAAAAATAAAGCAAAAGTTTTCGGTTCATGCAATGTAAAAACACAGATTAGAAATAAAAGACATCAATTTTTGCTTCCAGCTCCCCCCAACCCTTTCCCGCATTTTAATTTAAATGAACTTGATATTTATTGCAATGAAGTTGAATTGCCTTTCAGAAGTCTTTCCAAACGGTTTTCTTCTTTTATTAACCCCCCCCCCCCCCCCTCGGTTCAAGATAACTCGCGCGAGGTTTTTTCTTCTAGGGGAGATAACCGGCTTGCGCAGTTAAATCAAGCAGAGTAATTACTCTTCTATGGCACTGGTGCGGAATTTGAGATTGGAAAGGTAAGGTTGGGATGAGGGGGTGGGATGGGGGGGGGGTATATAGGGGTATAACATCTGGAGTCATACTACTTAGGTCAGTGAGTTTGAGTTTCTTGATAAGCTAGAAGAAAAAAGAAATTCACCCGCGATAACACGTTTCAAACTGACACGATGGTTTAATCAACTGACCCTGATTTCTTAGTTTAGACCACACTAACCTAGTGACACAGTGAGGGAAAGTAAAAAAAAAGAACGACACAGTAATTTATGTTTGTGTCGGTATCCTAGGGCCCAGGCAACGAAACAATGAATATAAGCTGGTCGTTGAACCTCTAGAAAGTTCCAGATATCACAGTTATCGCATTAATAAAACATTTTGTTTCGCAAAGATTATTCATTTGAACACAAAACCGGGCCATCGTGTTAAAATAGTTCATTGATAATGTTCATTTTTTGTGTGATCACGCGATTATTTATTTGGAAAAAAAAAAATATCAGCGATTTTTTATTCGAAATTCTGCTGGGTTAAACAGATGGCGGTATTTTAAAGTACGAATTGACACTCAGTAAATCCGCCATTTTAGCTTCAAACAATAATGTAAATAGAGCTCTGAAAATAGACCACTTCCGTGAACGAGAGTATTATTTAAACATATCATCATACTTATACACACTTATTGAACAAATGACGTAATCCAATATGTTACTTTTACTATCTTCATTACTAAGTGCGGAAGATTATTTATTATTTTTTTTTATATTTACTTTATTGTCTTATTGTTTGATGGCATGTCTAGAGGAAAGTAAGTTTTGCCATTGGTAGGTACAGACACCGGTTCCATGACACACACCTATGGAAACGATGAAGTCTTTTTTTCTAATTTATTGAGACAGCCCTGCTGGATATGTGAGATGTCCCGTAAGACCTCCTCAATATGAGCTGCTGTCCCTGTAAGAGACCTCTCAATATGTGAGCTGTTCCTAGTAACCCCCCCCCCCCCCCCCCCCCCCCCCCCCCCCCCCCCCCCCCCCCCCCCCCCCCCCCCCCCCCCCCCCCCCCCCCCCCCCCCCCCCCCCCCCCCCCCCCCCCCCCCCCCCCCCCCCCCCCCCCCCCCCCCCCCCCCCCCCCCCCCCCCCCCCCCCCCCCCCCCCCCCCCCCCCCCCCCCCCCCCCCCCCCCCCCCCCCCCCCCCCCCCCCCCCCCCCCCCCCCCCCCCCCCCCCCCCCCCCCCCCCCCCCCCCCCCCCCCCCCCCCCCCCCCCCCCCCCCCCCCCCCCCCCCCCCCCCCCCCCCCCCCCCCCCCCCCCCCCCCCCCCCCCCCCCCCCCCCCCCCCCCCCCCCCCCCCCCCCCCCCCCCCCTGTAGAGACCCTCCCCCTCAATATATTGAGCTGTCCCCTGTAAGAGACCCTCCCCCTCAATATGTAGGCTGTTCCTAGTAAGA
>JAGDYQ010000024.1:353054-523054 GCA_021962125.1 Bulinus truncatus
TTTAGTGAAAAAAAACATTAGAAAGCATTTTATATGACAGGGAAGATAAACTGCCAGACAGATTTTTTTATGTTTTGTTTTGCTAAATCGTTCTAAGTATTAATTTACTGAGACACATGGGCAAGTACAGTCCAGAGTCTCTGGAAATGTGAGGACACAATGTAAAACACCAACAGTGTCATGTGTGAAGTAGTTTTTTAAACTGCCCCCCCTGCCCCGCAGCGTGAAAATTCTAAGCAGGGACCAGGCCATAGAAAGGGGGTGGGCAGTAAATAAATGTTTAAAGTAAAACAAACAAGCAGAGGGGGCCAGACAAAACGCAGGGGGCCCGGCCCCTCCTTGCCCCCCCCCGCAAGCTACGGGCCTGGTCACCCCCATTAAAAAATAAACAGACTCTCGAGAAAACATCAATGTGAAAAGTATCTTCGGAATACAATGGCCTTGACCGGTATTTTTAAAACAAAGAGAAATCGATGATGGATTATAACAAAAGACTCATGTTTTTTTTAAAAAAGCTCTGACGTCTTTCAACCAGCGTATTAACAACATAGGGCACGAAAAGGGTGGGGGGGGGGGGCTGCCCCATGTTGTTCTCTGCCCCCAGATACCTTTTATATGAGGGGGGGATATAGGAGGCTCCGTTGGAAACAAATACAGTTCGTCATTGTGCAGAAATGTGTGGGGTTTCAATACTCGATAGGTTAGGGCTGTTTAAATACAAAAGCCTGATAACAAAGATCCCTGGGATGGTCCTAAAGAAATTCCCTTGTGTTAGTTAGATCGAGTCAAATGCGCTCAATACCTCGTGCATATCCGGCATCCAGGCATACGGCTGGCCAGAGTTTAGAGTAACTATGGAGAAATAATCTCGTGACCTTTATTGATGGTTTGAAGTTAAGTCTGAGAGCTGAGTTGACAGTTTGATTGGTGGTTATGTTGTTGTTGTTGTGGTTTTCAAATGTGGAAACTGTATGTACAGATCAAGTAATAAAAAAAAATTACTGTTAATCACGTCACTATTTCTGACAATTTCATATCCGCTCACAGAATTTCTTTGCAAATGACATTAATGGAAATCTGCTGACGTAATTTGCTAGTGTCTGTCATCATTTCTTAATGATTGGCATTATTTCTTATCGAGTGACATTATTTCTTAATGACTGACATCATTTCTTAATGACTAACATCATTTCTTAATGACTAACATCATTTCTAAATGACTGACATCATTTCTTAATGACTGACATCATTTCGTAATAACTGACATCATTTCTTAATGACTGACATCATTTCTTAATGACTGACATCATTTCGTAATGACTGACATTACTTCTTCTTTTCTGATATTATTTTCTAATCGACTATGACAGTTTTTTTCTCATACTGACATCATTTCTTAACAAGTGACAAAATCTCTTATTGACTGGCATCTTTTATTTTTAATCGACTAACTTAGTTTCTTATCAATTAACATATTAACATCATTTCAAATTAACTTCCACCCTTTTTATTAAACTGGCATAATTACTTATATAATTACTTATCATCCTGATCTCATTTTTACAACGTTTTTCTTAACTTTTATCAAATGATATGATTTACTATTAAAAGAATCGCGAAGCATCCACTGATATCATATCTCATAAACTGAAATAATTTTGAATTTGAAAATTATTATTTTTTAAAAAAGGTACGACAATTAATCTAAGAGAACTTTTTTTTTACAATTTTTTTTTTGTTTTCAAAACATTTACTTCATTTTTTTAAAATTACTTTTCCAGGATATTCACAAATCAACGAAGGCTTAGCTTACTTCGACACGGCCTTGACATTGGTGCTCCCTTCCTTTCTTGTTTTTGCCTTCATGTACAACATTCTGAAGACCATGGTTCAAGCTTTCTTGAAAATTCGAAGACGAAGGAATTTAGGTTTGTTGAGAATTTTAGTTTACATTATCGTGTGTGGCTTTTTTTTAGAGCATTTTCGAAAAAAAATACTCTATTGTCCCCGTTTTGTCTGCCTGTCTGTCTGCCCGTCATCACCCTAGATCTCAACAACCATAAGTCCTAGACCCATGATGTATATATCATTTTGTAGATCTTGGCCTGCCATGTGTGCAGCTAAAGTCCATTTCGCAATCTGACCTCTGAGGGCCAAAAAAAGGGGCGTTTTAAGTACCGTTTTTTACTATATGTTATATTAATAAAGGAGCGCCCTATATCTCAGCAACCATAAGTCCTAGACCCATGATGTATATATCATTTTGTAGGTCTTGGCCTGCCAAGTGTACATCAAAAGTCCATTTCGCAATCTGACTTCTCAGGGCCGAATATAAAAGATTTTTGGGTACCGTTTTTGCTTATATTTTAAATATAAATAATAAAAGCTTATCAAATGGGCGTAATCATTATTTATTTTTGTAACAGTTATTCAACATGAATACTTCCCTCTCTATTTACCACTGCGTACACGAAAATGCTCTAAAATGTCCTTTGTCCGAAACGGAAAAGACTTAAATTGCTTGTTTTTATTAACATTCATTTCTAGGTTGTTGTTTTTTTTTTTTAAGTTTAAAAATGAATTTTAAGATGGGTTTAATTTCGAAATGTATTGAGGCATATATAACTAACATTTTCTGGGTGGTTGCTAACATGTTCTGGGTTGTTGCAAACATGTTCTGTGTTGCTGCTAACATGTTCTGCGTTATTTTGTTTCCTTAGTGTTTTTTTTTTCCTCACTGTGTATGTACGGCAATCAATACAATCACATACACTCATACTTCAAAGCAGGGCCGTTCTTAGAGTTTTGGGAGCCCTAGACAGAGATATTCAGAGATATTAGAATGGGGGGGGGTATAGAAAAAAAAGTACATTTCGGGGATCCTGACAGCATCAGAATTGAATTGACTTTATACCGGGAGAAAGGAACATTGAGTGAAGGGGGGAGAGGGGGGGGCGAACGGGGTAAGGTGTATGATGTTGACTAGTTTTTTGACAGATATACACAAAGATATAAATTCCCATTAGGGCGGCTTGATGGGACATGCAAGAAGGATATCTCCCAACTTAAAAATATAATATAAACTAGTCGTCCAGCGTCGTAACATACGCCGCAAAGAAAGGGGGGAAGATATTGACACAATCTTTGATACTGACACAATCTTTGATACGGACACAATGACAAGCGAAGTATATTTTCTGTAAAGCGAAATTTATTTTGAAACATTTTAAACATCTATAGCTGACGGGTGAAGACTTCCTGAGTGATCCATCTTGAACCGCTTTAAACGACACGCTTGCTGTGATCCAGCCTTCCCGTCTCCACACTATAGTGGTTTTTTTTCCGGTGTCGCGAGTTGTCGATGTATTAGGGTATTCCACAATCTATAAATAGTCCTGCGTCTTGAAGTTGTGAATTATATATATAGATAATCAAAAGTAAAGAATTAATACAACAGTATTTCAGTTTAAAATAAAATAATGAAAAAATCGGATCTGCCCAAAACCAAAATTAACCTAGCCTACTGATCAAGCTTAAGGGGATATAACTCTATGCAAAGGTTTCGCAGGGTACAGCTAGTAGATATATATATATATATATATATATATATATATATATATATATATATACATATATATATATATATATATATATACATATATATATATAACGTATAACTTAAGAAAGCTTTTACTAATCAATTAAGTAATACTGCTATGTAGTGCAATATTTTTTTAAGATGGGATTAATGGGTATTTTATTTTCCAAGTTATACGACATGTTTGTATTAAAAATAAAGTGGTTATTAAAATTTTAGACACCACATTTCAAATCAATTTGAGATCAGCTAAGGGTCGAGACCCACACAATGAAGCACTGCTGCCAGGGGACCATACTTGAACATTTCAAAAGGATCACAGTAGAACAGAATGACATCATCAACTTGTGTCATTAACAAGTTGACAGTGATATATGTACAACAGAAAACGTCTACAGATTTGAGTACTTCCATACATTGAAAAAAAGAATTATGTTCACTTGAAAAGACAGACTGTCAGACATACACAGACATTAATTGTTTTTTTTTAAGGCGACCTTTTTGAAAACAAAACAAAAAAAATGGACCTGCTTGCTCATGTAATTATTTCAACTTTAAAAGTAAATTCAAACAGGCTTTGTTTGAAGTTATTTGATCTTGCACTTTCAATACATAATTGAGTTATGTGATTTTTTTTTTGTGTCTGTCTATTGAAACTAAAAAGGAAGCATTATGTTTGTTTTTGTTTAAAATAACAATGACTCACCAAAGGAATTAGGTGATGGATCAGTTCATAAGAGTAATTCAGAAATTTAAAAAAAAAATTGATTCAGAACTCGAATGAATTTGAATTCCACCGATTATTATGAAAGTTAAAGCTCAGATTCTTAGTTATCGATGAGTAAGACAAACATTTATCGGTATTTGGCGTGTTTTGTTAACTACAGCGAACTAGTGACCGACTACAGCAGGGCTGGGCAAACTTTTTCTACAGAGGGCCACATTAAAAACTTGATTGTCATAGGCGGGCCGCATATATATTTTATCTACATTGATAACAATTTACAACGTATAAATTATGGATAATAATCATGTATTTGTCGTTGTATTTCACATTCACACAATACAAACTAATACAAACTAAAATACAAACTAAATCAAATCAGTGCTAATTTGGTAATAAGACTTTACTATTCATATTTATTTCAACACAGTCACAACATTTATGAAGACGATGTAACTTAATTTACTCACAAGCTGACCACAGAGTACAATTTTAATTAATGAGAAGTATGTAAATGTTCACAATTTTGGATAACTTTCTTGAGCTGTGGAACCAGTTTACTGGTTGCGATTCGCATGACTGCATTTAAATTGCAGTCAGTCAACATCGATCTGTTCCTAGACTTGTTTATTTTGATACAAGAAAATGCTTGCCCACAAATGTATGTGGATCCAAATAGTGACAAAAGCTTCGCAGCGAAGTATTTTAGGTGTGGAAATGCAGCTACTTGCAAACATCCATAAAACTCCAGAAGAAGAACTGATGTGAACTTCTCCTTCAGGTCATAATTTGCTTATAGGTCAAGCAGTTCTAACTGTATATCCTCTGGGGCTGAATCAGCTTCTGCACTAAATGGCGAACTGAGGATATTGAAGAGTGGTTCCAAGTTCTTGAAGTCTTTGAACCGCCTTTTGAATTCCACAACCAAGGCATCCAACTGAGCCTTGTACTTGTCAGCCATTTTAGCAGAAGTGATTTTCTCTTTCAGCAAAGGGAAATGGCAAAACATGTTTTCACCTGCTTGCCTGGAGAATGGAGAGAGTTTTGCCTGAAATGATATAACATACACATGCATTTCATGTGCCAACAAGCTATTGCCCTGAAGTTTGACATTCAGTTCATTCTACTTTTCTATAATGTCAATGGCAAACATAAAGTCTGACTTCCACTCTTCATTAACAATGTTAGTAACAAAGTCACAAACAAAACCCTTTATCTCCAGGAACATAACTATTTCTTCCTTGATATCCCACACTCGCCTCAATATCTTGCCCAGACTCAGCCATCGGACACTACTGATTTAGGTAATATCAGAATGTTCAGTTTCCAAATCTTTAAGCAGTGCCTGGAACTGCCTGTGATTAAGTACCCTTGCTCTGATGAGGTTTATTACACCGACAACTAAGTCAATAACATGCTTGATATTCAATGCAGCTTTACGCAGACTTTCATGATGGATGACACAGTGGAGAGGTAAAAGTGTATAGTCAGGATATTTTTCTTTAATTTTATCGTTCATCAACTTCACCAGACCTACGTTTTTTTGGCAGCACTCATGGTTAAATCAAAGTCTATTCGCTTTTAAATTACAATTTTTACAAAACCTTTCAAATGTAAATTGTAAATCCTCTTCTGGTTGAGCAGAAGCACAGTTTCGAATAGGGATATTAAAAATTAAAGGCTATTGTCATAACTACTTGTATTAATTAGCTATGCATTGTGAGTTATTGTGATGATCTGCCAGCTTCTTTTATAAGACTCTAGTATAATTCTAGATTCGAATCAAATTGTCGGGAAAAAAATTTAAAAAATATAGCAAAAAACTCTAAACAAAGGAAAAAAAAAACATCGATATAGGATCGCAACATGTACTTACGATCGGGACGCAAAAAAATACTCTGGCGGGCCGCATGCGGCTATGTTGACTATGTTGACTATGTTGTAGACTAGCAGACTTGCAGTGCATGTACAAAAAAACAACTAAAAACGTAATAACAATAAGAAACCGAAAACGTAAGTCAAAATTAAAACAAACGTGTTTATTCTAAGACCTAGAACTCTGAAATAACTAAACTAAGTAACAACAGTTTACTTGAAGAGTGAAGTAATTCTATTATTTTGATGACTTATATTCAGGGTTGTTAGTATAGAAGTATCGGTATCGGCCAATACAGTATCGGCGATACTTTTTTTTATTATTAGTTGCTGTATTGCCGATCCTTTTTGTATCAAGTATTGATTTGTGTATCACCGATACAATTTAAACAAAAAAAATTTCGATAATCTATACCGATACTTTACTAGTGCCACTATTTGCAAAAAAACAATAGCGATTTTAATACATTGTCATCTACATAAATTCAATCCCTACTAGCAGCCATCAACTCTACCAATATTAACGACAGCCACCTCCCCATCAATACACCACAGTCGGCGAGTTAAAGGAAAAATTTAGCTTTAATCTTCTTTTGAAGACTTTTTGCGCGCCGAGGTCTATAAATGTTATTCTTAGATTCTTTCATTCATTTACTTTCTTTCTGTCAACTATTTGTTCAATGTTTTAATGAACGTAGGAAAAGAAAACTTAATTTTTTTATCTATCTGTCAGTTATACACCCACAAAACACCCACACACACACACACACACATATATATATATATATATATATATAAATGTATATACTGTAAGTGTTTATAGGTTATATAGTGATAAATTATATACCTTGCTGTATTCTTGTGTGTATGTTTGTTAATTGAGTTGTTAATTCATTTGTGCTTTTTTATATTTATAAATTGTTTTTATTTATTAATTCATTTTTTTAGTATTTACTACATTTCATTAAAAATAATTAATTGAATGGTATTAAATTCTAAAACTGTATGTTTTAACTAAAATTGAAAACTTTGTAATAAAACAATATCATATAATTAACACATATTATATTATTAAATAATATGCCGAGTTCAACAAACAATACAATTTGGGTGGTTAAAAACAATTAATTGAATAGAAATACATGAACATCAACAAATTTTTTAAAAAAATACAGTGGATTCCGCTTTATAGGGACACCGCTTATGTGGGACATATCTCAAAGAAACCAAACCAAGAAGCCAATAGTAAATTTGTATGTTTAACTGGGACAGCCGCTTAATTGGGACAAAAAGCCTCGGTCCCGATGTGTCCCAATTAAGCAGAATCGACTGTATCTTGTAAAACGACACTCTTTGATCTAACCGCATGGCAATTTCAAACTTTCAAAGCAAAATTTATATCGTCGGCTGTCATATTTCTTTTTTTTTTTATCTTTTGCTGTTCTTTCTTTCATGTGTCAACATTATACCGGAAAAGACGATAAATGGGGATTTTGGTTTTTATTTCGTTGGGGAGTTTTAGTTTCAGTTTTTATTCAGTCTTTTGTCTACGAGATTTAGTTTTCGTCTAGTTTTAGTCTTGCTGATAATTTTAGTTTTAGTTTTAGTTATCGTTGACGAAAAGTCAACATTTTCGTTAACGAAGGTTTTAGTTTTAGTTTTCGTCGACGATAACTAAAACTAAAACTAATGTGCGGTATTTTGTTGACACTATAAATAGCAAGAATGCGGTTATTATCTTATCATTGACCTCTCTCGTGGTCACCCACCAGGTCTAGGAAGGCGTGTTGACTAATGAGTGCCGACAAACTGTCATCTTTGAAGAATGGACAGAATGCTAATTAGTTGTCACAAGTTCAAAATCGCGAGGCATGGATCTAATCTCGGACGCTAATGTTCAGACATGCTAATTCCCATCAAGCCCTAATCAGTCCCGCAATTACAAACATGCACAAGCAGGAAGATGGCCCGGGTTTATTAGCCCCTTCCGGACGAAGGCCCGGATGTATAAACTCCTTACTGGAAGATGGCACGGGTGTGTTTTTGAAGTCCCTGTAAGGATGAGATGAAATCTCTTAGATCCTATAAACTTGTTTTCATGGTGGACTTCTTTCATCCCCACCATAAACGATAGTGCAATGGCCATGGAGGCACCACGGGAGATACAGGGGCGACTTAAGCCATGACCTGAAATATCCTCACCGGAGATCGAACCAGGGACCTTCATGTCGACAGTCGAGCGCTATACCACACGACCATCCGTCCACCTAAGGGCATGGGTAGAACCCACTGCCGGCCGAAGGCTCGGGGTGTATGAGCCCCATGACGGAGGATGGAAAGTGTTTTTGAACACATTGCTGATTTGATCGTGTCACTTCACTCTCTTGAGTGCTTGTTGTAGTGTCAGTAGCGAAAAATGTCAAGGGGGGGGGGGGGCTGAATCTAAAAATGCCACTCCCATACTTAAGCCAAAAAAAATTTCTAAAGTGTTCAAAATGCCCCACTCCCCACCCCCTTGTTATGAGTAAAGTAAGGGCTGCGAGGATGTCCGCCCCTGGTGGCATTTACTTTACCGCCTGACAAGGACGGCATGTCTTTCTCTATTAGGCCTACTACTACAGTATTCGGCACAGACATGGCCCCATGCATCATTAACTGTTAGGCCAATACAGTATAACGTTTGTTTAGTATAGGCAGGGCTCGATTTACCGGAGGGGACATCCTCGGCACTGAGACATGTCATCCCCGGCTCTGCTTTAGCTAATATATCCCAGCCGGGGATGGAATCAAAGACATTTATCCCCGGCTCTGCAAAATTTTTTTTTCATCCCCGGAACTGGTTTTTTCTAAATCGAGCACTGCGTATAGGATGGCAAAATCTATGTTTCGGTTTTGACGTAATTTGTTATAGGGGGCTAGCTTATATTGTAAAACCATTTTTTGACAATAAACCTATCACCGGAGTTAATTAATGTAAACTGGTATCCGTTCTCATCACATTCTATTAAAATGACGTATGTATAGGCCAACAAAAAGCTTTAACTTTTTTTATATTTATTTTTTTTGTGTCGTCTTTATTCCCTAATTAAATGTCAAAACGTCATGACGTTTGCTGTATAAAACAAGCAATTAAGCCTGTTCCATTCTGGACACAGGACGTGTTAGCGCATTTTCTTGTTATGTATCAGTACGTATGTTACTTTCAGTAAATATTTGTAAATTTTGGAAATGTTTATATATATGTTTATATAAATTCAATTGTGTAATGCATATATCTGTAAAAAATATTATAAAGACGTTTCTTTATATTTGAAAAAAAATTTTCTCTTAAATCTAACTACAAGTGGTTTGTGGTTACTGAAATAGGACTCATAATTGAAAACATTCGAAATTATAGTCATTTAATCGTCCAAAAAGTCCGTCAATTGTTGCATAGCTCTGATACTTTCAATTAAACTCAGAACACAAGCTTACTATTTCATTTGATGAGTTTCTTAATAAATCTTGGTGAAACTACGTGCTGCAGTATTTCGCACCAAATGAATGGGTTATTGAACGTACAAGGTGTATATTTAATATATAAGCCCCTTAGGAGCCCTGAAGCCCGGCCCTCAGAGGTCCTATCGCGAAATGGACTTTTGATGTACACTTGGCAGGTCAAGATCTACAAAATGATATATACATCATGGGTCTAGGACTTATGGTTGTTGAGATATAGGCGCTCTTTATTAATATAGCTTATATAGCAAAAAACGGTACTAAGCCCCCTTTTACGGACCTGAGAGGTCAGATCGCGAAATGGAAAAAAGTCATTTCTTGGCAGTCCAAGGCCTACAAAATGATATATACATCATGGGTCTAGGACTTATGGTTGTTGAGATCTAGGGTGATGACGGACAAACGGACAGACAGACAAAACGAAAATGCTCTAAAAATATAATAATATGCTCTAAATAGGAGTAAATCTCACATTATAAACTCTGCATAAAAAGAGATAATCGGACAGAAGGATAACAGAGGGGGAGAAAAATAGATTGTGGAATTTTTTTTTAGGCTCAGACGGGGATTTTTCTTTTTTAATCATTGTTTTACTTTGAAATATTTAAATTTTTCTTTCGTCTTATTTTTAAAAAAATTCAATCAACTATCCATAATCCATTACATACATTCATATTTTATTCTCTTCTTTACTTTCTGTGAAAATTTTTAATTTCTTTAAAGAAAGATGTCTGTTTGATATTTAACCATTGTTAAACAATGCGGGAAAAAAATGATATGTTAAAATGACATCCGGCTGTTTCATAATAAATTCTCAATTTATAACAAGCCCCTAAAAAGAAATAATGTTTAATTACATTTGAAGATGTGGTCTTTTACATTTGAAGTTGTGGACTTTTACATTTGAAGATGTGGTCTTTTACATTTGAAGATGTGGTCTTTTACATATGAAGATGTGTTGTCTTTTACATTTGAAGATGTGGTCTTTTACATTTGAAGATGTGGTATTTTAAATTTGAAGATGTGGTCTTTTACATTTAAAGATCTGGTCTTTTACATTTGAAGTTGTGGTCTTTTACATTTGAAGATGTGTTGTCTTTTACATTTGAAGATGTGGTCTTTTACATTTGAAGATGTGTTGTCTTTTCTTATTCGCGATTTTCACCAGCGTCGTTACAGACACCTGTAACTAGGTATGGAAGAGCAATTATCTAAGTAGTGGCATTTTTTGGTGTGACGGCTCGGGCAACTGCCATAGCCCCCCATGACCGGGCCCCGCTGAAGAAACACGGGGGTATCTAGGGCCCCCAGGTAAGGTCTAACAACTGGGGTACATCTGTCTCCTTCCGGACGAAATGGGTCTAGCTTCGTTATAGCAAAAAAATGCATTAACCAAAATTTAAGGGCCGGTGGCTAAAGGGCTCGGGGCTCTTGACAAATGTAAAGTTTGCCTTCAACTCGGGGCGGCCCTGAGGCTCGGAACATTTTTATCAGGTCTATAGGTAAAGCTGGTAACTGTCCACACCAACTTAAGATAAATGATACCAGACATTGGTTTGGAAAATCAAAGAGGCTGGGCATTGTACTATCCACATTCATCCGTCAGCATTCCGCATCTACAGACACATGTGAAATCCACAATTAACCTGTTCATTCCGCATCTACAGACACATGTAAAATTCACAATTAATTTGTTCATGTGGTTTTTTGGTTTCCTTTTTAACATTTTAAATAGAGAGCTTTGTATCGATAAATAAAAAGTGTTAGTTTTTTGGGTACGATTTGGGGGGGGGGGCTTTCAATAACTGGGGCCTGGTGTGCCCGCTGTTTCACGTGCCTCTGATTGTGGTTTGAAACCCCTGTCTCGTCCGATTCTGGATATAGATGGAAACGCCTGACTTGTCCGCCGCCTTTGATTTTTATCAAAGAATATTCGACAGAACTTACTGGAACAATTGTACATTAAGTTAACAATCTCTACATCGGTGTAAGACAACTCCTTCAAGTGAACTTCACCAATTTCTTCCTCCCTGGTCTTGTCTATGGCGCTAATCGTCTGCTTTTGGCCGTCTATTGAAAAAGCCTGAAACACAATACAAATATATTCGTAATACACGAAAACAAATCATAAAAAAACAAAAAACTAGTGTCCAGTGATATATGCAGGGCCGGCCCTGTGGATAGCGCGGGACCCGGTTTGTGTAGGGGTAAGGATAATAAGTGAAAACTAAGATTTAGTATTAGAAAATACTTTCGTCTTTATATTTTATTCATTGGCTTGCTACTTGGGATGATGGGATATGAGTTCCAGGTACCAGTGGATAAAGCGGTATATGAAGAAAACCCCAGCGGACAAACACCCACGGACAAAACCCATAGAGGACAAAACCCCTAGACGACTAAACCTTTAGAAGACAAAACCTTTAGAGGACAAAACCCCTAGACGACTAAACCTTCAGAGGACAAAACCTTTAGAGGACAAAACCCCAAGAGGCAAAACCCCAAAAGACAAAAACCCCAGAGGACAAAACACACCAAAGGAAACAAACCCCAAGTGGACAAAACCCACCAAAGGAAACAAACCCCAGAGGAAACAAACCCAAGTGGACAAAACCCACCAAAGGAAACAAACCCCAAGAGGACAAAACCCACCAAATAATTCGGCAGAGTAATGTCCCTTATTTATAAGCACGTGATGTTTTTTTAATTTTTGATCACAAAACAGAAAGCGGAATGCCTAGTTTCAAAATTCGTTTCATCTGAATGCATGTTAAAGACTGACTCATCCATAGCTAAAGTTAGTCTTACACCTGTACATAATAGGGCCACTGTTAAATGTTACACCTGTACATAAAAGGTCCACTTTAAATGTTACATCTGTACATAATAGGTCCACTATTCAATTGGTTAACGTATTTAGGGCTGAATAAAAGCGGGTACACACGTCGCGCGTTCTTGGCCCCGACTTCTGAAGGGCCCCACTCAGTGCTCAATGAGTGTGTCTGTAGTTGACTCCTATGGTAAATATGTTCACACAATGTACTCACTGTTATTCCGTAGTGCATGACGGATGAGTACTCATAAGGTACTTTCATCTGGTTCACTATGTCCGGTGCGTACTTGTTGAACCAGACCCTCATCTGTGGCTGGACGTTGTGGTACAAGATGTTGATGTAGCCGTCTCTGTCCGGCAGCTGGTGCTCGTGGACCAGGCCGATGGCGTGACCAATCTCGTGGAGGTAGAGCCCTTTCTGGGTGACCGAAACATAAAAAAAGCACAGAGTCAATAGATCTACACCAAAGGGTCAATAGATTAACACCACCGACTAAATTGATCAATAGCAAAGATTTTGTAACACAAATAACACTCATTAAACCGTTAATCCTGGCTCAAAATATCTTCAGCAAGGAGTCGATAGATGATTATGAACATGTCCTCCAATAACAGATAGTTTTCTAAATAATCTAGACATTTTTTTAATCGATCCAAATCAAAACCTAGTTTAAGAAGATTATTCACACTTTTTTAATGGAATAAATTGTTTCGAAATCAGGTGTCCTGAGAATCGATTTTTAAAGACAAAAACATGAACCGAAGTTGTACAATATTTAGGCAGTATTCAACAATCTTTACATCAACCTAATTATACTGTTTGAAAGTCTATCTATATACATCACCTGTATGATACATCCTTAATTAAGTTATTGTATCATGGTTTTCACTATTATTATTATTTTTTTTATTTTCAAGGAGGATACATCGGATAACAGAGGGCAGGAGAGGCACTGACCACTTGACAAGATGCGACCAAACGGACACTGTTTAGTAAACAGTGGCTAGTCGAGTGGTTGGGTTGTTGAGTCTAGTGTCAAGTGGAAACATTTTCACACTTCAGATGCAAGTTAAGACACATATTGGACATTTTGAAACGGATATGACGTCTTCAACTTGATCTTAAGTGTGTGTACAGAGCTCAACCGCTGATGACGTAAACACCCAACTAAATGTTACATGATGTTGGTTTTGTTACTTCATAACATCTTCTATTAAAATCTGACATGAACTCAGAGCGACTCCATAATATCTTCTATTAAAATCTTACATGAATTCAGAGCTACTCCATACTATCTTCTATTAAAATCTGATATGAACTCACAGCTACCCTCACTAAGACATTCATAACAAATAGATTTAAATCATAATGTAAGCACTTAGAAATACTCACTAAATATATATATGATACTTAGTATAATAATTATTTAAATAATAAAAAAACTCTGAAAAAAAAGTAAACAATAAAAATATTTTAAATTTACTGGGTATTTTGTTAAATAGGGATGACATATTTTTGTATTAAAAGGCTGCGGGCAATGAACTGATTATTTAGTCGACTATGTAATTATACTTACATATATAGATGATGTATACTTTGACATAGTTTATACTTACATAATATAACTCCACAATTTATGTTTACAAATGTAAAGAAATGGATATTTACACATATCTATACCAATTATAATCGCATATATAGTTATGTACACAATTTATCCTTACATACATAGCTACATGCAGCGCTTATACTTACATATATAGTTATATACTCAGCTCATATTTAGTTATCAACACAACTTATACTTACTTACATATAGAGTTATATACTCAGCTCATATTTAGTTATATACACTTTATACTTACATCTATAGTTATATACTCAACTCATATTTAGTTATATACTCAACTTATACTTACATATATAGTTATATACTCAACTCATATTTAGTTATCAACACAACTTATACTTACATCTATAGTTATATACTCAGCTCATATTTAGTTATATACACTTTATACTTACATCTATAGTTATATACTCAACTCATATTTAGTTATATACTCAACTTATACTTACATATATAGTTATATACTCAACTCATATTTAGTTATCAACACAACTGATACTTACATCTATAGTTATATACTCAGCTCATATTTAGTTATATACACAACTTATACTTACATCTATAGTTATATACTCAACTCATATTTAGCTATATACACAACTTATACTTACAAATCTACAGCCAGGAGCCTGTAAATTTAAATCCTGTATTCCACCAACCATCCCAAGTTGAGAGTTACATCTGGGGAACATATAAACAGGACATAAGTCAATTCTACTCAATATGTGAAGTGATATGTGCATAAGGTATCACGTATTAGAGATGTGAATGATGTATCAGTATGTATGTGTATGGTATATCAAGTATAAATCAAGTTTCCAATTGACGAAACAGTTAAACATAATACCGGACACATCATTACTTTCTAATGTGATGACTGAAAGTTCAACAAATTTTAATGAAGATTCAAAAAAGAAAAGTTTCTCTTACTATATGTTGCATACTTTGCTCACTGATGCAGTAACTTATAAACACGGTTAGACTAAACAAAATCTGAATTGCACATACCATGTACAGCTTTGAGCCCGAATATGTTTTAAAAAATAATTTGGTACCAGATACCGAACATTGCTTTGAAATACGAACATCCAGCGCGTTACTTCTGTTTTTTTTAGCAGAGTCCATTAGCTCTAGTGCCGCCTTTATCTCTCCCCCCCCAAATTCATATTAGTTCAAAGGAGTCGATCTGAGAAGTTAAATTTAATAAATTTTCAAAGTTCAATAACAACACATAATTCTGGAATGGAACAACATTTCTGTTTGTCGACTTGATTTATGCCTCATATAATCAATTCTGGAATGGAACAACATTTCTGTTTGTCGAGTTGATTTATGCCTCATATAATCAATTCTGGAATGGAACAACATTTCTGTTTGTCGAGTTGATTTATGCCTCATATAATCAAACCAGGGGCGTAATTTACAGCTCTCCGGTAAAATGTAGCAGGCATTCCTCCTCCAAGGACCCTTACTGTCTCAGGTGCCCTCCACACCCCTTATTGTCACGCCACTGAGTCTGACGTCATTAGTAAAGCGCCATTGAATATAATGTCATTAGTAATGCGCCACTCACCCTACGCCATTCTGGAATCGGACACTGTTTTTGTCCTGGCTATTGGCCGCTCTGAACTGCATACACGTGTATCTCTCCCACTCTGTCATAGAGCGTCGCATCATGTACTGTTCCTTCTCATCTGTAACATAGTGACATACATTGTAACATAGTGACAGATACATTGTAACATAGTGACAGATACATGCACTGACATTGTAACATAGTGACAGATACATGCACTGACATTGTAACAGAGTGACAGATACATGCACTGACATCGTAACAGAGTGACAGATGCATGCACTGACATTGTAACAGAGTGACAGATGCATGCACTGACATTGTAACAGAGTGACAGATACATACACTAACATTGTAACAGAGTGACAGATACATGCACTGACATTGTAACAGAGTGACAGATACATGCACTGACATTGTAACATCGTGACAGATGCATGCACTGACATTGTAACAGAGTGACAGATGCATACTGACATTGTAACAGAGTGACAGATACACTGACATTGTAACATAGTGACAGATACATGCACTGACATTGTAACAGAGTGACAGCTACATGCACTGATATTGTAACATAGTGACAGATACATGCACTGACATTGTAACAGAGTGACAGATACATGCACTGACATTGTAACATAGTGACAGATATATGCACTGACATTGTAACTTAGTGACAGATACATGCACTGACATTGTGAACGAGTGGTGACAGATTCATGGACTGAACTCATATACAGAACAAAGTAAACAAAAGTTAGACCTCCAAGTGTTGTTCTATAAGCAGATATTAGCGTATTTATTTATTTTTGTTCTTCCGGTACAGTCACAAATGTCTGTTCTGACAGACGTCTCGTGTTCTCAACTAGTACAGAGGCGGCCACGAATGAGGGCGATAAAGTCCACACTCCAATAATTTACATGGTTTAGAAGATTTAGGGACCAAAAGGAAATTAAATAATAAAATATTGGCTCAAAGGAAGCCGCACAAAAATTATAAAAGATTTGCATTTGGCCATAAGTGCCGCGTTGGGCTATAAAGCGCGTTGGGCTATAAGAGCCGCATTTGGCTATAAGAGCCGCATTTGGCTATAAGAGCCGCATTGGGCTATAAGAGCCGCAGTTGGCTTTAAGAGCCGCAGTTGGCTTAAGAGCCGCAGTTGGCTATAAGAGTCGCAGTTGGCTATAAGAGCCGCAGTTGGCTATAAGAGCTGCATTTGGCCATACCTGGTATATAACGCACCCTAGCGGCTCATAAACTTTTACGCCTCGCAATTACCACTATGACAATAGTTTCTGTTTCGTGGCCCATCATGCAACGTGTTTAGTTGTCACGACTCAACTTTTAAGAAAAACTGATAAAAGGAAAATTATAAAGAGCGTCATTTATTGTACGGAGCGACCGATATGCCTTTTTACCGATAGTCCGATACCGATATTTTTCCCCAGCATTTTTACCGATACCGATATTTTCTTTTAATCAATAACAATGCCAAACACATGTTTTTCGTGCTGTATGACGTATGTCAACCCATGTTCACCCCTTTCCTGTCATATTTTGTAACACTTCGCCCACACGTGTCTTGTTTACCCCCTCCCAACTTCAAATCCCCCCAAAATACACACAGATGTTCATTCAAGGTCATACATTAGAATTAAGAAATGCCAATCCTATTGTTTCAAGGTCATATTGCTGATGTCATTTTATGTAGACGTGACAATTTCTATGTACGGGTTTTTTCCCCCTTTTTTTAAAATCTTGTCTGATCTGGTTATAGAATTGGGTTATTTACTGATTTTTTTCTGCAACTCTGTTGTGAAACAATGTATCGGCAGCCAAAAAAGGCCGGTCCGATAGTTAACCCATAGTGCCAATATCGGTTCGACTATCGGTCGCTCCCTACAACAATCGGCCGATCCGATATTAACCGATAGTGCCAATATCGGTCCGATACCAATATCGATCCGATTATCGGTCGCTCCCTAATTTATTGTATATGTATATTGTACCTTTTAGTTAGCAGATCTACATTTGTAATTATAGAGAAATACAGTTGTAATTATAGAGAAATACAGTGGTAATTATAGAGAAATACAGTTGTACTTATAGAGAAATACAGTTGTACTTATAGAGAAATACAGTTGTAATTATAGAGAAATACAGTTGTACTTATAGAGAAATACATTTGTACTTAGAGAAATACAGTTGTATTTATAGAGAAATACAGTTGTACTTATAGAGAAGTACAGTTGTACTTATAGAGAAATACAGTTGTACTTATAGAGAAATACAGTTGTACTTATAGAGAAGTACAGTTGTACTTATAGAGATCTACATTTGTAATTATAGAGAAATACAGTTGTACTTATAGAGAAATACAGTTGTACTTATAGAGAAGTACAGTTGTACTTATAGAGAAATACATTTGTACTTATAGAGAAATACAGTTGTACTTATAGAGAAATACAGTTGTACTTATAGAGAAATACAGTTGTACTTATAGAGGAATACAGTTGTACTTATAGAGAAATACAGTTGTACTTATAGAGAAGTACAGTTGTACTTATAGAGAAATACAGGTGTAATTATAGAGAAATACAGTTGTACTTATAGAGATCTACATTTGTAATTATAGAGAAATACAGTTGTACTTATAGAGAAATACAGTTGTACTTATAGAGGAATACAGTTGTACTTATAGAGAAATACAGTTGTACTTATAGAGAAGTACAGTTGTACTTATAGAGAAATACAGTTGTACTTATAGAGAAATACAGTTGTACTTATAGAGAAATACAGTTGTACTTATAGAGAAATACAGTTGTAATTATAGAGAAATACAGTTGTACTTATAGAGATCTACATTTGTTATTATAGAGAAATACAGTTGTACTTATAGAGAAATACAGTTGTACTTATAGAGAAATACAGTTGTACTTATAGAGAAATACAGTTGTACTTATAGAGAAATACAGTTGTACTTATGCATAGAGAGATTCTCGATCGTTTAGATAATTAACAAAAATTTCCGCGACCCACTTGAAAAACGTCCGCGACCCACATTTCGAGAACTACTAATGTACTCAAATGACTTTTGTCTTCTTGACCCAAGAAAATGTGTCTTTTAGTTTATGTTCAGGAACTTTACCAGGATCCCATGATTAGCTACTGTCGATCTGGACATCTTTTTCCATATGGCCACACATGTTCCTCTGTCTGTAGCTGTCAAATTACATTTGGTTTAGCCCCTAATGTTCTGTTGCCAAGGACATCAAAATATTCTTTTGCATAGCCCCCCCCCAATCCAATCATCAATAAAATCAACACAACAACAACGAAGTATACTAATATTTGGTATCAATGTAAAATGTAAAAAAAAATATGCATAATCTCTCTATATGTAATTCTCTTTGTCGCCCAACCATGCGGGCTACCACCACGAAGCAAGACGCAAGTCTATATATATATATATATATATATATATATATATATATATATATATATTAGTCGCGTTTGCGTAATTCCCGCATACGTCAAAGCAAGCAAGACGCATTCAACAACGTTCGACAACTCGCGTTGTTTTCTGATTTCTTTGTGCTGGTGTTTTGGGGAAAATCCCTATTAAGTAAGTTTTAAAATAAGATACTAAAAATATATCACAATGTTTAATGAGCTATTAAAAATGAATAATAATATTTATTTTGTTTGATTGCTTATTAAAAAAAAAATAATTACAGTAATTATATTGATAAGGCGGCGTATGCTACGCCGCGGGATGACTAGTCTCAAAATATTAGCTTGAAGAAATAGGGCAACTAAATTACTAATAAAAACAATTGGTGTAGGTCGCGAACTCATTGATAGGTTTCGAGCTGAGACAAAGGGGATCGCCACACAATTTATTATAATCACTTAATCCAGAATTTGATACTATTCATTCAGGCTTTTCTTTAAGTTTACATTTCTCTTCCTTTATGGGAGGGTTGCGATAACTTAAAATATTTATTTGTATGTCGCTACTAGGAAATGTCCGAAAACCGCTGGGCAAAGGTAAATCTTTGAAATAAAAACTATAAAAAGAAAGCTTTGTCTACTGACCGAAGTGTCCATTAGCGAAGGAGTATGGAATGGTAGCGGCCGTCCATCTCAGTGTCGTACTCCTTGCGGCTTTTCGCTTCTGCCTTGAACTCTTGTCCTTTGCGTAGCTGGAGAAATAACTGTCATCTAGGACAACTCCATCCGGTGCAGGGAACATGTCCATCTTGTACATCTCTCTATACGCAAGACACAGTCATCAATACATACCATTAACATTTATCTATCTATCTATCTATCTATCTATCTATCTATCTATCTATCTATCTATCTATCTATCTATCTATCTATCTATCTATCTATCTATCTATCTATCTATCTATCTATCTATCTATCTATCTATCTATCTATCTATCTATCTATCTATCTATCTATCTATCTATCTATCTATCTATCTATCTATCTATCTATCTATCTATCTATCTATCTATCTATCTATCTATCTATCTATCTATCTATCTATCTATCTATCTATCTATCTGTCTGTCTGTCTATCTATCTATCTATCTGTCTATCTATCTCTATATATAAATATACAAATGGACATGGACACAGTCATGAATACATACTAACAAAATAACAAATAAGATATATTTGATTACTAACTGTACCCTGCAAACCTTGCATAGATTTATATCCCCTTAGGCTTGATAGGTAGGCTAGGTTATTTTTGGTTTCGGGCAGATTTTTTCATGATTGTATTTTAACCTGGAATACTGTTGTATTAATTCTTTACTTTCGATTTAACGCAGACCCCAAATCGCTTATATATATATATGTATATATATATATATATATATTACATTTGATGAATAATTCAATTAAGCTGACTAAGAGGTGCTTCGAGTATCATAATCTCTGTAACTCTAGTAACACAACCTCAGCGACTCAAGTAAAAAGTTTCAGTGACTCAAGTGACTTATTCTCAGTGACTCAAGTAACATAGTCTCAGTGAGTCAAGTAACAATCTAAGTGACTCAAGTAAATCAATCTCAGTGACTCAAGTAAATCAATCTCATTGACTCAAGTAACACAATCTCAATGACTCAAGTAACAATCTCAGTGACTCAAGTAACACTTGTCAAACCATGTAGCACTCCCCTTATTACAATAAAGGTTATAGCTGGATGTATAAAACAAAAAAAAACATAATGTATAACTGCACCAATAGTGACCAGTGCCCGGTTGAAAATGACCAATGCTATCTCCTTATTTGGTTGTGATATTAAAACTGGACAATGAGGAAGTATAACAACTAAATGCATTGAGCTTAAAATATTTCTTAACACTTCCTTGTCAGACGCAGTTCATTGTTAACTTTTGTTAACAATTGTTACATTTCCAGCTGTTTGTTATTGTATATTTTGATGTACTGGTGACTATGATGGTCACATTAATTATGATACACTTTCTACTATGTCAGTTCTGTTTATTGTATATTTTTATGTACTGGTGACTTACTCAGCGTTCGGTGGTTGATACATGTGGGAAAACTGTTCACGTGATAAATACATGTCCAACTCAGCCAGGATCTTAGTGTCGTCTGCTAGGATCATGTTGGAGGCAACTGAAATGTGACAGGTCAGGTGATACATTTAAATTATGACTCAACAGATTCCTCAGCTATACACAAACAACAGTGTTTATAACCAACTGGGATTAAAACTATACTGGGCAAAACAAAACAAACACGTCCCCCTTACTGTTTATTCCTCCCAGCATTTCTGTAATTGCCTGGTCAATAGTTTTGGTCGTTTTATTCTCGTAGGGGTTCTGAAACTGTGGCCGAGGGATTTTGCCATCATTTCGTGTGATGGTCAACGTGAAGACTGCAACCTGTGGATGACATGACATTAAGTTGTCATTCAAAATGCCATAATTGAGAAATCCCACATTGCATGAGCCGCGACACGTGAGTTGTGACACAAAATGACATAATTAGAGATCCCTAGTTAAATGAGTTGTGACACAAAATGACATAATAGAGAGATCCCTACATTAAATGAGATGTGACACATGAGTTGTGACACAAAATTACATAATTGAGAGATCCCTGCATTAAACGAGCTGTGACACAAAATGACATAATTGAGAGATCCCTGCATTAAACGAGCTGTGATACAAAATGACATAATTGAGATCCCTGCATTAAACGAGCTGTGACACTAAATGACATAATTGAGAGATCCCTGCACAAACGAGCTGTGACACAAAATGACATAATTGAGAGATCCCTACATTAAACGAGCTGTGACACAAAATGCCTTAATTGAGAGATCCCTGCATTAAACGAGCTGTGACACAAAATGACATAATTGAGAGATCCTTGCATTAAACGAGCTGTGACACAAAATGACATAATTGAGAGATCCTACATTGAGTTGTGACACAAAATGACATAATTGAGAGATCCTACATTGAGTTGTGACAAAAATGACATAATTGAGAGATCCCTGCATTAAGTGAGCTGTGACACACAAAATTCCATGATATGTAGTAAATCAGTTAAAACTTTACAGAAATTTCATATAATTTATATAAAAATTTGATTTATGCCAAGCTAGTCAAGAAATTATATACTTGTTCAAATCAATCTATAATTTAGTCATAATGTATAAAGAAAAGCAAACTATTTAATCATTGTTTAACATTTCTTAAACAGAAAGAACATGTGGAAAGTCATGAAAGTTAAAAATAGATCTTAAAAAATTGATCTCATCATATATACTGGCAAACATGCAAACAACACAGCACCAATGTAAACCTTCACAGAGACCAGATTACTCTATAACAATATAACGTTACATCACAACACAGCACCATTGTAAACATTCACAGAGACCAGATTACACTATAACAATAAAACGTTACATTACAACACAGCACCAATGTAAACCTTCACAGAGACCAGATTACACTATAACAATATAACATTACATTCAGTGAGTGAGTACAAATTCACGTTGCTCGCGTGACCTAACCTACCAGTAACGGTGTCCAGGACCCATACATTGCATGGCAAATACACTACACTTAATGTTGGTTTTATTTTTTTATTGCTTTAAAAAATTTGATGAAAAGCAAGTTTAATATTTTCAACATTTTCATTGAAAAAAGTTGCGAGGCGCTTTTATTACGCAAAGTTGGCAGAAACTTGCTAGAAGTTCAAATATTCAGAGCAGATTCCATCAAATCGTTCTAATTGTTATGTCCGTTTCTAAGTTTGTTCGAGTCTTTGGGAGTTCGGTTTTTGATTTTGAAATCAGACCTTAGTCACCTTACAATAGATATCTTATATAAATATGGACCTTACTCAGTAACTGTACATCAATATTTCAAACAAGTTTATTTTAAAGGGTTGTCACTCTAATTTAAATTTATTTTTTGTATTGTTGACTTGTTGTGTCCCTTGGAACTATGACTTCCTAAATCCCCTGGATTTGTTTACATTCTCGTTCTTAATATGAAAGATTTAGACGAAAGTGATCGTCAGCGTTCAGAGAGATCGTCGATTGCCATGGGCAGTGACTTAAACTTGTACAATTCACATAAGGTGGATCCTCAACACAACAGATTTCCACATTGCATTGTGTGGACACCAATTCCTTGTCTAACGTAAGACGATTGTTTACAAATGATATAACCAGATTTCGATAACTTTATTTTGGTGCATATAGGCTTAATCAATGTTTTTTAATTGATTGATACTGTTGTTTTTAAGTTTGGTTTTATATAATTTAGAGTGCTGAAAACATGACACGCCATGTCATAATACAATTAAGGAAAATTTAAATAAGTTTATTTAACGCAGTGGCTACGGTTCGGTCCGACCGAACCCGTATTTTTTTTTCGGGTACCAGCCATACTTATTATTGCATATTTTTTTTTTTTTTTTGTTTTCGGGCAAATTTTTTTTATTTCGGGGCTAGTGTTAGGGTTAGAGTTACGAATAGGGTTAGGAATAGGGTTAGGGTTAGGAATAGGGCAGTGCAGTGACTTATATGTTGTTATATAGCTCAGCGCAGCGACTCGGCCTCTATATTTAGATATCTATATTATAGCTGGACCCTATCCCTATCCCTAATGGCTAATCCTAACTCTATTCTTAACCCTATTCCTAACCCTAACCCTAGCCCCGAAAACAAACAAAAAAATATGAAATAATTAGTATGGCTGGTACCCGAAAAAAAAATACGGGTTCGGTCGGACGAACCGTAGCCACTGCGTTTATTTAATGTTCCTAGCGTCACTGTTAATAATAATATATAATGATCATTTCAATGAAAATTTCATCTATTATAGACTATACTATACTCAAGACTATAGTATAGTTTAGTACTTTAGACATACATATTTGATTTGATTGTCTTAGCAGTGTTCTGTACTACTGTAGTGTATTTTTTTGTACCTAGGGAGCCAAGCTTTGGCTTTACATTATTTTACATGTATATTATTTATAACATTTGGCAATTTGTATTTAAGATGTGTAATAGCATTTACGAATCAAAGTACTGAGATTATAAATCTTTAATATAATTTAAATTTAACATGTCATATCATCTTGCAATTTAGTAGCTTAAACTGAAATTTCCTTCAAAGTCCTACTCATGGCTATCTGGTCTCAGCCGTCTCTGGAAGATTTCTATTTTGACTTTATATGTTCTCCTGATTTACACCTAGCTTCATGTTAAGGGGTGATTTTCATGTGATTTTCAAAGTTGTAAATGAGGTATTACCACTTATATTCATAAGTCGTGCATAGAAAATGTATGTTCATTTTACCAAATGTCCTCATTAATCTTATACCTTTTATTTTATTTTTTTTGCAATGTTTTTTTTATATTTCGTCACCATTGTTTTTCTCAGTTAGGTTAATTCTAGGTACATTTTTGTTTAAAAAAACCTACTACATGTACTTCTTTTTTATATTTTTTTTTCTTTACGTAGCTTTCATAAATAAATTAATTTCTTCAAATGATCTTTGTTCTATTTAGTTGGCTTCTTCCAATCATTGGACATATGGGAATATGTACGACTGCTGGAGTCATTAGAGATTTTGCTGGACCGTATTATGTTTCTGTAAGATTTAGAAAATATTTCTTTTAAATTAACCCATTGACTATTCTGATGTTTTTTGTTTTTTTTTGAGTAGCTATTAGTTGATTTTTATTTGATGTCCTACAGAGGACATTAATGAGTAGATATAGATATATATTGCAAATATGCCTCCACATGCAGTAAAAAAAATACTATCCACTGACTAGCTAATTTTATCAAAAAAAGTAAAGTTCCCTTCTTAGCCCTAACTTGGGCCTTCGGGGCAGGTGAAGTGTAGAATTCAGCTGTTTCTATAACTCGGCTTATGAAGGGATTGTGTGGTTAGCACAACGCCCAGCCGCCTTTACTTCCCCAACTTAAGTCAGGTACCCATTTAAAGCTGGGTAGACTTGTGGGACGACTTTGTACCAAATTTCACCTGGAAAAATTCCATGGGCCTCACCGAGGATCGCACCCAGGACTCTCCGGTCGACAGTCGAGTATCTACACCACTCGGCCATCCGTCATTTATTTATTTTTTCATGCTTTACGAGCATTAAATGGTTAATCTTTGTGAGGTTACAGTATAAAAGGTATAGTTTTAGTTTAATTAGAAATGTATGTATGTCACATGCTATTTCTCATTACAGATTTTAATAAAAAAAAAATTTTATTATTCAAATTTTCTGCAGGAAGATGATATGGCATTTGGAAAGCCTGTCAAGTAAGTTTTTGTTTTCCTCAACAATATTTTTTTGAATTATATAATGAGTTTCAATAAGTGTATTAGAAAATTAGAGATTACAAAATGATAAATTTCTTTAGCTCTCTGATTTTATTTCCCAAACCTAGATCAGTGAGACAAAATAAAAACTATTGCAGCTCTTGGTTGTTATGACGGTTATAAGACCTATTTTTCTAAAGGGTTCAACAGATGACTCTATTGTCAGTCTTAAAGTGGTTTTTTTTTTAAATGGTCTAGAGAGCCTATTTATTATATTCCAAACATGTAGAATCTTTGTAAGGATAACCTTAAATAGACTTTCTTGATTAAGGATTGAATCTCAGTTGTACAAGTAGTGCTTTCATGTTTACATTCACTAAGCCTATCCATATACATAAAGCCTAACAGCTAGATATGGAGCCAAAACTTTTACATTGTACCATTTTTAAACATTAATTACATTGAATATATATTTCAACCAGGCTTTCATTTGTTATAAAAAAACTTGTTGCAGATATTGGCAACTGGATTTGACCAGAGCTAAGAATGGCAAAGACTCTTGGGACAGATCAGTGGCTGATGCTTCTGAAGAATATAAACATCGAATGGTAATCATTTAATTATTGATTCTCCCACCAAGTAGTGGATGTATTAGTGAATTTGGCAAATTAAATTATATGTGTTGACAACCAATCGTTAAAGGAGCAGTTAAAAAGAAGTCTTGAGATCCATTTTGAAATGAATGTGATATTTTTTTAGGCTTCTCATTTATATTTTACTAACTGACTTTTTGATAGTTTAAAATTTTTATTGAAAAGGTACATAAAGTACGTGACATATTTTTGAAAAACTTTTACAACAAAATTATGAAATTCCCCTATTTGAACTTTTTTCTGTTTTCATTTTGCTTCACTCTGAAATTTTTCCTTTAGTCTTTTTTAATTTCTATTGAATTCAACTACAAAAAGTTGTAAATGTTTGAACAGTTTATTATTTACTTTATTACATCATCAATTTGGCATTCTTAGAAAATCTCTGGAAGATATTCCTTGAGATATCAGTTTGCTAAATTATCTGTTGTTTTTTTTCTACCCAGCATAATCTGTGTTGTGATAACTGCCACTCACATGTTGCTATGGCATTAAATCTCATGAACTACAATGGAAGCAGCAGCTGGAACATGATCAAATTGTGTTTTCTTATGTTGATTTATGGGAAATACACTAGGTAAGGCATGTGAGGAAAATTATTTATTTATTAAACATAAACTTTATTTTATCAGCTGCTTAAGTCTTTTAGCTCTAAAATTTTTTTTTTAATTTATGCCATTGCTGTTTACGTTTTCTTTTATCCTGTTGAAAAAAAAACATTTGAAAAGCTAATCTTTATTTCACTATGTCCAATTTTTTTTTTATTGCTTGCGTTTATTTTATATTCAATCAACATTTTAGAAGAGGATTTATTTAAGAAAAGAAATTTAACAGGAAATCCCTTAACGTAGCATTTGAAAAATTTTCTTAATAGTCTTAAAATTGTATCGACTGTTTTACCTGCCCGTTAGCCTATTTCAAGCAATCTGTTATGTGGGGTTGCCGAGTATCATTATCCATTCAGAAATATGAAGAAAAAAATACAATAAACATTTTTCAAGCTTTGATAGTAAAATTTTAAAAATGTAATTTGGCAAAACGAGACTCTCGACCATCTCCCTAATGTGGAGGAATGACCTTTAGGAACTGAACTCTAATAAGCTTTAATATATCGTAATTTAAATAGTTGATTTTTTTCTTCCATTTTCAAACAGTTTTTGGGGTGTCATCAAAACCTGGCTGCCTTTCCTTATACTGGCTGGTGTAATAATTGTTGTCATTGCTGTGACTAAAGGAGTGTGATAAAATAATATATTCCTGATTTCGTCGTCAACAGCTGTGATAGTTTAGTAGCTAAACTGCCACAGAGTGTTGGAACAGTTGTATTCCAATATAATTGTTGTTAGTTTATAATTTATTTTACAATGTTTAACATACAATTACATATATACTGTTCAAAGAAAGTAAAACAACAAAATAAAATATGGCTTCATAATGTGATTACTATTGAGTCGTTTTTATAACATGTTTACAGTAATTTTTTGTTATCATTGTATATACTTATATATATTCATTTTTTAGCCCTTTTTCACAATGTTTCCATTATTTGCTGCAATTAAAATATTTGTATTGTTCAAACTCATTATCTCCCTTTGTTTTTTTTTCTTTTTAATAAGATAAAATTTTTGTATCTTGTGTTGAATTTCATTTAATTTGATTGAATGCCCTGGGAAGGTTCTCGAAGGATTGTGTATATTTGTTTGTATTTTTAAGTTTTTAAATATCAGTAGGCCTAATATAACTGTATATTGACATTCAATTAAAAACATTTGTGTAGATAGATGAACTACATGTTGTTTTAATATGATGATTCTGTTTTTACTTCATGTAAATAAATTCAAAGTTCTCTCTCTATGTGTAATAAAAATTCAGTTCATATTTATTTTTATATTGTTTTTTTTATATATTTATAAATTGAGAAATATTTCTATAAACTTAAAAGCTTGATAAAGATTAAATGGTTTACTCACTGCCAGTAAAATAGTGAGCTTAACCAGTCTTATGTAGGTTACAGGTTTTATCCTAGTGATACCAGTTGCCTATCCTGCCTTATAGGTAACACAAGAATAAATGTCTTCACTATGTTTCACTTGTAGATATGAACCAAGAACATCACGGCTACAGTTAGTAGTGCTGTGTGTGGACCTGAATATGCTGTCCCTTTCCCACATAGATCAATTCTGTACCAGCTTTCATTGTGTGTTTGTTGAGGAGGAAATATTACATTGATAGTCATAAGTGGAAGGAAGATGAGAAAATATAATTAGATTATATGAATTCTGTGTAGATAATTTTTCTATTAGTATACATTTATAAATCACATTGCCTCAAGAGTATACCATTTTTAAAAATACATTTCATTTTGGGTTATAGATTAGATTACATAAACTTATACAGTGTTTACTCTCTCACTAACAGTGTATTTACATGGGCATTAAAACAGTATCTCAACAGTAAACAGTATCTCAACAGTAAAATAGCATTTCAACAGTAAACCTACATCTCATTTCTTCAGACAGTCCCACGCAATTGTTCCAAGACCAACTTGAGTTTCTATGTAGGGTCAACTCCACCAGTGGTGTTTACCTGACCCCCTCAGATCTTCCTGAAATTTTCAGGGCTTGTGGTACATTTAAAGTTGAGTGATTCCTGAAAATTTCAGGCCATTTGGTCAAAAACTTTCTGAAATATGATTTTAAAAATTTTTAAGGGTAGTCGCAAGTGCGTGTGACATTTACATTTTCGCGATATTTGAACGTGAATATTTCAAAAACTAAAAGAGGTATCATGCTGAAATTTTCAGTATTTACTCATTGTTTTGTCCTGAGTTGAATGATGTATTTATCTCAAGTATAGTTTGCACACAGAATGCCCTAGAAATTTCCAAACATCGCACTTCAGACAGTTTTCATCAATATTTGACTCGGTATAGCCAAGAACCTATAAGACATGAAATGATGTTTGTTATACAATTAGTAAGTTTATTATTTTGATAGAGAATTCCTGTTAATCAATAATAGTGTACTCATGGTGGGCCCCTTTAAGCATCATGGTCGTCCATTTTTGCACTTATTGCGACCCCCAGATGACCATGCGGACAGTAATTCACACTTTTCATATTTTGCACACTTGTTAACCTTGGCAAGTACTAGCTATGGTGAAAATTTCATGTTGGTGTCTTGGTGAAAAATTGCATGAAATTGCATGATTATACACTATTATTGAATATTGCGTAGCGAATATTTCAAAAACTAAAAAAGGTATTAGGCTGTAATTTTCAGTATTTACTCATTGTTTTATCCTGAGTTGAATGATGTATTTATCTCAAGTGTAGCTTACACACAGAATGCCCTAAAACATTCCAAACATTGCACTTCAGACAGTATTCATCAATATTTGACCACGCACGCTACGGACCTCATTAACGTGTATTATGGTAAATCAGCATAGCAATGAAATGTCAATCAAATTTTATGAAAAAATACAGTTAGTTTTAAGTTACAAAATCAAATTACAGATTGTTTGTTTTTATCAACCATACAAGCAACCATGCAAGGCGGATAACAGCGTATGCTCATTATGCTGCCGATGCAGTTAACTGATGGTATCTTATCTATGTACACACAGTCCTACTATCAAACTGTTTCTTGGTATTGGTGGCACAGTAAAGAGGCTAGTAGCAAGAGCAAGTTTGCAGGCAACTCTGAAACATTAAAAATTAACAGAACGATGCAAATTAAACAATGCGAAAATGTTTCTCCCCCTGTCGGTTGTATTCGTGACATGTATCGATCGTGTCGTCATATTGGCGTGTCAGACATTTTAATTACATTCTAATTGAAGATGATGGCGGGAAATAACTCAAGCTAACATCACGACTGAACTAATTGGAAGATGTTTTGGAAAAACTGGGATTTTAAAAAAAATAAAAATTTAGTTGAAAAGTACTGTACTAATTTGCCCTTTTTATTGTATAATTGTTTCAGCATACTGTATTATTTCTTCGGTAAATCGTAAACTGAATATGTATTCAATGTAGTGTACAAGTTATTCTATTTTATCAGCTCTTTATTCCACTATACTTTCCCTTCAATATGGTGTACTATTTCTGCAATATAGTTAAGGTGACTGCAGTGCCGAACCTATGGATTTGGGGGCCGGGGGCTTGGCCTCATTGAGGGGCCCTGCATTTTGACATTCAATACCATCACATGAAATAATGTACTTGATATTTAATGTAAAAAATATTTTGCGGCCCCTCTCAAGCTGTGGCCCGGGGGAGCCTTTCGAATTTGGACCCCCCCTCCCACCCTAGGTACGCCTCTGGACCGTGACTGCTATTTTTTCTTTTTTACAATGGATAGGGATTTTTCAGGGGGACGTGTATTTAATGAAGACATAATTCAAAGAAATGGTATACTCTCTGCAACAATGATAAAGAATACATCACAATAAGATAAGTGAATAAAAAAAAAATGCAACATTGTGTGTTGCAATTGTGAGTATTTATCCGTTCAATGCACATTTTTAGTCAATGTATTGGAAAGATCTGGGACAAAAAAAATCCATATTATCCTTCAAATTTAATATTGAGACAAACACTTCTGTTATGACTATTACCAATCAATCTCGTCAACAAATCATAAGAACTGAAAATAAATCTTTCAACTTCTGCATTTATTAAATTAAATTAAAAAGAAAAAAAAATTAACAACAATAAATATTTCTTCACATGGATAAATCTTTTTTTTTTAAAATTGTTATTTCCATTTTTTTATTTTTTTTTCAATTCCAAAATTATTTTTTTTCAGAATCTTAAAAATAACCCATTTTCTTAATTTATTTTAAAAAGACAGATGTCGCCTTTTTCAGTGTCTGTGATTTCTTAAGATAAAATCTCAACACAAGATTCAATAGGAAACTCCATTAAATCAGACATAATTTAAGGCCTTGGTTTCAGTAGCCGCTGCTCTCTTTGATAATAACAGAATGAACCGCGTTGTTGTTCTATTTTATCGAGTTCTGTTGTTTTTTTTTTAATTATGGATTTCGGATTAGTCTTTTAAAATGGAAAAATTTGGAAAATGGATGACACTCTTCGATGACATTCTTCGGAGACACTCTTCGATGACACTCCTCGATGACACTCTTCGAGGGAGGACATAAAAAAAGAACTATCCTCCCTTAAGTAGGACGGTTGGTCAACTTAATATAGTTTACTACACTACTATTACTTCTATAAAGTGTACTATTACTTTTTTATGATGTAATATTACTTCTAAAAATTGTACTATTACTTCTTTATGATGTAATATTACTTCTACAAAGTGTACTATTACTTCTTTATGATGTAATATTACTTCTAAAAAGTGTACTATTACTTCTAAAAAGTGTACTATTACTTCTATAAAGTGTACCATTACTGTATATAGTGTAATATTACTTCTAAAAAGTGTACTATTACTTCTATAAAGGGTACTAATTCTTCTTAGTTCAGATTATCAGTTCAATTGATGCAATCTATAAATAAGTCATTGATTTTCAATTAGTTGCTGTTTGTATTAAACAGCAAATATATAATATAAGTACTCCCTAAAGTCTTGCTACGTCATTGCAAAGATCAATGCATTTAGACTACAAGAGAAAGAAGTCATTAAAACTAACTACCCAAAGGCAGTGAATGAAAATTGGCAGTTAAAAAAAAATTAGAAACAAAATACGATCAGCAGATGGTCAGAAATAAAGAAGATATAAACACAGAATCTTTAACACAATAGAGAATTTTAAATGTACTCAAACAAAAGAACTTGATATATTAGTATGTAGTTACACTATGGGCTAATCCCTCAGCCTACTCTTGATAAGCAATACTGTAATGTAACTGCATGATGAACATATCAGGTGACACTGGTCTGTAATACTGTAATACGCATATACATGTGATTGATGAACATGTCAAGTGCCACAGATCTGCAATACTATAATACTCATTTATAATGAACAGTTCAAGTGTCCTAGATCAGTAATGCTTTTATACACACACATATAAAGAAAAGAACATGTGCCCTAGTTTTTAATATAAATACATATTTTACTGGGTGAACACGTGACTTGGGACAGCTATGACCTGAAAAGCAATGCGTAGGCTCCATACGATGACGTCATCATCCCAAGACGTTAGCCGTTCTATTTGCGAGAAATGTTTTTTTTTTTTTTGTTTTCAATATGCTGTAGATGGCAGACAAACCCTGCATTTAGGATAGATGTATTGTAAGTGTATCTCAAAATTTTTAATTTAGTGTTGAGAGCCTTTGCATTAGACAGGAAGTAGAAATCCATTTGGCCGCAACAATACGATTTCATGTAGCCTACTATTGCTGAAACTTCCTTATAGTCTTTGTCTCTTAACTTTAGTTCAGACATTTTTTTGTTGTTGTCATTATTGAATAGTGACTTATTGATTTTTGTTATTCGCGAGGTTTGGTACACTTTCACCGAGAGTAAAACCGTTTGAGCGTACAACAATGATGATTTTAAAAAAAAAACATTATAGTTGTTTATTTAAGATGTTTTAAAACATTTCATTAACAAAGTAAAACAAACTAATTTAGATAATTATATTAACCTATTGCTCTGGTGTTCGGATCGTCGTGCTACTGAGACCTTTTAAGAATTCATTATTCAGTCTTTCAGAATTAATCTTTCCATTTAAAAAAAAAATATAGGATGTCAAGGTTGAAGTCAAAAACTTTATTTTTCTCGCTGCCATTTCTCAACATTATGTATCCCAATGTCATGTTATGACAGCCTTAAAAGCCTCCTAGCGACAGTTAATTACGACTCGTTCACGATGACTCATTGTTTGGTTTCGGAATAATAATAGCCTCCGGGAAAACATTTTTTTTTAATCCACAGAATTCAAAATATTTTTTTTTACAGTAATAATATGTACGTTTAATTTCTTTTAAACAAAAAAAAATATAAAAGGTTATGTTTAATTTATTTTATATTTTTTAAAAACTCTGAAACATTGGAAAATGCACGGTGAAAAAAGTCTGATTTCTCTGACAAAGAAAATCATTTATTTAAACGGCATTCCACTTTTAGAAGGGAGCCGTGCAGGGAAAACAAAACGACTTCCTTGCCCCCCCCCCCCACTGCATTAAAAGGGAAGAGGGCAGTTGTTGGGAGCTTTTATTATCGGGGGGGGGGGCTATGGGGCTAAAACGACTTAACATTTGGGGGCCCTAGATTAGAAAGCTTATTAGTAGTCCTATATTGGCAAGCGGTAGTAGCCTGAACAGCTTTTTTTGCCAAAGTCACTACTAATACATTTTGCTTATAGCGAGCAAATGTACCTTTGCCTAGGATCCACAAATGTACTTTTGCTTAGGTTCCTCAAGTGTACTTGTGCTTAGGTTCCACAACTGTACCTTTGCCTAGGTTCCACAAATGTACCTTTGCCTAGGATCCACAAATGTACCTTTGCCTAGGATCCACAAATGTACCTTAGCCTAAGTTCCACAAATGTACCATTGCCTAGGATTCATAAATGTAACTTTGCCTAGGTTCCACAAATGTACCTCTGCCTAGGTTCCACAAATGTACCTTTGACTAGGTTCCACATATGCTTCTTTGCCTAGGTTCCAAAAATGGACCTTTGCCTAGAATCCACAAATGTAACTTTGTCTAGGATCCACAAATTTACCTTTGCCTAGGATCCACAAGTGTACCTTTGCCTAGGTTCCACAAATGTACCTTTGCCTAGGTTCCACAAATGTACCTTTGCCTAGGATCCACAAATGTAACTTTGCCTAGGATCCACAAATGTACCTTTGCCTAGGTTCTACAAATGCACTTTGCATAGGTCTCACAAATGTACTTTGCCTAAGTTCCATAAATGTACCTTTGTCTAGGCTCTACAAATGTACTTTACCTAAGGTACCCGAAAAACTAAACAGGGCTCTGATTTTCAGAATGTAGCCTGCCTCACAATTTAGAGTGCAAATACACGATTCTGCTGTATTCGTCAACTGTTAAAAAAGCAACCAATAAATGGTTAAAATTTGGTTGTACGGTGCGTGTTTATTTGTGTTTGCTTATGTGTGCTCGTGTTTGTCTAACAAAGCACAAAGAACCAGATCTGCTCCTGTGGATAGGTTAATTATGCAAGCACGTATGGCCCCTAATGTCAAAGAGTCCCTTTCCATTATTAATTTACATTAATTATGGTGTTGAGGGCCCGACATGACATTTTGCTTAGGGATCCCACACATCCCTGGAAGTCTTTTCCTACGGGCCCAAAAAAAACCTAAGAACGGCTCTGCTAAGAACTACCTTTGTAACAAAAGACTTGTAGCTAGCCAGCCTTGATATATCTATAAAATAATATATATATATATATATATATATATATATGTGTGTATATGTATATATATATATTATATGTATATATGTGTATATATATATATATATATATACTAGTTGCAAGTACCCGGCTTTGCCCGGATTTAAAATAAGGTTTTCTGTTTACCTTCTGTTTTCTCCCTACCCCCTCTCTCCCTTCCTCTTTCTCACTACCCCTCTCTCCCTTTCCCTCCCTCCCTCTCCCTCCCTCTCTCCCATCTCTCTCCCATCTCCCTCTCTCCCCTCTCCCCCTCCTTCTCTCCCAACGTCCATCCTCCCTCTCTCCTTCCCTCCCCTCTCTCTCCCTACTCCCTTTCTCCCTCCCTTCCTTTCTCTCTCCATCTCCCCCTACCCCTCCCTCTCCCATCTCCCTCTCCCCCTGCTCCCTCTCCCATCTCCCTCTCTCCCCCTCTTCTCCCTCCCTCCCCCTTTCCCCCTCTCTCCCTCCCCCTCTCTCCCCTTCCTCCCTCCCTCATTCCCTCTCTCCCCTCCCTGCCCCCTCACTCTTTCTCTCTCTCCCTCCCTCTCTCCCACCCCCTCTCTCCCTCCCTCCCCCTCTCTCTCTCCCTGCCCCCTTTCTCTCCCTCCCTTCCTTTCTCTCTCCATCTCCCCCTACTCCCTCTCCCATCTCCCTCTCCCCCCTGCTCCCTCTCCCATCTCCCTCTCTCCCTCTTTTCTCCCTCCCTTTCTCCACCTCTCTCTCCCTCCCCCTCCCTCCCCCTTTCCACCTCTCTCTCCCTCATGCCCCCTCACTCTTTATCTCTCTCCCTCCCTCTCTCCCACCCTCTCTCTACCTCCCTCCCCCTCTCTCTCCCTCCCTACTCCCTCTCTCCCTCCTTCCTTTCTCTCTCCATCTCCCCCTACTCCCTCTCCCATCTCCCTCTCCCCCATCTCTCTCTCCCCCTCCTTTTCTCCCCCCCTGTCCATCCCCCTTCCTCCTCTCTCCCCCCTCCTTCCCTCCCTCCTCTCTTCTTTCCTCTCTCTCTCTCTCCTCCTGCCCCCTCTCTCTCTCTATCTCTCTCCCTCCCTATCCCTCTCTCTCTCTCTTCTCTCTCTCTCTCTCTCTTCTCTCTCTCTCTCTCTCTCTCTATATATATATATATATATATATATATATATATATATATATATATACTTATTATTATGGCTTCACACTTCTTCTAAAATCCTTCTTCATTCCTTTATCTTCCTCAAACTGTACAAATCAGGGAGCATGAAAAAACAACAATTCTTTGCATCACAAAGGCACAATACAGCACCAGCGCGCAAGTTCTATTCGAATCGGGAAATGACGTCACAGAGGAATTTTATTTATGGCGCCGTCGAGATTACTTTAATATAGTAAAATACTAAAATAAAAAAAAAATAATTACAATTAAACTACTCATCGAGATGAAACGAAACCTGTCCTATAACCTTCCCCATGTAATTGTGTGTATGTGTAACAAATTTCACATTATTTGGTTTTCTGGATCTTGAGTTATAAGGGAACAGACAGACAGACAGACAGACAGACAGACAGCAAATGCCTCTTATAGGTATAGAGATATACTTATAAGACGCATTAGAGGGAGATTAACGGGGGGGGGAGAGGTAGGGTTGGAGAGAAAGGGAGGAAGGGAAAGAGAAAGGAAGGGAGGGGAGTAGGGAGGGAGATAGAGGGGAGGGAGGAGAGAAAGGGGAGGGAAGGAGAGAGGAGAGAGAGGATGGGAGGGAGTGAGAGATAAAGAGAGGAGGGGGGCAGGGAGGGGAGAGAGGGGGAGGAGGAAGGGAGGAAGGTGGGAGAGAGGGGGGACGGGGGTGGGAGAGAAGGAGGGAGGGATATAGGGAGAGAGAGGGGGCAGGGGGGAGAGAGGAAAGGGAGGGTAGGAGGGGAGGGAGGGAGGGAGAGAGGGAGGGAGGGGGTGGACAGGGGAGAGTGGGAGAGAGGGAGCAGGGGGAGAGAGGGAGAGAAAAGAAGGGAGAAAGATAGAGGGGAGGGAGGGAAAGAGAGGGTGGGAGAGAGGGAGAGAGAGAAAGAGTGAGGGGGCAAGGAGAGAGAGAGAGGGAATGAGGGAGGGGTGAATGGGAGAGAGATGGGAGAGAGGGAGGGACAGGGAGGGAGGGAGAAAGGGAGGGAAAGGGAAAGACGGGGGAGGGAGGGAGAGAGGAAGAGGGGGAGAGAGAGATGGGAGGAGAGAGAGAGGGAGAAAGGAGGGAGGGAGAGAGGGGGGTAGGGAGGGGAGAGGATGGGAGAAATGGGAGGGAGTGAGAGATAAAGAGAGAGAGGGGGCAGGGAGGGGAGAGAGGGGGAGGAGGAAGGGAGGAAGATGGAGAGACGGGGACGGGAGTGAGAGAAGGAGGGAGGGAGATAGGGAGAGAGAGGGAGATGGGAGAGTTAGAGAGGGAAGGAGAGGGAGGGAGGGAGAAGGGGAGGGAGGGAAAGAGAAAGGGAGAGAGGGGTAAGGAGGAGGGGGAAGGAGAGAGAGGGGGAGGGAGAAAACAAAAGGTAAACAGAAAACCTTATTTTAAACCCGGGCAAAGCCGGGTACTTGCAACTAGTATATATATATATATATATATATATATAAATCTTATACTTATAAGACGCATTTGTTGTCTGTCTGTCTGTCTGTTCCCTTATAACTCAAGATCCAGACAAACAAATAACGTGAAATTTGTTACACATACACATAATTACATGGGGAAGGTTATAGGACAGGTTTCGTTTCATATCGATGGGTAGTTTAATTGTAATTAATTTTTTATTTTAGTATTTTACTATATTAAATTAATCTCGACGGCGCCATAAATAAAATTCCTCTGTGACGTCATTTCCCTATGATCGAATAGAACTTGCGCGCTGGTGCTGTATTGTGCCTTTGTGATGCAAAGAATTGTTGATGTTTTTTCATGCTCTCTGATGTGTACAGTTTGACGAAGGTAAAGGAATGAAGAAGGATTTTAGAAGAAGTGTGAAACCATAATAATAAGTATATATATATATATATATTTATATATATATATATATAAAGAGAGAGAGAGAGTGGGGGGAGGGAGAGAGACATAAAGAGAGAGAGAGAAATATAAAGAGAGGGAGAGAGAGGGGGCAGGGGGGAGAGAGAGAGGAAAGGAGGGTAGGAGGGAGGGCGGGAGGGGGAGAGAGGAGGGAGGCGGGTGGACAGGGGGGAGAAAAGGAGGGGGAGAGAGGGAGATGGGAGGGGGAGTAGGGGGAGAGGGAGCAGGGGGAGAGGGAGAGAGAAAGGAAGGGAGGGAGAGAGGGAGTAGGGAGGGAGAGAGAGGTGAGGGAGGGAGAGAGGGAGAAAGATAAAAAGTGAGGGGGCAGGAAGGGAGAGAGAGGGAATGAGGGAGGGAGGAAGGGGGAGAGAGGGGGAGGGAGAGAGAGGTGGAAAGGGGAGGGAGGAAGGAGGGAGAGAGGGGTTAGGGAGGGAGAGAGAGGGGAGGGAAGGAGAGAGGGAGAGGATGGGAGAAATGGGAGGAAGAGATAAAGAGAATGAGGGGGCAGGGAGGGAGAGAGAGGGAAGGAGGAGGGAGGAGGATGGACGGGGGAGAGAAGGAGGGGGAGAGGGGAGAGAGGGAGATGGGAGAGGGACGGAGAGAGATTTGAGAGAGGGAGGGAGGGAGGGAGGGAGAAAGGGAAAGAGGGGGAGGGAGGGAGGGAGAGAAAGAGGAAGGGAGAGAGGGGGTAGGGAGAAAACAGAAGGTAAACAGAAAACCTTATTTTAAACCCGGGCAAAGCCGGGTACTTGCAACTAATATATATATATATAAGTGATTTGGGCTCTGCGTTAAATCGAAAGTAAAGAATTAATACAACAGTATTCCAGTTTAAAATACAATCATGAAAAAATGGGATCTGCCCGAAACCAAAAATAACCTAGCCTACCGATCAAGCCTAACTCTATGCAAAGGTTTTGCAGGGTACAGCTAGTAAACTTATAATATCATTTTAAATATGTACACTCTAATGCACTTAAATACATTGTTATTTTTTTGTAAGGATAGAAAGCCTGGTACATGATGATTTCTGTTGACGTTAAATGTCCGTGTATTTTAAAACTAAAACCTTAAAAATGTTGTCTCTCTTCATATCTTTCAACAGTCGTTTTTTTTTTTTGTTATTGTTATTTTTATATGTATGGCTTCTTCTCTGTCACGCTTGTTGGACATTTCGGACCATCTGAGTGGTCTATAGGTCATCAAGTGGTCTGTCTATAGGTCATCAAGTCTCATTTCTATTCATTGTTACAATTCCTTGAACCTTAAAACAAGTGTCTGTCCACCTTCCCCCCTTCCGATAAGAAAGGTCTACGCTGTTTCGAAAGGTCTTTCATATATGACGAAAGAAGTCTTTTAGGTTGTTTGGTGCATGCATTACTCAGCAGTTTTTTTTAGAGAAGGTTGGGTAATAAGTAAGATGTAATACGCAAATGAGTTTACTACTGCTGCAAGCTAGAAATTAAAGGAGTTTCGTATATAAAACTACAACAGATATAATAAGTTCATCTTTACTATAAAAATGCTACAGAGATTCGACATAAGCAAAGAACGTCATCATCAAAGACAGAAACGTTCACAGACATTCGTTATTATATTAATAAGACTATACAAATAGGTCAGTAATACTAATATATATATATATATATATATATATATATATATATATATATAGGGGGATGTGTGTGTGAGAGTGTGTGTGTGTGCTTGTGTGACTATACGTATGCAGGTACGGGAGATTAAAATGAATGTGATGTTTATGTATATTTAAACCAATTGACAGACAAACATGATATAGATCACGTCACAAAACATTGTTTTATTTATTTATTTTTTTACCATTACAGGTTTTGAACTTTAGACTTCACCCCCCCCCCCTCCTCACTCCCCCCTTAACTCCCACCTATCACCCCTTCCACCCTGCGGCAGTCTAACGTTAGAACAACTTTGTCCAGAATCAAACTATTTTTTTTTCCATTATCTCCCCTTAACAAGAAGAGTTATCTGAACTTGACATATAAGACAGACCAAAAAAAAAAACGGTGCTTATTTTTATTTTATAAGTTTTAATTATTGAAGGTGTGGGGGGAAAACCTGTTACAATACATGTGTCTGTTGTCGTGACATTTTGTTTATTTCTTAAAAATCCAAATTGGGATTTAAAAAAACAAAATTTACATTAAAAAAAACGGGGGTTTTAGTCTTGGGGGAAAGAGGAATCCATAAAACAACGCGCTGTTAATATTGATTTTTCTAAATGAGTTTTAATGTGATCACTTCTGTCTAAACAGCCATGGAGATATCATCTAGGCGATATCTCTAGCAGCGTGCTGTGGAAGGTAAGAAACCTTTAACAAAAAAAAAAACACTCAATTTTATTATTATTATGTTTCTAGTTTAATAAAATTATAAGGAGACGTCATAAAAAACGTGTGTAATCCACTGAACTATAAATAAATATTCATCGGTGGTGTAACATGTCATATTTGTCAAGAGATCGCGCTCATTTTTTAATATTTTTTTTTACCCATAGAAGTATCTATGTTTCGTTATTATATTAATAAGACTATACAAAGAGGTAAGTAACATTAATCGAAGCTGGATAAAGCAACTGAGACGCTGCATTAATACGGGAGCACTATAATTTATGTTTTAATTATTTTCACTTTTGTGGGTGTGTGGATTTGTGCTCTAATTTTGTTACTCACTTCTGAACCTGTTCTAACTTAGTGAGATTTCTCAAACTTAGCACACATGTAGATTCTAAATTTGAATTAAAGTCGAGTCAATTAATAGATATAATTTAGAATAACGAAGCAAATCACTTTTTAGTTCTTCTTATAATGGTACATAAAAATCGACATGAGATTATCATTATATTATATAAATATCGATATGATATTTGTATGATTTATTTGTTGGCGCATTACATCATAAAAGTTTATTTTAGAAAAAAAAATTGTGAAATATTTACTAATGTTTAATGAAATATTTGAAGCTTCCTCTAAGAATATTTTATGTTTTCTTCATTAAGTGTGTGGTAAGTCCCTGAAATAGTCAAATGGACCGCGATTCAAAAATCCCTCCTCTCCCCCCCCCCACCCCACACCCCCCGCTTTTAATAAAGTCCAACTACAGCCATATTGTCATTTGAGATCCACGTTTTTAAAAAAAAAAAAACAAGTAAAGTAGCTAAGTAAGTGTTATTGTTACACATTTTAAGTGACCACCCCTTATAATCTCTTAGATCCTATAGAACAGTGCTTCTCAAACTTTTTGAAGTCACGGCCCCCCTTGGAACGCCAATAAATATGTCGCGGCCCCCCAATTTTTTTTTTTAAGTTTAGATTGCTTAAATTTATAATTTTAAACTTCTATATGCAAACTTTTACTAGTCAATACATGCTTTTTCTAATGTTAACAATTAAAGAGTGAAAGCATGCAACATATAAAATAAACTAGATTTTATTTTAAACATATATTAATACTATTTACATACAATATATTAGGTTAATTATATTTTATGTGTCACATTTTTCAAAATTCCACGCCCCCCCCCCAGGGGGCCGCGGCACACCACTTTGAGAAGCACTGCTATAGACCAATTATGAGACTGTTTTTTTATGGTGTCCACCACATCCGATAGTGCAAAGACCTCGGAGACATATAGTGTAAGGTTATTAAATACATTTCACACTGAAATGTAAGAAATTCAAAACATAGACTTTTATTATTATAATATAGCCTACCGGAATGTAAAAAGTAGTTCCTTAGACTTAAACCATACACATTTGTACAAACCTTTTTTACTGCTACATATTTTGTTACCTTTGAAAGCTTATACAGAAAATAAATCATTGATTTACACAATTATACAGAAAGTAGTCATTGATTTACACAATTATACCGAAAGTAATCATTGATTTACACAATTATACAGAAAGTAATCATTGATTTACACAATTATACCGAAAGTAAATCATTGATTTACACATTTATACAGAAAGTAAATCATTGATTTAGACAATTATACAGAAAGTAAATCATTGATTTACACATTTATACAGAAAGTAAATCTTTGATTTAGACAATTATACAGAAAGTAAATCATTGATTTATACAGAAAGTGATAATCGATTTACACTTTTATAAAAGTAGTCGTGGATTTTAAAATGTGTATCAGAAGTAGTCGAAGGTTAAAAAAAATTAGACCTAAAATATCCATTGATTTAAAGTGTTATGCCAAAAATAAATGTCGGTAACATTTATATTGAAGAAAAACTTTAAATTTGTTTATTTTTCAATTTAAATGTTTTCCTAGAATAATTTGTTTACTGGGAAGACATTTTTTCCAAAGAAATTTTTGAAAAAAAAAAATTAATTTAATCGTGTTATATGTCTGAATATTTTAACAACACTGACATTTATTTTCCTTTCGAGATTATAATTAGAAGAGTATAAAAAATGCAGTTTGATGACATGAAAATGTACGACAGCAGTGTAAGGGTTATTACAAACACGACCATCTCTGGAGTGAACTCAACGGCAGAAAACCAATCTGATTCTTTGTCTTATGATGATCGCATGGATTACTATTACAACAACCTGGACGACCTTAAACAGACGAGGTTCTGGGTTTTGAATCAGATCCAGAAGTACTACATCCCTGGCCTGTGCCTTCTGGGCCTGTTGGGCAACCTCTCGTCTGCTGCGATCTTCATGACCAGGCTGATGAGGGTTAAGTCATGTGTCAACTACCTGCTGTTCAAGTGTATCACTGACACGTTCTTCTTGGTGTCTCTCTTCGTTGTCTGGCTTGACAGGTAAGTGCTTTACTACTACCAGTCCTGAGTAGGGGGGGGAGGGGTGCAAGCGACACATTGGTTTAGGGGTTCACCAAAGAGGGAAAGGGAACTGCAGTCAGTGCAGTGACAAAAAAAAAAGATTGCTTAGGTCATACAAATAAAAGCTTGTTCAAGTCAAATAATTAGAAACTTGTAAAAAATGAATATAATTACTTTTTCTGTAAATGTTTATAATATCGAGGGGGGGGGGTTGATAGAGATGACATGGCGCCTTTAAATGCTTTTCATTATATCTGAGAACCAACTGTAATAGACATCACGAGAAATAGATTTCAATTTATTATTATTATTATTATTTATGACAAGAATATTAGAGTAATATTGAGGTTTTTATTATTTTTTCGTCAAACGGAAATTTCAGACATTAAAGCAGACGCGACCGTTAGAGCACTGAGTGTATATTTAAATTCAAAATAACAATGCAGTAAGACAAGAAATAGTTTACAATAGATAAATAAACTAGGAACCCATTCCCTATGGCCCCTAATAACCGAAGCCGCCCAGCCCCCCTTCCCCCAAATATAGGCTCAGCCTGGACTTAATGTTGCTGGTAACCTAATAAGAACTGCAAAAATTATTTTGAACTTAGTACTTAATGCAGAAATAAACAAAGATAATGACCGACCGCACTGCGAAAGGACTTTCCAATGTCTCTGTTATGTTATTTCAAAACAGACCACAAAACGAGTATAAAATAGTTTCTGTAAATACGCTGCGTCATTGTTTCACAAGCCGACATTTAAATATAGAAAAGTTTGATTTGCAATGCATTTATTTGCTCAATTGTGTTATTTTCCCATATGCTAATGTCATTGTGAATTTAATCTCTGTATGTCAGCCGTCTGTCCATTATTCTGCATAGGTCATCTATTCGGTCAGTCAAATTATCTATGTATGTCAACCATTAGGTCAGTCTAAATCATCCATTCGGAATCATCCGCGAAAACAATTGTATCTATAGTTTGCGTGTATTCCCACTACGTGTATTCCCACTGTGTGTATTCCTAAAGCGTGTATTCCTCATATCTATCTCCCCTCCCTTTATAGAGTGGAGATCAGATGGTTCCACCACCAAGGCGTCTGTCAGCTCATAGTCTTCATGACTTACGTATCGGGTTTCATGTCCGTGTGGATGGTTGTCATGGTTACTTTGGAGAACTACGTATCCATCTGCCACCCGCAGAGAGTCGGCAGGATCTGCACACCGAGGAAGGCGCACGTCATCTCGCTGGCGCTGTTCATGTTCTCCGTGCTGTGTTACAATTTTCCCATCTGGACCACCGCCTCTCAGGAGAACGCCAGCCAAAACAAGTGCACTCACGACACAGGTATAATTTACGCTACATATCGATAAAAACCTGATACATTTAATAAACTTGTTCTCAGTGCCGTCTCAACCCACTAGCCCGCCTAGGCGCTTGCCTCACGGGTACAACCGAATATGTACACACTGCGGACCCCTCGGGTTATCCCTCTACGCAAGCTCACGTCGTTGACTTACACATTCTATGACAATCATTTTATAAACCACTCCTTTCAACAGCTCGTTGTCCGGCCCATCTGTAAAATTTAAGAGCCTTTTGCGGCCCGCGGTTAAAAAAAATATCGCACACCCCTGAACGAGCTTAATTAAAAAAAAAAGGTTGATATTTCATTTTCTTTCAGCTTAATGTTTAAGACAAACATCACCATGGCTCTTACACCTTAGCCTTCCCCTTCATACCCATTATACAGACATGGAAAGACAGACAGACAACAGAAAATGGAAAGCAAAAAGAGATTACCCGATTAAATTCAACTGAAATGTGCATACAATTATTATGCGATAGTTAAGCTGCTTATTGATAATAAGCTTAGTGACTCTAGATAGGCACAAGAAGTGTATAACACTAAACATAAACACAGAGTATATAAACACTAAACACACACGGAGAATATATAAACAATAAACACACACAGGGAGTATATAAACACTAAAAATACACAGAGACTACATAAACACTAAACACACACAGGGAGTATATAAACACTAAACACACACAAAGTATATAAACACTAAACATACACAGAGACTACATAAACACTAAACACACACAGGGAGTATATAAACACTAAACACACACACGGAGTATATAAACAATAAGCATAAAAAGTTTGTTAGTTGAACAATAACAAAGAAATAAATCACATTGTCAGCAAAATTGAATAAATAAAATATTTAGTGAAAAAAAACATTAGAAAGCATTTTATTTGACAGGGAAAGATATACTGCCAGACAGCTTTTGTTTATGTTTTGTTTTGCTAAATCGTTCTAAGTATTAATTTACTGAGACACATGGGCCAAGTAAAGTCCAGAGTCTCTGGAAATGTGAGGACACAATGTAAAACACCAACAGTGTCATGTGTGAAGTAGTTTTTTTTTTTTTTAAACTGCCCCCCCCCCCCGGCCCCGCAGCGTGAAAATTCTAAGCAGGGACCAGGCCATAGAAAGGGGGTGGGCAGTAAATAAATGTTTAAAGTAAAACAAACAAGCAGAGGGGGCCAGACAAAACGCAGGGGGCCCGGCCCCTCCTTGCCCCCCCCCGCAAGCTACGGGCCTGGTCACCCCCATTAAAAAATAAACAGACTCTCGAGAAAACATCATGTGAAAAGTATCTTCGGAATACAATGGCCTTGACCGGTATTTTTAAAACAAAGAGAAATCGATGATGGATTATAACAAAAGACGCATGGTTTGAAAAAGCTCTGACGTCTTTCAACATGGGGCACGAAAAGAGGGAGTGGGGGGGGGGGCTGCCCCATGTTGTTCTCTGCCCCCAGATACTTTTTATATGAGGGGGGGATATAGGAGGATCCGTTGGAAACAAAACAGTTCAAGTCATTGTGCAGAAATGTGTGGGGTTGCAATACTCGATAGGTTAGGGCTGTTTAAATAAAAAAGCCGGATAACAAAGATCCCTGGGATGGTCCTAAAGAAATTCCCTTGTATTAGTTAGATCGAGTCAAATGTGCTCAATACCTCGTGCATATCCGGCATCCAGGCATACGGCTGGCCAGATTTTAGTGTAACTATGGACCTTTATTTATGGTTTGAAGTTGAGTCTGAGAGCTGAGTTGACAGTTTGAGTGGTGGTTAATGTTGTTGTTGTTGTGGTTTTCAAATGTGGAAACTGTGTGTACAGATCAAATAATAATTTAAAAAATTACTGTTAATCACGTCACTATTTCTGACAATTTCATATCCGCTCACTGAATTTCTTTGCAAATGACATTATTGGAAATCTGCTGACGTAATTTGCTAGTGTCTGTCATCATTTCTTAATGATTGGCATTATTTCTTATCTAGTGACATCATTTCTTAATGACTGACATCATTTCTTAATGACTGACATCATTTCTTAATGACTGACATCATTTCGTATTGACTGACATTACTTCTTCTTTTCTGATATTATTTTCTAATCGACTATGACAGTTTTTTTTCTCATACTGACATCATTTCTTAACAAGTGACATAATCTCTTATTGACTGGCATCTTTTATTTTTAATCGACTAACTTAATTTCTTATCAATTAACATATTAACATCATTTCAAATTGACTTCCATCCTTTTTATTAAACTGGCAATACCAGTTATATAATTACTTATCATCCTGATCTCATTTTTACAACGTTTTTCTTAACTTTTATCAAATGATATGATTTACTATCAACAGAATCGCGAAGCATCCACTGATATCATATCTCATAAACTGAAATAATTTTCAATTTGAAAATTAATTATTATTTTTTAAAAAAGGTACGACAATTAATCTAAGAGAACTTTTTTTTTTACAATTTTTTTTTTGTTTTCAAAACATTTACTTCATTTTTTTTAAAATGACTTTTCCAGGATATTCACAAATCAACGAAGGCTTAGCTTACTTCGACACGGCCTTGACATTGGTGCTCCCTTTCTTTCTTGTTTTTGCCTTCATGTACAACATTCTGAAGACCATGATTCAAGCTTTCTTGAAAATTCGAAGACGAAGGAATTTAGGTTTGTTGCGAATTTTAGTTTACATTATCGTGTGTGGCTTTTTTTTAGTTTTTAAAAAAAAATTCTCTTTTCTCCCCCTTTTCTCTCCCTCTCTCTCTTCCTTCTCCTCCCCCTATCTCTACAACCCCAAGTCCTCGACCCCTGTTGTGTATATTTTTTTTTTTAATTTTTGCCTTCTTGTTGGCTTAAAGTTCCTTTCTCGGACCTCACCTCTCTGAAAAAAAAAAGGGGGGGGTTTTGTACTTTCTTTTTTATTTTATAAATAATAATAAAAGAGGGCCCTCTCTATCACCCACCATCCTCACCCCTCCACTATATATCTATTTTTTTGTTTGTGGTGCCTGCCTTACATTAGTCATCAAATCCCTTTCTATCTGACTCTTAAAAAAAAATAAAGAATTTTTGGTTTCCTTTTTTTTTAATTTTAAAAATAAAAAAAAAAAAAATACAAAAGGAATATTTTAAAAAAACCCACCAAAAAAAAAGGAAAAGAAAAAAAAGAAGTTTTTATTAACATTCATTTCTAGGTTGTTGTTGTTTTGTTTTTTTTAAGTTTAAAAATGAATTGTAAGATGGGTTTAATTTCGAAATGTATTGAGGCATATATAACATTTTCTGGGTGGTTGCTAACATGTTCTGTGTTGTTGCAAACATGTTCTATGTTGCTGCTAACATGTTCTGCGTTATTTTGTTTCCTTTGTGTTTTTGTCCTAACTGTGCATGTACGGCAATCAATACAATCACATACACTCACACTTCAAAGCAGGGCCGTTCTTAGAGTTTTGGGAGCCCTAGACAGAGATATTCAGAGATATTAGAATTGGGGGAGGGGGTATAGAAAAAAAAGTACATATCGGGGATCCTGACGCATCATAATTGAATTGACTTTATACTGGGAGAAAGGAACATTGAGTGAAGGGGGGAAGGGGGGGAGCGAACGGGGTAATGCGTATGATGTTGACTAGTTTGTTGACAGATATACACAAAGATATAAATTCCCATTAGGGCGGCTTGATGGGGCATGCAAGAAGGATTGTTCCCACCTGAAAAATATAATATAAACTAGTCGTCCAGCGTCGTATCATACGCCGCAAAGAAAGGGGGAAAGATATTGACACAATCTTTGATACTGACACAATCTTTGATACGGACACAATGACAAAGCGAAGTATTTTTTCTGTAAAGCGAAATTTATTTTGAAACATTTTAAACATCTATAGCTGACGGGTGAAGACTTCCTGAGTGATCCATCTTGAACTGCTTTAAACAACACGCTTGCTGTGACCCAGCCTTCCCGTCTCCACACTATAGTGGTTTTTTTCCGGTGTCGCAAGTTGTCGATGTATTAGGGAATTCCACAATCTATAAATAGTCCTGCGTCTTGAAGTTGTGAATTATATATATAGATAATCAAAAGTAAAGAATTAATACAACAGTATTTCAGTTTAAAATAAAATAATGAAAAAATCGGATCTGCCCGAAACCAAAAGTAAACTAGCTTACTGATCAAGCCTAAAGGGATATAACTCTATGCAAAGGTTTCGCAGGGTGCAGTTAGTAGAATATAAATATATATATATATATATATATATATATATATATATATATATATATATATATATATATATATATAAAGTATAACTTAAGAAAGCTTTTACTAATCAATCAAGTAATACTGCTATGTAGTGCAATATTGTTTTTTAAGATGCGATTAGTGGGTATTTTAATTTTCCAAGTTATACGACATGTTTGTATTAAAAATAAAGTGGTTATTGAAATTTTAGACACCACATTTCAAATCAATTTGAGATCAGCTAAGGGTCGAGACCCCTCACAATTTGGCACTGCTGTCAAGCGACCATAGTTGAGCATTTCCAAAGGATCACAGTAGAACAGAATGACATCATCAACTTGTGATATTATAACAAATTGACAGTGATATATGTACAACAGAAAACGTCTACAGATTTGAGTACTTCCAGACATAAAAAAAAAAAGAATTATGTTCACTTGAAAAGGCAGACTGTCAGACATACACAGACGGGCCGCATGCGGCCCGCGGGCTGTAGTTTGCCCACCCCTGGACTACAGCGAACTAGAGCTGTGAGGCTAAAAGCCCAATTACTGACAACAGCGAACAAGTGACTGTGAGGCTATAAGCCCAATTACCGACTACAGCAAATTAGTGACTGTGAGGCTAAAAGCCCAATTACCGACTACAGCGAACTAGTGACTGTGAGGCTATAAGCCCAATTACCGACTACAGCGAACTAGTGACTGTGAGGCTATAAACCCAATTACCGACTACAGCGACCAAGTGCTGTGGGGCTATAAGCTCAATTACCGACTACAGCGAACTAGTGACTGTGAGGCTATAAGCCCAATTACCGACTACAGCGAACTAGTGACTGTGAGGCTATAAGCCCAATTACCGACTACAGCGAATTAGTGACTGTGAGGCTATAAACCCAATTACCGACTACAGCGAACAAGTGCTGTGGGGCTATAAGCCCAATTACCGACTACAGCGAATTAGTGACTGTGAGGCTATAAGCCCAATTACCGACTACAGCGAACTAGTGACTGTGAGGCTATAAGCCCAATTACCGACTACAGCGAACAAGTGCTGTGGGGCTATAAGCCCAATTACCGACTACAGCGAACAAGTGCTGGGGGCTATAAGCCCAATTACCGACTACAGCGAACAAGTGATGTGGGGCTATAAGCCCAATTACCGACTACATCGAACTAGTGACTGTGAGGCTATAAGCCCAATTACCGACTACAGCGAACTAGTGACTGTGAGGCTAAAAGCCCAATTACCGACTACATCGAACTAGTGACTGTGAGGCTATAAGCCCAATTACCGACTACAGCGAACTAGTGACTGTGAAGCTATAAGGCCATTTACCGACTACAGCAAACAAATGGCTTTGAGAACATAAGCCCATTTACCAACTACAGCGAAAAGTTGCTGTGAGGCTATACGCCCATTTACCGACTACAGCGAACTAGTGACTGTGACCAGTCGCCGTTGTACGGGATACGAGTCAGTAGTGACGTTAGTTACCTAGTTATTTTTATCCACTGTGGTGCCTCCATGACCACTGCAGACATCGGGCTTTGGGATAGGGGAACAGGGTTAAGCAAAATAATCCTGACTATTTACAACTTGCTTGATGTAAGATTGACATTATAGCTTCATGATTGCACATTAAGAACCTCTTCAGAGCTGATAATTTGCTGAGAGAATATCGTTAAAGATATAATAAAGGTAAATAAAAGTGACTTTCAAACACGAATTACTTATATACCTAATCACTATTGCACCAATCACTAATACATTTTTATTGTAATTACCTAGCAGTGATAAATATAGCAGTTATTATCAATATTAAAATCCCAGTAAGCATGAGATCTTTTTTGTCTAGTTCATATAATTTAATATTGATACGTAAATTGAAGTTGCATTCCTTGACCCCCCCCCCTCCACCTCAACTTTACCGAGCGTGTAAGTGATGTGGAGGCACTACGGGAGACATTGGTAGATACATCATTTCTTTTAGCCCCTACCACAAAGGGGGCCCCTTCAAATAATAGTATGTATTAAATCTACTTCTATGTAAGCCTCCAAATGTACTTTTGCCTGAGGGCCCCCCATACTTCTCTGTAAGTCTCTGCCTATGGGTACCGATCTGTTGGTCGGTGGCTGGGCTTACTGGGAGACACGATAAAAACTTTGAAGATCGCGCTGACAACCAAAGCGCAAACTTATCAGCTACACGTTTTAGCCACTATAATATCATCTATTTCGTTAAAACTGTACTGCCAATTCATCTAATTTCAGTATTAGTCACTATAATATCAACTGTACTGCCACTTCATCTCATATTATCACAATCATCTACTTCATTACAACTACTTCTTATGTATCTTATTTCCATTTTAACTCTTTCTACCCCACGTAGTCCCGAGATATCAAGTTTGACCTGGATATATATAGCAGACTGGCTATATGAAACTTGCTTTCATTAAAATCTATCATATAAGTTAATGTTTCATGCTATACATAGGTTAGTATTTCTTCTCACAGTACAATGAACCAAGATTACTGCCACTTTAAGTTAATAATTACGCTATAAAAAAAAACCTCTTCAACCTGATTTTTAAGAGATTTTTTCTTGTTGTTAAGTTCTTCATTCCATTAGAAAATAATATTACTACTTCATTATGAGATCATTATTTTTTATTTTTACTTTATTTTATTGAACTTTTGATGTTAATTTAAGTAGGCGGGGGAAAAGTTTATTTTTTTTTTAATGGGGAATAACTGGGGGAAAAAAATAATAATAACAATCGTGCTAAAAGACAAAAACGTGTTAGTGAGTCACGTCAAATTAAAAAAAAAAAACAGGAATAAATGAGATTAAAAGACGAATGAAGAAAAAGGACACACTTAGTGTGAGAAATCAAGTATAGGGTGTCTCTCTACGACAGTGATTGATTTAAGGACTAGCTGTTTCTTAGATAATGCGTCGTCCATTAATTAATTTAACAAATTTACCACATTTTTAGACCGACTCCCCACGCCCCCACTCCTTGCCAAACATTCGGTGACCTCCCCCCCTCACCAATATATATAAACCCTCCTAAGACCCGAAATTGAAGTAATTAAAATCTTATTAAACTAATAAAACATCATCAAAGTCTCCTTCCTATTTAAAAGGGTTATAACAAAAATTGGAATCCATCTCCAAACCCTCTAATATTATATTATAACAGTATTCTTGGTCTTAAGTGAGTTTGATTTTAGCTCCTAATGTGCCAGATAGTTTGAATTATTTATTACGTGTATTTACACAATTTCTATAAAAATGACTTTAGTTCGGCCTTTACTGCATAATAAATACCCCTTGCTACTCTCATCATCTTCGATGCAACTGGCTTACTGTAGAAACAAAAACAAACAAAAAAAAGTTATAGACTTGTACAAAAGTAAAAGTAAATATCAAAAGATTTCCATATTCATGTCACGGTATCTGTATCTGATGTAATTGGAGGGGGGGGGGGGGTTTGCAGTGAGAAATTCTGGGCCCTGGAGCAAAGAAGGCTAAAGAGCCCCTATTAGCAGGGCCGCTTTATCAACTAGGCACAGTAGGCACTGTGTGAGATGAGCACGTCAAGTTGCAGATCTGTAAATTACAGTGTGTTAACTTTTCGGCTCTTTGTCTTAGCAAAGTCACATATGACGTCCTCAACGTTTATTTAGATTTCAAATAGCAAAGAAGTGCGGGTGCATTCTTGAAAAATATTAACATTGAAGATGGGGAGGGCCTACGACTTTGAAAGTGCATAGGGCCTACGTTGAACTTAAAACGGCACTGCCTACTAGTGCAACATATGTATGTGTGCAATATATTTGTGTACAGTAATATATATATATATATATATATATATATATATATATATATATATGGGGGGGTCTATGTTTGTGAGTGTATATATATATATATATATATATATATATATATATATATGTATATATATGTATATATATATATATATGTATATATATATATATATATTATTTTTTTATTTAATTTATTATCCTTTTGACATAGAAATCTTGTCATTGCATAAAAAAGGATCAATATTCTTACCTAATTTTATAGGCAGATTACTTTCTTCATTCCAACCAAATCTGCTCAGAAACTTTACAAAAAGAAATTTAATGCCAATATAGCAACGTTAATCTGTAGACATAATCACCGAATTTCTTTCTTACAAAAAAAATAACATTTTAAAATTAAAAACAAAATGTCCGATTAAAAGAACAACAAATCTTTTCCCGATAAAAAAATGATTAGAAAAATAAATCATTAAAAAAAAGAGCAAGATAATTAAAAACAAAGACGGTAGAAATCAATAGCTACAAAACAAAAAGTCTTCAAAGTGGCGTGAGCGATTCTCTCACGAGGTCGAATACAGCGGGTGTGGTAGGCTACGTAAACTCTGCTGCACTTGAAGTTACTTGTGGTATCATCAGACTATCTTATCAATTGTTACTTGTTGGTAACTTGTTACTAGCCTTCGATTACATGTACTACTTCTTGGACAGTGGCCCTCAAAGCGGGGCACGGGACCCGGCCCCCTAGCGTGAAAATTCTACAGCAGGGGGGCCAGCCATTCTACAGCAGGGGCCAGGCATTCTACAGCAGGGGGGCCAGCCATTCTACAGCAGGGGCCAGGCATTCTACAGCAGGGGCCAGACCAATAGCGGGGAGGGGGCAGGAACTAAATGTTACTACGTAGAGCAAACAAGCAGAGGGGACTCGACAAAACGCAGAGGTGCCCGCCACCCCCCCCCGCCACCCCTCGCACGCCACGGGCCTGACGGGACCACCGGTGGGTGGACCACTGATTTGAAGTGGGTCGCAAAAAAATTGTAATTATTTCTTCACAATACATTCGATCATTTTAAGCTCTGTATTTCCTATTTCTTTCTTTCTTTACTTTACATTTAGGTAGTAAAAAATCAAATACGTTTCTAAGTGGGCAGTAAAAATCGAATACATTTATAATAGGGATTTGACGGAGCTGATGAAAATCCGAATCCGTTGAATTCGGATTTGGCAAATATAAGTCCGTCGCATTCAAATGCGGATGTGGGTTTGGCGAATGGTGGGGGGGGGGGGTATCTAAAATACGTTCATGACCAAATACGACGTCTATTCTATGGACAGCTGAGTAAGGGTCCAGGAGTTTAGTTTATCTATTTTCTTTATTTCGGGTTTTCGAAAGTCTCTAGGTTTTTTAATTCGCAGTGGCTTCGAATACGACAGGGTGTGTTTCGTATTTTTTTTTACCGAGACACGACCAGTAAACTTTGTTGACATCAGTAAACAGATAGAACTCTTATGATTTTAAGTTATTTTCTTTTCGAGAGAACGACTAATTTTGTCTACTTATACATTAAAATTGCAACTTTGTATGTGTGGCTTCCTGGCACAGTGGTGAAACCGTTTGGTCTGTGATTCATTTTTATGCTGACTATATCCAGGTTCGATTCCTACCTGAAACATATTTTTTTTTATTGTGTTTTTTTTTTTTCAGAATGTATCCTTTTAGTTGTTTTAATGAAAATTAACTAACTAGATATCTTTGACATTTTTTTAAAAATTGAAATAATTTATATTTTAGGATGCTGTAAAAAAAAGAAACAACAACTAATTAGGTTTTTTTTTTAACTATTTCATAACTTAAAAAAAAATACTTTGAAAATATGTATCAAAGCTGAACACAGAGGCGTAACGATTTTAAGGGATGGGGGGGGGGTCCAAAATCGAAAGTCCCGCCGGGCTCCAGCTTCAGGGAGACCCCAAAATTATTTTTTACATTAAATATTAAGAACATAATCTCATGTCATGGTATCGAGTGTCAAAATGCAAGGCCCCCAAATCCTAGGTTCGGCAATGGCTTTACAATAGTTTATCTTCCTGCAAAGGCTTTGCAGGGTATAGCTAGTCCTAAGGCTAAATATTACATAACTTTTCCTTACCATCATTTTTGCGTCAAACTTTAAAAAATTCAGAGAAGCCTACATATTTCAAATTTACTAAATAATAATAAGATTAAGAAACGAAAATAGAGGGGATGGGGAAGCATTTATATCCGAGAATCGAACCAAATACTGACGGAGATGAATTAACGAGTGTTAGCTTTCTGGAGGGTTGGGGGGGGGTACGATAGATACTAATTTAGCGCATAATTTTTTGTTTTATTCGTCCGACTTTATTAGGCTTGGGCAGACCCGAAAACTCTTAGTCTTAGACATATCCTGACAACTAAAATATATAATTCAAAGCCGTATTTATTTTTTAAAAAATATCATAAAAATATCTCCGATTATTAACAGCAAATGACGTCATCAAAGTCTGCAGAAAATACGAGTTCTCATTCATTCTGTTTACTGACGTCATCAAAGTTTGCTGGTCGTGTCTCGGAAAAAAAAATACGAAACACACCCGGTCGTATTCGAAGCCACTGCCTTTTTAATTTTAGTTACGATTTCTACTGCTGTGTTTGATCTGAAAACGGTAATTTTTCAAACGCAGTGGCTAGAGTTCCGTCTAGACGGACTTCGTATTATTTTTTATCGCGCGACAATCGAGATTAACTTCCAACTCTTTAAACGATCGCCGACTTTAAACAGCATCGTAAATCTTTTAACGTAATCGACTACCTTATTTTATCTGAACTCATAGGAAGAAAATGAATATAAATAGTAGACTGCATTTCCCGCGAAAATCCTATAATTGTATTAGTTATTTTTTTTTCCAATTGCGCACCAATAATAAATTTAAATATTTAGAGTTCTCCTACATTCTGTTTACAATAAAAACATACTTTTCCGATTATTAACAGCAAATGACGTCATCAACTTTTAAAAAGTTTTATAAACAAATAAAAAAGACATGTATAATTATTTATAAACTTTATTAATAGTGAAACAAGCAAAAATTAAGCCTGTAAAAACAGGACTTTTTAGAGCATTTTCATGTATAGAGAGGGAAGTAAGTCATGTTTAATAACTGTTACAAAAATAAATAATGATTACGCCCCATTGTTTAGCTTATAATCTATATATAATACATAAGCCCCTTAATAGCCCTGAAGCCCGGCCCTGAGAGGTCCTTTTGCAAAATGAACTTTTGATGTACACATGGCAGGCCAAGACCTACAAAATGATATATACATCATGGGCCTAGGACTTATGGTTGCTGAGATCTAGGGTGATGACGGACAGACAAAACGGGGACAAATGCTCTAAAAACGTGTATTTTCTATGGTTTCTGGGATGGGGGGGGATAGATGCTAATTTAGCGCATAATTATTTGTTTTAATTGCTAATTTTTGTAGTTTGAATGATATTGTTTTCTCCGACTTTATTAGGCTTGGACAGACCCGAAAAAAGTAATAAAGAATAATTGCCGTGCATGCGGACATCTTTACTATTAAATCTATGGACGGACCCCGAAAAAAAATAATACGGCGTCCGTTTAGACTCTAGACAAACTCTAGCCACTGCGCTTTTCAAATGCGAATCCGATCGGATTTTTTTTAAAATCCGTCGGATTCGAATTTGCTCAAACGGAACGTCGAAGTTCGAATGTCGTCGGATTCGAATTCGAACTTCGTCATATCCCTAATTTATAAGTTGGCGCGAAAAACAAAAGTTTGTGGAACACTTGTCAGGAATGAATGATGGCTCATCGATAGTTTTTTTTTTTTTTTGAGGCTTCAAATTAGCCAGTTTGTTTTTTTGTATGACCTAGTTACTTTCTTTCACTAAATCTTCATTAACTGACCGAGGTGCGGTATTTTGTTGACATTATAAATAACAAGAATGCGTTTATCATCTTATCTTTGACCTCACCCCCCCCCTTCCCCCAGGTCTAGGAAGTCGTGTTGACTAATGAGTGCCGACAAATTGTCAACTTTGAAGAATGGACAGAATGCTAATTAGCTGTCACAAGTTCAAAATCGCGAGGCATGACGCTAACGTTCATACATGCTAATTCCCATCAGATGGCCCGGATGTATTAGCCCCTTTCCGGTCGAAGGCCCAGATGTGTAAACTCCTTACTGGAAGATAGCACGGGTACAAGAACCTATTGCCGACCGCAAGCTCGGGTGTATGAGCCCCAATGACGGAAGACGGACAGGGTTTTTTTTAATACCTTGCTAATTGGATCATAGTCATTTCACTCTCTTGAATGGTTGTTGTAGTGTCAGTAGCGAAAAACGTCAAGGGGGGGGGGGCTTAATCTAGAAATGCCACTTCCATACTCATGCCAAAAAGTGTTCAAAATGCCTCCACCCCCACCCCCATTCCCACCCCCTTGTTATGAGTAAAATAAGGGCCGCGAGGCGGTCCGCCCCTGGTAGCATTTACTTTACCGCCAGACAAGAACGGCATCTCTATTAGGCCTACTAAAGTATTCAGCACAGACATGGCCCCATGCATCTGTTAGGCCAATACTGTTTACGTTCGTTTGGTATAACCAGGGCTCGATTTACCGCATGGGATGCCGGTAATATCCTCGGCATTGAGACCTGTCATTCCCGGCTCTGCTTTAGCTAATATATCCCAGCCGGGGGATGGAATCTGAAATCTGCAGAAATTTTTTTTTTCATCCCGTACTGGTTTTTTCTTTAATCGAGCACTGAGTGTAGTATTGCAAAATCTATGTTTCGGTTTTGACGTAATTAGTTGTATGGGGCTAGCTTATATTGTAAAACCATTTTTTGACAATAAACTTATCAACGGGAGATAATTAATGTCAACTGCGTATCCGTTTTCATCACATTCTATTAAAATGACGTATGTATAGGCCAACAAAAAGCTTTAATTTTGTTTATATTTTTTTTTTGTGTCATCTTTATTCCGTAATTAAATGTCAAAACGTCATAACGTTTGCTGTAAAAAAAAAAATAATGAGATGCTCTAAATAGGTAGGAGTGAATCTCACATCATAAACTCTGCATAAAAAAAGATAATCGGACAGAAGGAAAGAAGAGAAAAAAACAAATTATGGATTTTTTGTTAAGCTCAGGCGGGGATTTTCTTTTTTTTTTAATCCTTATTTTATTTTGAAAATATTTACATTTTTCTTTCTTCTTATTTAAAAAAAAAATCAATCAACTATCCATAATCCATTACATACATTCATATTGTATTCTCTTCTTTTACTCTCTGTGAACATTTTTAATTTCTTTGAAGAAATATGTATGTTTGATATTTAAACCATTGTTAAACTTTGCGGGGAAAAAATAATATGTTAAAATGTCATCCGGCTGTTTCGTAATAAATTCTCAATTTATAACAAGCCCCTGAAAAGAAATAATGTTTAATTACATTTGAAGATTTGGTCTTTTACTTTTGAAGATGTGGTCTTTTACTTTTGAAGATGTGGTCTTTTAAATTTGAAGATGTGGTCTTTTACATTTGAAGATGTGTTGTCTTTTCTAACTCGCGATTTTCACCTGTAATTAGGTATGGAAGAGCAATTATCTAGGTCATTCTAGGAAGTGGCATTTTTTTTGGTGTGACGGCTCTGGCAACTGCCATGCCCCCCCCCCTTGGCCGAGCACCTCAGAAGAAACACGGGGGGGGATCTAAGGCCCCCACCCCCCCGGTAAGGTCTAACAACTAGGGTATATCTGCCTCCTTCCGGACGAAAAGGGTCTAGCTTCGTCCAGTCTAGTCTCGTCCATCTCTTGCTATAGTTGGAAACCCCTGACTCGTCCATCTCTGACTATAGATGGAAACTCCTGACTCGTCCATCTCTTGCTATAGATGGAAACTCCTGTCTCGTCCATCTCTTGCTATAGATGGAAACTCCTGTCTCGTCCATCTCTTGCTATAGATGGAAACTCCTGTCTCGTCCATCTCTTGCTATAGATGGAAACCCCTGACTCGTCCATCTCTGACTATAGATGGAAACTCCTGTCTCGTCCATCTCTGACTATAGATGGAAACTCCTGTCTGGTCCGTCTCTTGCTATAGATGGAAACTCCTGTCTCGTCCATCTCTTGCTATAGATGGAAACTCCTGTCTCGTCCATCTCTTGCTATAGATGGAAACCCCTGACTCGTCCATCTCTGACTATAGATGGAAACTCCTGTCTCGTCCATCTCTTGCTATAGATGGAAACTCCTGTCTCGTCCATCTCTTGCTATAGATGGAAACTCCTGTCTCGTCCATCTCTGACTATAGATGGAAACCCCTGTCTCGTCCATCTCTGACTATAGATGGAAACTCCTGTCTCGTCCGTCTCTTGCTATAGATGGAAACTCCTGTCTCGTCCATCTCTTGCTATAGATGGAAACTCCTGTCTCGTCCATCTCTGACTATAGATGGAAACCCCTGTCTCGTCCATCTCTGACTATAGATGGAAACTCCTGTCTCGTCCGTCTCTGACTATAGATGGAAACTCCTGACTCGTCCATCTCTTGCTATAGATGGAAACTCCTGTCTCGTCCATCTCTTGCTATAGATGGAAACTCCTGTCTCGTCCATCTCTTGCTATAGATGGAAACTCCTGTCTCGTCCGTCTCTGGCTATAGATGGAAACTCCTGTCTCGTCCGTCTCTTGCTATAGATGGAAACCCCTGTCTCGTCCGTCTCTTGCTATAGATGGAAACTCCTGTCTCGTCCATCTCTTGCTATAGATGGAAACCCCTGTCTCGTCCATCTCTGACTATAGATGGAAACCCCTGTCTCGTCCATCTCTGACTATAGATGGAAACTCCTGTCTGGTCCGTCTCTTGCTATAGATGGAAACTCCTGTCTCGTCCATCTCTTGCTATAGATGGAAACTCCTGTCTCGTCCATCTCTTGCTATAGATGGAAACCCCTGACTCGTCCATCTCTGACTATAGATGGAAACTCCTGTCTCGTCCATCTCTTGCTATAGATGGAAACTCCTGTCTCGTCCATCTCTTGCTATAGATGGAAACTCCTGTCTCGTCCAACTCTGACTATAGATGGAAACCCCTGTCTCGTCCATCTCTGACTATAGATGGAAACTCCTGTCTCGTCCGTCTCTTGCTATAGATGGAAACTCCTGTCTCGTCCATCTCTTGCTATAGATGGAAACTCCTGTCTCGTCCATCTCTGACTATAGATGGAAACCCCTGTCTCGTCCATCTCTGACTATAGATGGAAACTCCTGTCTCGTCCGTCTCTTGCTATAGATGGAAACTCCTGTCTCGTCCGTCTCTGGCTATAGATGGAAACTCCTGTCTCGTCCGTCTCTTGCTATAGATGGAAACCCCTGTCTCGTCCGTCTCTTGCTATAGATGGAAACTCCTGTCTCGTCCATCTCTTGCTATAGATGGAAACCCCTGTCTCGTCCATCTCTGACTATAGATGGAAACCCCTGTCTCGTCCATCTCTGACTATAGATGGAAACTCCTGTCTCGTCCGTCTCTTGCTATAGATGGAAACCCCTGTCTCGTCCATCTCTGACTATAGATGGAAACTCCTGTCTGGTCCGTCTCCGCCGCTTTTGATTGTTATCAAAGAATATTAGACAAGAAATGAATATTCGACTAATTGCATGTACGCGGGAACGGATGGTCGTGTGGTAAAGCCCTCGACGGTGTCCCTGAGGGTTCCGGGTTCGATCTTCAGTGGGCATTTCATGTCCTGGCTAAAGTCCCTGCTATATCTCCCGTGTTGCCTGCAAAGCCATTGCACTGTGGTGGGGATGAGAGAAAGGTACCCATAAAAACCGTTCCGTTAGTGGTTTGTAGAAATCTAAGAGATTTCATCTCATCTTTTCAGAGACTTCACAAACACACGCACGCGCACACACGCACACACACTCACCACTTGCATGTAACGCCTTAAGTAAAAAGATGGAAATAGCACATCTTGGATAAGTCTAAATGCTATTTTTTTTAAAGATTCCTTTAAAGATTCAGACCTAATACCTTGGATAAAAAAAGGCTTATTTCATTTTTTTATAAATACTTTTAAATTAATTGCATACCATCAAACATACGCATATTTTTTTATGGGCCGATACTAAATTTTTATTGATCCGTTATTATTTCCGACATTTCTCTCGTTTCACCATTCCTATGCGTAAACATAGAACTATCGGAATAAACGGAAACGTATAAATTCGAGTCTAATGTTTCAGTCATTAATTTGGAAACTGGCCCAACATTAATAATTAATTCCATGACTCAATGATGTTTGGAAAATTTCGAGGCAAAATTCCAAAATACTCCATCACTAATATGTAGACCTATATATTATTATGTAGCTAGATAGATATTGCTTAATTCTAAAACTATAATCGTCATTTTTACTACACATTCATCTGTTGTTGTTTTTTTTTATATTTTTTTTTCAGAACAGGGACACCGTAGTCACTTTTTCTGCCAGACACTATACGGACAAATAAGCTTTATGCTGCTGGCCGTGTCTGTCGCCTTCATGTTGATTCACACGCCGAGTCACGTGGGCAGACTGTATCTCATCATTGGCTCTTTTTTCAACATGGACGTCTACTTCGCTTCCTTGAAATTCCAGCGGCACTTCGAACTCCTTTACTACACAAACTTCGCCATCAACTTCTTCATCTACTTCATCTTCGGTAAGGCGTTCAGACTTCTGTACAAGAGGTACCACTGCTTCTGTGGTAGCTCGTCGCGTGTAGATGCCACTGTACTGACCAGCAAGCTGGACGAATGCGTCTGCAAGACCACGAACAACGAACAAAACCAGGAAATGGAAGCCAGTCTACAATGATAACTGTACGGTGCTAGGCTTCGATTTAAAATGACCAGATTTTCCCCAGCCCCCCCCCCCCCTTCATCTTTAGTTCATCCTTACTTATACAAATAGATCTCTGAAGTCGCGGTACCGCCGACAGCAATTCTTGAGCCCATTTACCTTTGAACAAAAAGAACAAATATGAAATGTTGAGGCCGTTTCGGTCCCCCCAAGCCTCAGGACCCCCTTGAGGTGGCCCCTGTCTTGTGGTGGCCATATTTTAAGTATGATGACTACTTAGATCGAATAGAACGTGAAGGTTATTTGCAGGAGCTCAATGATTGGCAGATGAAGAGTTCCTTTGAAATCATTGGGTAAGGTGGATCTAATTGGCAGATGAAGAGTTCCTTTGAAATTATTGGGTAAGGTGGATCTAATTGGCAGATGAAGAGTTCCTTTGAAATTATTGGGTAAGGTGGATCTAATTGGCAGATGAAGTGTTCCTTTGAAATTATTGGGTAAGGTGGATCTAACCAGTTATTTTTAATGAGACACTGAGTGAGTATTATGTTGACATATCAAGTCACGTGACCACCAGCTAAGTTATTCGCTCATTGAATTAAAGGTAGCATGTCCATCATCGGCAGAGCCGTTTGCCTACTGCCGAAAACTTCATATCCATCCATTAGCCTTTGACATAGTTATCCATTTAGCCTTGATTTTACACCATAGAGATATCATTCTGACGTAAGTAAGGATGTCTCTTCAGATCATGTGATCATTCTCTGTTTCGTCTCTTTCACTGTGCATATAAAACAAAATTATGTTTAAAAAAAAGATATTTTAGAATTGCTTTTTCTGAATGTGAATGATGTTTAAGATATGATAATGATGGAATTGTCTAAAAGTGTTTGTTTGAAGTATTTTTTTTGTTACTTTGTTTTGTATTTATGACATTTAACTTTTCTCCATCAATCAATAGTTCTACTTCATCTCAAAGTCAAACATTTTTATCCAAATGAACTAGTCTCTCATGGGAATCGAATGCCAGACAGTGTGTGATTTAGTTGAACTAAATACTGTTTAACGGGTTGAGAGTTTTGAATAGTTCATTGGAATTTGATTTAAAAACGGAAAAAAAAAACAACTAGGAGACTAAAAACATAAAAGAATTATGTGACAGACAAACTGACAGATATATAAACAGACAGATAAAACTATACATAAATAAATATATAGATAATGATTATATATACAAGATGAAATATAATGAGTCAGATATATAGTTAGATAGAATATATTTAGATAAACAGACAGACAGACAGACAGATTAGATAGATAGATAGATAGATAGATAGATAGATAGATAGATAGATAGATAGATAGATAGATAGATAGATAGATAGATAGATAGATAGATAGATAGATAGATAGATAGATAGATAGATAGATAGATAGATAGATAGATAGATAGATAGATAGATAGATAGATAGATAGATAGATAGATAGATAGATAGATAGATAGATAGATAGATAGATAGATAAATAGATATTTGGTGTGTTTGAGATTGTAAAAATAAAACATAGGACCTTAAGTTCACCTCTGCGGGCTAAACCGATTTTGTTCAAAGCTGATTGTGTTTAGTGTTGTTGTTGTTTTCACTCACATAAATATATTTTTATACTGTATTGAATTATCATATCCATCTCCTTTACTCTCTGTCTCTCTCTCTCTCTCTCTCTCTCTCCCCTCTCTCTCTCTCTCTCTCTCTCTCTCCCCCCTCTCTCTCTCTCTCATTCACTCTCTCCCTCTCTCTCTCTCTCTCTCATTCACTCTCTTTCCCTTTCTCTCTCTCTCTCTCTCTCTCTCTTTGTGTGTGTGTTATTGAAAAGGATAATTTATCTCAACGACCTTAATATATCTATTGAATAGAAATTTTAAAAATAAAGATCAAGAAAGTAAAAAAAAATTGTTTTTTTTTCATATTATGTTTTCACTCCATTGAAATCAATAGCCTAACATTAAAACAAACGACCTAACATTAAAACAAATGACCTAAAATTAAAACAAATGGCCGAACATTAAAACAAATGACCTAACATTAAAACAAATGGCCTAACATTAAAAGAAATGACCTAAAATTAAAACAAATGACCTAACATTAAAACAAATGGCCTAACATTAAAACAAATGACCTAAAATTAAAACAAATGGCCGAACATTAAAACAAATGACCTAACATTAAAACAAATGGCCTAACATTAAAACAAATGACCTAACATTAAAACAAATGGCCTAACATTAAAAGAAATGACCTAACATTAAAACAAATGGCCTAACATTAAAACAAATGACCTAACATTAAAACAAATGGCCTAACATTAAAACAAATGACCTAACATTAAAACAAATGGCACAGATAAAGTCAGAAGCGGATTTTTTTTTCTAAGATATTAAATTTACAAAAACAAAATTCCATTATAATTTTTTTTTTAATTATAGGTAGTAGCTGTTTGTTTATGTAGTTTGTGAAGAAATCAAAGAGTAAAATATGCCACAAAAGAACCGGGTAAGCAACATACAATATGTCGCTTTGACATGTTCTTGTCCGTAATTTGCGGAGGTTGAGGGTGGGGGGAAGAGGCAATATATTCCCCTCCTACCCACAATTTCAACAGTTCACACATTGATCCTGATGAAACATTTCACAAACGCTCATTAAATATTCATCTATTCGACAATGACATCTTGAGGGCATTAAGCGCACACCCCCTCCCCCCCCACACACACACATACACCCCCTCCCCAATCAGTGTAAAAGAATGAGATATAAATTATCGATATGTGCGGCGCCCGGTTGACCTGAGGAAGGCCCCGGCAAATACCCCCCTTACACCGTTAAGACGGTCGTTGTTTCCATATAGTGTTACAATAATCACGGCCGGATTTAGGCTTGATAAGACCCTAAGCTATTTGAGAAATAGGGCTTTTTATAAGTCCATATATTATATGTCAGTGTCAAATATTCAAGTATGTATGACAATCGCTTACTCGGACAATTTTTTGGGGGCCCCTTAGCTATAATCATGCACTGATAATAATTGTATTTTAGTTGACTACGGCATTCGCTAACGACGACATCGGATAAAGACGAGTTACTTAAACTAGAAAATGTCTTGGGTAACGACGCAGGCTTTGTTTTACCAATGCTTATATTGAAATACTAGCTGTACCCTGCAAAACATTTGCATAGAGTTATATTCCCTTAGGTTTGATCAGTAGGCTAGGTTATTTTTGGTTTCGGACAGATCCGACTTTTTTCATGATTTTTATTACAATTTAAAGATTTCGATTTAACGCAGAACCCAGACCGTTATTATTATATTATATGTTTAAAATATTTGTCGTTAATTCTCATTACTAAACCTATGGGGAAGTAGCGCCTTGGATTACGACGGTCTCGGTTAACGTAAGTAATCTTGGAACAAATTATCGCCATTCACTATTGTATCATTGTATCAGGATCTTTATATGTATATATATATATATAGGCCTAGGTGAGATTACTGAGATTACCGAGATTATTGAGATTACTGAGATTATTGAGATTACTAAGATTATTGAGATTACTGAGATTATTGAGATTACTGAGATTATTGAGATTACTGAGATTACTGAGATTATTGAGATTACTGAGATTATTGAGATTACCGAGATTATTGAGATTACTGAGATTACTGAGATTATTGAGATTACTGAGATTATTAAGATTATTGAGATTATTGAGATTACCGAGATTATTGAGATTACTGAGATTATTGAGATTATTGAGATTACTGAGATTATTAAGATTATTGAGATTACTGAGATTATTGAGATTACCGAGATTATTGAGATTACTGAGATTACTGAGATTATTGAGATTACTGAGATTATTGAGATTACTGAGATTATTGAGATTACCGAGATTATTGAGATTACTGAGATTACTGAGATTATTGAGATTACTGAGATTATTAAGATTATTGAGATTACTGAGATTATAATCCGTGTTGTTTGTTTGTTTTACTGAGGGAGACGACAATTACAACCCGATAAATTAAATGATTTTTTTTATTCTGACAGTAGGTATTAGGTGGATATCTATGTCAAATGGCCGTCATAGAAAACCATCTCTGTTATGATTAATGTTTTAGGATTAACATAAGGATTTATTGGAGTTTTTTTTTTTTTTAAAGTTCAGTAGACAAGTGAAAACACTTTTGTAATCAATGTTTGTACTTCTCTTTAACACAGACTTTGAGCTGAGAAGTAAAAGATGATTAATTGGATTTTTAAAAAAAAATAAATAAATAAACTTTCATATATTAACAGAAAAAAATGTCTGCAGTTGTTTTATCAAAGCGTACTTTCTTTATCTAAAGGTTATACAAAACTGTCAAAAATTTCTGTAAGGGTATCAAAACAGGATTTAAAAAAAAAAAAACATCTTATCCTTACATGGACATCATAGAACGTCATAATTAAATCAGTTCTTTCGGATTGGCAAAGTAGGCGACTACTCAGCCCCCCCCCCAAAGTAAAAGGGACTCAATCCAGTGTCGAAAAAAAAAAGGGCCGGCAGTGCCCTCCCCCTTTATTTTTCTTTTTGGCAAATGTCGTACTTTGGAACTTTTGGACATGAAAGTAGGGTAGCATTTTTTTTTAAACCCGCCCCGGGTGCCACTTACGCCATTGTCCCCCGTGAAGTATCGACTCCCATTAGATCTGGCACTAGGAAGACCTCGACGTTCGCTTTCGCCTAAGGTCCCATCAAACATCTCCGGAAGTCTCCGCCTATGGCCTTCCAAAATGATACCTAAAAATGGGTCTGGCCATAAGTGATTGACAATGCTGGGACTTGAGCCCATCATCTATATCTCAATTTGTTGAGATAACATACTCGACCATCATCTCATCATATATGTAAAGTTCCTTTAACAGTGCAGAATGTAGTTTTATAATTTTATGTTATTGTTTCTGTTATTTATGCTGGCTTTGCTTACATCAACAATTTTTACAATCTTAATAAATTATTTTTAATTTTCGTCCTCAACGATCAATCGGTTTTCCATAAATCAGAACTCATTTGAAGGCAGAACTGTAGAGCGTGACACAGAGCTGTAGAAAACTAATTAAATCTCTAGAAAATATTTTTATTTAAAAAAAAATGTGAAACATGGCAATCAGCTTTCATGCGTGTAAAAAATGTAAATCTTGACAAACCTCACAAGCTTACAAAACATATTAAGTGATGAAATTGCAGTAAAATACAGGCCCGTAGCGTGCGGAGGGCCAGGGGGCCGGACCTCCCAGCGTTTTGTCTGGCCCCCCTCTGCTTGTTTGCTGTACTTAGTAAAATGTATTACCTGCCCCCCCCTGCTATTGCCTGGCCCCTGCTGTAGAATGCCTGGCCCCTGCTGTAGAATTTTCACGCAACGGGGCTGGTAAGAAATATAATACCCATGTTTGTTTAATGTTGATATCTAAAGGTACTTGTAACAAAAATGAACTTTTCTACAGATAGAAGATATTAGTTCACAAAATATGAGCCACAGGTTTCGGTTGAAAGCAACATAAATGAAAAAATTACTGGAATTATTCACTAAGTAAATAAAAAATATCAGCTCGTACTCGATGAAGTGATCGTCGAAATTGACAAAGTCCAGGTTGAAAACGTACACAACGATAGAGTAGAGAATATGGGTCAGTGCAAATATAAGGCAGCTGGCCAGCAGGGTCCTGGTTGTTCTCGGTGACCACTTTCCGCCGCTCCTGAGGGCTGTCAGGGCTCGTCGTTTGGATATTGTCGCCTTGACTTGTATCCAGATGGATATGCACCCAATGCTGACCATTGATACGGGGACCCAGGATGATAGTATGTCAAATATGTAAGAGTAAGCTAACAGCAATGCGTCGAAATTCTCGTTGAAATATTCAGAGGTCGACCACACTCCCATGGAAACTTTTCCCGAAACGTTGAAGTAGGAAAACGGAAACATGGCTTGATAAAACGTGCAAACCGGCAGCCAGAAAGCGAAAACCAGGACAACGCAAATTACAGCTGATTTGACGCTGACAAATTTTTTGAACGTCAGAGGCCAAAATATGGCGAAAAATCTCTCAACTGTAATGAGTACTGGGATGAAAGTATTGGCGTAGCACCCCCAGTAACCAACGTGAGTGCACGCTGAGTGCAGTAAGAACAGGAAGTAAGCAGTAAAGTAATCATACTGCCATCCGTTAAAGTAAACATACTTCTTCTGAGGATCAAAATATGTCAAGACGTATGGAATGTCCACCGTCATTAGCATGCACATGCTGTCCGACACTGCTAGGCCAAGAAGAAGTATGTTGCTAGGCCTGTGGAGTCCACTTCGATACAGGATTACTATGCTGAAGCCGTTGGCCACAAGCCCGAGGATAGAAAAGATGGGGTTGATGTAGCACTTCATGGCTTGGAATATCAGAATTTCTTCTTGTGGTGAAATTTGTAGGAAACTCATGAAATAAGAGCTTCTAGTGATAGATATATCTTCTGATTCCATGCTCTATTTTTTTAGGGAATATGAAAATTTACATTGCCTTTATAAAGTAAAACAGAAATCAACATCGGCGTTAGAAAACTACGTGTTTATTTAACAGTTATAAAACTGCAACATAATTTCTTGATTATTTATCTCGATAGATGGAAAATTTTATCTGCGCCAGTTCCTGACAAACCGTGCAATATTAAGAAAACCCCGTAGTCTGTTGTCAACAGAGCCTGTCATATGTTTATTGGGGCTCTAGGCAGAAACTGTAAGATGTTTGAGGGAACTATGCCCTAGGCAAAAAGTAGCCTTTGGGGTCCCTAGGGCATTAATAGGATGACATTGTGAAATGGGGTCAATCGGTAGTCAGCTAGTGTGTCTATCTAAAACAACGGCTTTGGCAGTCAACTTGCAAACTGCTCATAGGCAAACACATTTCTCATTATATTAGCTGCAGTGTTGAATTGGTTTTTTAAAAAAATCTACGTTTATCAGAGGGTATGTTGATGTTAAAGTAAAGCTGTTCAAAAATATAGTTTATGAATCTGCAATATTAAAAGAGTGTTTTAATGGTGACTTTAGCACATTAGTGCATTAAAATATTTAAGTCTAATTTATGTGACATGTCTGAACATGTGAATTTGGTAGCAAACAACAGATCGATAATAGTGACAACGACTTAAGTGCAAGAGAAAAAAATTATCGTAATTTCAGACAAGGGAAAAGTTGGCGAGAAAATTACAACTCATTCGGTTACCATCCATTTAAATTTCATTCTCAAACAAATTATGGCTGGAGTTCGGGGATATTTCTTTCTTAGTAAAAAAAAAAATCAATAAAAGCTGCACTTCAAAAAAATTATAATTAATCCTGTCATTCTTATTCAATCAAATCTTTTATGACTGGAGTTCTGACTTCTTTCTTTACTCAAAGCTCTGTCGTTTAAAATAAAATATTGTATGAAGTGCCTTTGAAATCCATAAGTTGTCAATCAACAGATTCATCAAGGCCAAAATAAGTGAGGAAGATTAATTGGTGTGAGCAAAGTTTTCAAAAGTAACAGTGTGAAAGAAACTTAAAATTTTTCTAAACATAATATTGTGTCGAACAGTTTAACGATATTTTTTAGTCTTTTTTTTCTGTTTTGGAGTAAGTGTAATTTTCTGTCTATATTGTCGTAGTTTAAGGATCGGCAAATCATCTTATTTATAAAATTTTTATTTTGCATTTTTTTTCACTTATTATTCATTTTGAAAAATAAAACAACAAATTCAATTTTTCGTTACAGATATATGCTGTTAGAGATATCTGTTGTTACACATGTCTGCTGTTACACACGTCTGTTGTTACACATGTCTATTGTTACACATGTTTGTTGTTAGCTCTCAGGCGTAAAAAATGTATCTAGTCCTGTGTCCCACATATTCCCATTAGCTCCCACATATTCCCATAAGCTCCATTCCCATAAGCTCCATTCCCATAAGCTCCCACATATTCCCATAAGCTCCCACATATTCTCATAAGCTCCCACATATTTCCATAAGCTCCCACATATTCCCATAAGCTCCAACATATTCTCATAAGCTCCCACATATTTCCATAAGCTCCCACATATTCCCATAATCTACCACTTATTCCCATAAGCTCCCACACATTCCCATAAGCTCCCACATATTCCCATAAGCTCCCACATATTCCCATAAGCTCCTAACATTCCCATAAGCTCCCACATATTCCCATAAGCTCCTAATATTCACATAAGCTCCTACATATTCCCATAAGCTCCTACATATTCCCATAAGTTCAAACTTATTCCCATAAGCTCCCACATATTCTCATAAGCTCCGACATATTCCCATAAGCTCCTAATATTGCCATAAGCTCCAACATATTGCCATAAGCTCCCACATATTCCCATAAGCTCCCACATATCCCCATAAGCTACCACATATACCCATAAGCTCCATTCCCATAAGCTCCAACATATTGCCATAAGCTCCCACATATTCCCATAAGCTCCATTCCCATAAGCTCCCACATACTCCCATAAGCTCTCACATATTCCAATAAGCTCCCACATATTCTTATAAGCTCCATTCCCATAAGCTCCCACATATTCCCATTAGCTCCCACATATTCCCATAAGCTCCCACATATTTCCATAAGCTCCATTCCCATAAGCTCCCACACATTCCCATAAGCTCCCACATATTCCCATAAGCTCCCACATATTCCCATAAGCTCCCACATATTCCCATAAGCTCCCACATATTCCCATAATCTACCACATATTCACATAAGCTCCCACATATTCCCATAAGCTCCCACATTTTGCCATAAGCTCCATTCTCATAATCTCCCACATTTTCCAATAAGCTCCAACATATTCCCCTATGCTCCATTTCCATAAGCTTTAAATATTCATCCCACATATTGCCATAAGCTCCCACGTATTCCCATAAGCCACATTCCCATAAGCTCCCACATATTCCCATAAGCTCCCACATATTCCCATAAGCTCCCACATATTCCCATAAGCTCCATTCCCATAAGCTCCCACATATTCCTCCCACATATTCCAATAAGCACTCATATACTCCCATAAGCTCCCACGTGTTACACATATGTTTGTAACATATATCTATTGTTACACATGTTTGTTGTTAGCTCTCAGGTGTAAAAAAATTTATCTAGTCCTGTGTCCCTGGTATGTGTGGGGGGGGGCATATCTCTTCTACAATAAAGTTATGAATTTAGGAATATCCAAGTATTGTGTTCAGCCCTTCAAGAGATATAACCGAGTGCTGGAGGGTAACAAGAAAAGATGGGGGAGTGGGGTGCGCATAATTTTTTTAAAGGCCAAATTTTTCATTTAAAGTAATGAATTTATTAATTTATAATTTATGAATTTATAAATTAATTAATTTATAATTTAATTTATTGGGGAAGTGGGACGGGTGGCCGAGTGGTGTAGACACTCGACTGTCAGCCTGAGAGTCCTGGGTTCTATCCTCGGTGAGAACCATGGGAATTTTTCCAGGTGAAATGTGTGTTTCAAAGTCATCCCACAAATCCACCCAGCTTTAATTAAATGGGTACCTGACTTAAGTTGGGGAAGTACAGGCGGCTGGGCGTTGTGCTAACCACACAATCCCTTTATATGCCGAGGTTATAGAAAGAGATGAATTCTACACTTCATCTGCCCCGATGGCCCGTTAGGGCTAAGGGAACTTTACTTTTTTTATTGGGGAGGGTGCCACGTGGTGTTGAGGCTTAGGGCAACACGGCGGCTTTATCCGGCACTAATTGTACCTTAAGTTACTTTCATTAAAAAACCTAGATTCATCTCAATAAAAAAGGGTAAAAATTAAGATGTGTAATCGCGCAAGAGACATTTTCTTGAGTGAAATAGAATCTTTGTCAACGTGAAAATGTTCTTGTCTAATCCAACATTTGTCTTTCTTAAGTCTCGCTCAATGGGCTTTCATTCAATGTAAGTCTATGTAGCAGGCATGTAGCGTGCGGGGGCATGAGTGGCCTTGGGGACCGGGCCCCCTGCGTTTGTCTGGCCCCTCAGCTTGTTTTCTCTACTAAGTAACATTTATTTCCAGCCCCCCCCCCCCCGCCATTGGCCTGGTCCCTGGTGTAGAATGCCTGGCCCCTTCTGTAGAATGCCTGGCCCCTTCTGTAGAATGCCTGGCCCCTGGTGTAGAATGCCTGGCCCCTGGTGTAGAATGCCTGGCCCCTTCTGTAGAATGCCAGGCCCCTGCTGTAGAATGCCAGGCCCCTGATGTAACGGGGCTGCTATGTAGATTGTAGAAACAAAACAAAAACACAAACTTTATAAAACATTACTTTGTTTTCACCTCGCCATATTTATTACTCATATTTACAAGCGGTCAGTCAAGTTAGACCTGGAATTAGGCTCGAAATATAGGGACAATAAATAAAAATAACGAATCTCTGACTTAAGTCAAATGAAAACATGGCAATCATCTTACTTTTAAAAAAAATTCCTTTCTGATTCGAGCGTAAACAACAAATGGAAGTGTGTGTGTCGGGGAGGGGGGTGAAGGCTAAACTTCATCACGTGACTGTCGGTTGTAAGGTTGTAGCATCACATCACTGTTGTTGTTGCTTCACTGATAAACAGTTTCCAAGTAGCCTACACACGGAAGAGATTGCATCTCTTAGCTTTGTGACACACGACCTTGAACAGCCGTTGGGTTAGTGTTATGTTGCTATGGAAACAAATATCTCATAGGGCATAGGCTTTAGTGCGAAGGTTGGAAAAAAAAATTGTTACAAGTCTCGAGCTTTGTCATAAACATGGCGTTTTAAAAGTTGGATCAGATACCGGATATGGATTTTTTTCTATTAATTACTGTCTTATTTCATTTTACATCCATCTAAAAAAAAGCTTCACTAAATAATGCCGAAAACGAAATCTGTAACATGGGCCTACTCTATAATAGCCTACATTTCCGTGAGTTAGTAGTAAATAAAGTCCCCTTAACCCTAAAGGGCCATCGGGGCAGATGAAGTGTAGAATTAATCTATTTCTATATAACCACAACAAATATAGGGGTTGTTAAGGTTAGCAAAACGACAGGCCGCCTTTACTTCCCCAACTTAAGTCAGGGATCCATTTAAAGCTGGGTGGACTTGAGGGACAACTATCATCAGGAACTGGAAAAATTCCTTTGGTTCTGACCAAGGATCGACTATAAGGTCGAGATTCAATCGCTCTACACCGTTGGGCCACCCATTACTGTCAGCTCAGTAAGAAAACCTTTTTTTTTCCAATTTCTCCAACTTAAATCACTAAATGAAACAATGGTCTAGCCACAGAAATTTTGGGCCCCGGTGCAAAGAAGGCGTGTGGCGTTGGAATGGAACATTTATAGAGAGGTGGCCCTTTAATATGAGGTGCTCCGACAGTTATTAATGAGATAACTGTGTGGATCCCTAAGCGTAAGTCTGCATGTATGCTACTATATTAAAACATGTAGCTTATAATAGTACACGCTCTGCATTAAAGTACGGGTATTGCTTTGACTCTTCAAATAAACCAAACCCAAAGAGCTTGACCATAAAACTCTCAAAGTGATATTTAATACAAATATCAAATGTCTGCATAGTTTTTAATTAAAATGAAATATTAAATTACTTTGTCGAAGAGGAGGGGGATATTAGCCAGCTTGCACACACACACACACACACACACACAATGAATGATACACAGATTCATGGATAAATTTAATTCCATGCTTGTTACATATTTTGTAAACAACAGATTGTTAAAAAAAAAAAAATTATTTGAAGTGTTTAGAAATAAAAACTAAAATACAAAATTGAAAAGTGTTCAAATCCATTTCTTTATTTAACATGTATCTCTCATCCCATTGTCAGTGAAACAATACACTGGACTCAAAACTAAAACGCACAAAAGTCTCACAAAACAAAGTTCTGAAACACAGCCCTACTTCTATGTGACTAGTTTCAAACTTTTGATTCATCTCATATAAAAAGAGACATAATCACACACAAAATTCAAACTATTATCTCCACCTGGGGATCTGAAGCAGAAGAAACTGGAATTTAAAAAAAAAAAAATGACTCAAATAACAAAAAGCGAAAAAAATTATTTCATTAGCACAATATGTATACAAAAAATAAAAAATAAGAATCAAGTGAATGAATGTACACAACTTGTCTCAATACCATGTTGGACATGGCAAACAGATAAAAATGGTACGGCATAAAGAGCTACAAATATAAATTAAGCTAACTCATTATCACATCCTGCTCATTATCAGAATTTGCGTTGCTGAATATTTGGATATAAATAATTCACCCTACCAGTTACATTCACTTTTTTATTTGTAATTGTGAGCAATTAGTCTTGCCTGGTCAGTCATGACTGGCTGTAACGTCAGTTGTATGAGCAAGTAGTATTACAGCTTTTAATTTAATGTATTATTAGTGACTTGTATCGGGTGAAGCAAAGGAGAATTCTGTTGTTAGTGTAAGTTAAGGACTGTAAACAGATGACAGGAATCATTTCGCTAAAGCTATGTAGATGCGAATCGGTCACTAACAATAGTCAAACAGCTAAGAAACTGTTTAACTGATATAAAAAGACTGAGCCCTTCTTATAGATAGGCAAAGGAAACAACTGCCTAGGGCCCCCACTGTAAAAGAGGCTCTCTTAGGGGGCCCAGTTACTTTTGCCTAGAGCCACAAAACATCACATGAGTTCTCTGTCATAACATTCAGTTATGTTTTGGTGATGCCTGAAACACTGAGTTATCCCTAAACGCACCAAATCACTCAATGATTCATTCTACAATTTTCACAATTAAGAATTATGATTTTTTTTTGTTTCCCATAATAATCAAATAAATAAACATGACAAAAAAAAAATAAAACAATGACATGTTATCAAATACCATCATTCACTGAACAGTAGGAGTGTGTACTGGTCAGTAGTTGTGTGTACTGGTCAGTAGGAGTGTGTACTGGTCAGTAGTAGTGTGTACTGGTCAGTAGGAGTGTGTACTGGTCAGTAGGAGTGTGTACTGGTCAGTAGGAGTGTGTACTGGTCAGTAGGAGTGTGTACTGGTCAGTAGGAGTGTGTACTGGTCAGTAGGAGTGTGTGCACTGGTCAGTGAAGGAAAAAAATGTTAAGATAAAATGCAAGATGATTTGAAAAAAAATAAATTTCAAAGATGCTTTTATTGTCATTTGACATATTCTGTCATGACCTAACATAATAGCCACATGTTTGCAGATACAATTAGAATCAAAGATGTCATAGGCTATACAAATCATTAGCTAACAAAATATTCACATACTGGAGAATACATACACGAAACAAAGACACTAGCAAAAACAAGATGAGCAAATGGTAAAAATAAATTAAATGAATGGTACACAACAGACGAATGCAATCAGGAAACAAATCAAACGAAAAAAAAGTTTAATTCTTTCCATTGTGTTGAGTTCAGGGGTGGCTACTCCCATGTCTCCATCAGGGGCATTGCTGAGTAAAAAGAAAGAAAATAACTGCTGACAGTTGTTAGTGAATGTAAATAAAGATTATTTTTTAAAATCTTCAAATAAATAAACTAGGAAACATGGAAATGGGGGGGGGGGGGGGGATAAGATTTGAAACCATCGAATATTTTGTTTTGATTTTTTTTTCACTTCCGTACTTATAAAGAAGAGAACATTGAAGCAGCATGGGACGTCTTTCAGTCACAGTGATGAAAATTAATAAAAGAAATTTGAAGATACTTCATCAGTCGGGTAAAAAAAAGCCTCTCACACACTTGAGAGATGCCTCTTTTGGTGGAAAGCCAAAGCCCAGATGGGAGACAAAACAAAAGCAACTAGCCTATCACTGTCACATAGACCTAGAGCTATCACTTAGGACTAGGGCTATCACTTCTAGCCTATTGCTGTCACTTAGGCCTAGGCCTATCACTTCTAGCCTATTGCTGTCACTTAGGCCTAGGGCTATCACTTCTAGCCTATTGCTGTCACTTAGGCCGAGGGCTATCACCATTAGCCTAGAGCTGTCACTGGTCAAACAGTTTTTTCCCCCGGCCATCCATATTTTTCTTTTTACATTAAGTAATACAAAACAAAAGACTGTCAAATTATTATTCTACAATGAGTGTAAATAAATAATCTGATATGTTGCAGGTTTATACGATTGGCCAAAATTAAAATCTGTCATATTGCACATTTTTTTTTATACTATGGTGAAACTTTTCTGACGTTAAGTTTTGTCATAGTCAGCCAAGTTAATACTGCAACCGTTGAAATAAATAATTCTATAATTATTCCAGAACAAGAATTCAGTTTCTTCTGTCAATAGTAATTGAAGCCAGGTTTTTAAAGTCAAACAGAAATCAAAGCAAACAATGATGTCGATTAATAAGACCAAAAAAAAAAAAAAACTATAAATACAAGTACATATTTATCATGATAATTTTTTTTTAAAAATGTCTGTGAAACTTATAATGACTTGTAAAAAAATAACATGATTCTCCATGTTAGAGAATTATTTTGAAAAGACAACATAGAAAGGTCACAAGTTTTACTTGATAAATACATTATTATACAAAAACAACTTGTGATCAAAATCATGGCAGTATTGTTAAACATTTACTCTTTCATCATGATTGGAAACAAAACAAAATCATTTTGTTTTTTTTTCAAACTGTAATACTGTGGAATCCCAAAAACAAAGGTTTCTTAAAAAATATTTTCCCCTAACCCTTTCAACAGTTTTAAATCCTAAGACTCATCTAACAGTGGGCAAAAGGGGCAAGCACATATGGCATTTAAGTTGTTCACATCAGGTTAAAACAAACAGTTAACTTGCAAACAACTCAGCTGAATTAATGACAGAAACTTGGGTGAGATCAAAACTTCTTGGTTTGCGGCACTTTCATTCCACTCGCAGCAGCAACGCATGCAACATGGTCGATCCTCTCTCCTTAGTCACCCAATCAATTTCAGAGTTTTTGAAATGGGGGTCCACCTGGGCTTTGTCCTCGTCAATCTGCGGACTGACTTTATACGAGCCTGGTTTCACCCACACCTGGAATGCAGCTCGGCCCTCGTAACTCTTCTTCGTTTTGTAATCTGTAAACCTGTTTCAACAAGAAATATGTTAAAGTAAATAAAACATAACATAAACTAAACCAAACCAAATACTGGAATCAATATATTCTTTAATTAATAAGGTCTGTGCAGAAATGGCTGCACAAATTGAGACTTTTTAATTAGGCTTTTAAAGACATTCTTTTAGAATGTGAAATGTGTTTATTTTTTCCAAAAAAACACAATATGTAATAGTAAACAAACAAAAAAATTAACATTATGTCACAAATAAATTCCCTTGTGAATGTGTAAGTGACTAACCCAAAAAAAAAAAAAGCTTTATTCACGTTCAAACAGCAAAATTTCTAAGTTGAACTATCAATTTGTTCACACCTGTATGTTTTTTTAAAGACAAAAAAAAATGTGCCAGATAGAGTTAAAAGTAGGCAGTCTAAAAATATGGTTCATATTAAATGGTTCTCTCTTCCTTCAGTGTGTAGCTTGGAAATCTAAAAATCATACTTTTGTGACTATTTATGAACGAATGAAATATAGATGATTCTAGATGTCAACAAGTTTCTTTTATTTTACTACCATTCCATTGTTTATATGACAAGAAAGACAATTCATGAGCTGAACCAAAATTGTTAATTAGCTGTCTGCTGTCATTTTATTCCAGAGTTTGAAAAGTGATTCCTTAAATAATGTCATGTCCACAAGGTCGCAACATTGCGATTTTATGTCAATGTCGTTAATTTTTAGCCTGGGATCAAATTAAACGGACGTCTATAGAACACACCCACTAGAGTGCACACAGTTGTACATACATTTTAGAAGGTGGCAAACAAAAGCAGCTTACGGCTTATTTATTAGTCTTAGAAAACATATAGTGCATTGAAAAAATTATTAGTCATTTCAGTCGTTAGACTGGTACAATATTTAGCCAAGTAAGTTTATAATAAGTTTAAAAAAATTCCATTGCTAGCCGTTTCTGATCCAGAACGAATTAGTGTGCAATATGAACAGAAACAATATTTCTGAACTTATGGGAGAGTATAGTGTGATACAGCTGCTAGCAAACAGAACAGCCATTTATGTTTGAAATAAAATTTCTTAGCAAACATAAACAGAATTATGGAATGGATGTACAAAAATGTATGCTTCAGTGAATCATTTGAGTAAACAAGGAGGAATTAGAAGGTCACAGACATAAACTTCAACTAATAAAATAACAGAGCACCTGGACAATCATAAAAGTCAGCCGACCAACAAAAAGCCAGACAACTCCCCAGAGTTTTGCCAGATTGTTATGTTTAGCCATAGCAATCACACAATAAGCAAATGAATGAGGAAGAACAACAATAAGTAAGAAAAAATTCTAACAGTAATGCTCTACAAAATCTTGTACCATGAGATAAAAGAACTAATTTTGATTGAAGTAGTCAATTTTTCTGGTCTTTTTTTTTTTTTTGTACTTTAACTTTTTTACATCAATAACAAATTTCATAAATAACCCTAAAATCAACCAGACTACCAAAAAAAAAAACAACATACAATCTAAACAGACCTGTGTTTTGGTGAGAACTGTGTTGCCCCAGCATGTCGAATTGTTGGAGACAGATGAATCTGTTTGCCGCTCAGGTTTTCTGGTTTAGATTTCTCTGTGTAGGGCAGAGGACAAGGCAGCAGTACACTAGCAGCGGCTCCGCTATCATCTACAAAAAAAAAAAAAAAAAAACTGTAACCAGCAAACTTTTTCAAGTTATAACAGAAAAGAATACCGATGTAAATTTAAGAAACTAATAATACGTTATAAGAAAAAGAATTAAAGAAAATAATGTAATGATAAGATTTAAAGGACATAGTTGGCTAATGTTTTATGAAAATATGGAAAAACTATATTAATTATTTGATAAAAAAAATTTAGCAAGATAAATTTGTTATTAACATAAAAAATGATTCAGGAGTATCATTCAGAGAAAATCAATACCTGAAGGCGGCAGATCAAAAGTATCTAAGATTCTGCGTACATCAGACATAGGAACTCCATGATAAGCAAGGTGCCATTTCTCTGATACATTTAAACTGTGGGTTCGGTTTGGGGCCCTGAAACAGATAATTGTTTTAATAAATCAGTATTAAAAATAAAATTTCATTCTATTATGTCAAAATCTGAAAAGGGTAAAAGAACAAAACAAAATATATAAAAACAAGAGAAATTAAACATCCCATTAAACTTTACATTTTTCAAAGCTTTCTGTGCCTAATTATTTATCAAGATCACCATCTTTCCTTTCAGTCTCTCCACCAATATTTTGGATTGTGATCAAGTTTCATTTCATTTTTCCCATTTTGTTGATCGCAGTGGCTACGGATACAGCCAACGTGCAAGCGCTCTAGCGGTCTAGATGGACTATTTTTTTTGTGTGCATGCGCGATTGCTGGATTCCGAATTATTTTTTTTCGGAGTCCAGCTATAGATATTGCTCCTATTCCTAACCCTATCCCTAATCCTATTCCTAGCCCTATTCCTAACCCTAGCCCCGAAAACAAAAATTTAAAAAATGGCTGTATCCCGAAAAAAAAAAATATGGAGTACAGCTGGCTGTATCCGTAGCCACTGCGTTTGTTGATTGTGGGAACTCAAGGATACTGCAGTGGATAGGTTTAATCATACCTCTGCTCTCTGCAAGGATATACCTGTCTATTTCTTATTTATAAAGTGTTTTTTTTTGGGCTGAAGGAAACTTATTAAGCAATCTTCTCCTTTCCAAGTCCTGGCAGTAACTTTTTTTGATTTAGCACAAGAAGAAGAATTTATATAAAGCTCTAATCAATTTTCATCCAGCGAAAAAAGGATATAATTACCTTAGAACATATCTACACCATCCAAATGGTAAAACAATATCTTTAGGTGGATCCCCACGTCTGATGTGTGTTTCATCCCCTCGAGCCTTGTGGCAGGCAGTGCAGAAACAAATACTCTGACCTTCAAAGTAACCATCTACACAGAAAATGGAAAAAAAATTTGTTACAGCTGATAAAATAACATTTTAATGGCAAATACTACATTTTTTTTTATAATTCCAAATATAAAGTTGATGTGGAAATTTTATTTTATGTAGTTATACATAAGACAGAAAGACAAAATATTACTGTGAAAGTTACCACAATTAACAAATGTATTTATTTGATTTACTTACAAGGCTTAGTTTAAGGAATATAATGCTGATTAACGAAATGCAAACACCCTACAGAATTATACTAAAAAATACACTTTTATGTTGGGTAACTAGAGATTACAAAGTCTAATCAGAATTATTTCTTACCAGGCAATCCTAAAGAATTCTTCAATCTGTTACAAAGATTAAAATATTCACAGTTTCTTAAAGTGAAATTGGAATCCACTCCACTGCCTGCTTTCTCTTTACCTTCTGAAAAAAAAAAAATTTGTTTCAATATGAAACTTTTCAAAAAACTAATAGTAGAATATATTTAAAGTAAAGCTAAGTGGCAAGAAATTTACTATGTTTAACTACATTGTTTGTCCATGGAAATTTAACACACTTGTAATCTTTCTGATGATCATACAAGGAACATCTTTTAAGCTAACATAGTAGTAAAAAAATTGTGAACATAATCTACTTTACCAACTAACTAAAAGAAAATCTTAGGAATTCACAAGTGAGTCTAGTTTAATTCAAAATTATTCTAATGACTTCAAAGCTATTTTCAAATATTTGTTACATAAGTTTCAGCAACACTGCTGTTGGGCCTAATTTAAAAAAAAATAATTCAAATATTAAACAATCACTGATGACTTACAAATTGCATCTTATTTAAACTCTTCACACTTTTGATAAAAATACCAGACATAATTGACTACTGTTTAATAAAGAAAAACTAGACTTTTTTTTAGACTAATTGCAATACTAATAAAAAAAAAATTCAGATGAAAAATTAAAAAAAGAATAACAACTCACTGTTTTCAATGTCAGCTTTCTCGCATTCTTCTTTAACGCCAGTGGCAGACATGTTTTCATAATCTTCTGGGATGATAATAATCTGAAACAAATATTTCATCATTCATTCAGTGTTTTTAAGATTTTATTTAGGAAAATCACTGTGTAGGATTTTGCAATAAAATACAACAGATGAATTTCATAGATGACTTTTTCATAAGTTAAAGTGTTAGTCAGTCCTATTTTAAGAGATCCAGAACACCGACTTTACTGACTTTAATCCAAAAATTTTATGAGCTCAAAAAAATTTTTAAAACTGTATTCAGTGTAATCAGCCATAAAAGGTTAACAAAAAAATCCAAAATCTCTAGAAATTTTGTATTATATTGCGAGTGCTTACTGTTTTAGTTTGATACTTTTGTTGAAAATCAAAATTATAAAGTAGACAAGGCTAGTCTATAGAGAACCACCGGACAGACACATCATTACATTGTAATGAATTTTAAAGTGTGGTGATTCGTAAAGGTAAGTTTTTTCTACTATTTTTTTTCATAAATTGATTTGATTTTGCAAGTGATTTTTGTTAACAATCAGATAAAAATTTTTTTTTAATCGCTACACATTACAGTTAAAAAAAATTATTTGTTATAAATTTTAAGCACATTTTTGTTTCTAAATTTTAACAAGATAATGTAGTACTTTTATGTTCCTGTGAATTTTCATGACCTAAAAAGTAAAAGATACCAGCTGCAGTCAGACTAATATATTTTTAAATATTATAAAGAATTTCTTTATTTGCTACTATATATGATTTGTAGTGACGTTCTGTATATTTTACTGAAATTTGTATATTTTATGGTCTGTGTTTACATTTAATTGAAGTTAAGTGTTTAGATACAACAAAAAAACAAAAGAAATTAAATTTTCCAATTCCAAATCCCTACCTGTTCACATTGTCCGTAAATGTCCACAATCGGCCAACATGGATGTGGTACATCTCTAGCTGCCACACCATAGTCTATACCATTGACCATTAGATGCAGGCATGAGTCTTCATCTACTAAGACGCCAACTCTGTTGTTTTCCACCAGTGTGTCCAGGTTAGGGCCATAATGATCTTTGACCTGAGAAAATGTTTCAATGAGCAAATAATAACAGACAGTTGTAAAAAAATTGTTTCGAGCAAACTTATAGATAAAATAAAAGACATCATAATTTCTATAAATAATTGTCTGATCCAAGGAATAATTCTTATACTTTTGAATACATTTTAATAAAAGCTTTTTTTCTTTTTGAAAAAAAAAAAACAGACTGAAATTGTATTTGACACCATAGTCTCTTCCTCAGTTTCCCTTTCATATCAACATTACTAAAAAAAAAAACATAACTAGTTTTAGAAGTCTTAAAGACTTAATTGAGTTGAAATAATAAAAATAATGCACTAAGATTATTAAATTCAGAAATGTTACAAAATTTTAGATTGCATCTAAAAAATGTACTGCAAGATTCAGACACACCAGACGAAAACAGATACAAAGCACATTAAATAAAAGCACATGCTTAAAAATTATTTTAACAAAACCCAGATTACTTTAAAAGTAAAAAAAAATAAAGTAAAAAAAAAAAAAAACTCATTAACTTATTTCACAGTCAAATCTTTTAAAATGATTTGCCCAGGCCAAAAGAAATGTATGATATTCAGTATATTATATTTTTTCAGATTCATCAGCCCTTTCTGTTCAGATGAACGAGTGAAATCTATGAAAGAGTGTCGTACATTACCTTATAACCTGAGGCAAACACAGATTCCCCATGTATTATGACACATGGCTTTTTGACGGCAGTGGCTGATGATGGGAAGGTAAATTTGTCCACTGGAATACCAATGACTCCGATCATAATGGATGAGCTCCACTTGGGGTTCAGTTTACCCAGTCGAACCTGGACACGAAGATATTCACACACACATAAGTACATATTTTAAAAGTCATTTTATTTTATAACATAATTAGCAAAATTTTATTTCAAGTGCTTCTAAATGAGGTGAAAAAGCTCTGATGATTTCTTAAATATAAAGAAATAATAACGTGATCACATTTACCTGAAATAACTTTCTTTTTTTCAAAGGTTTGTTCCCCACTACTATTGCATTGTTGTAGCTGGCCAGTCTTTCTGCCATTTTACAGCCATCTCTAAGCAGTATATTTTTACCATGGTTACTGTGAAAACTTGTAGAGAGGTGGGCTGATGTATCACTGTCTTGGTCCCTGTCCTAGAAAAAAAAAAATGAAAGTTTTTTTATCACCATTAATACTAGATCTTTTTTTTTTTTCAAATTCTGTTTGAAATACAGTGATCATCCCATGAACAGCTTTTTTAAATATGATTCCCTCTCACTCCAAACTATCTGGTCTCTGGCGGATTTTAAACGCTTTTCTTAGAATGTTGTGTCGATTTGTATATGCATGTATATGTTTGTATGTATGTCTGGATGCAATTTTGCAATCAATTTTTAACCCACTTCCCATCATTCCATTTCTTAGAAATTTTGCATACTTGCTTGCTTTCAATAACTAAACAATATTCGATAATTCGGCACATAAAATTTTGTATATCGTGCTCTAATTAGCCTTTCATTTTTACGCAACCAGAGTGAGCCTCACAATGATTAACTGTGACTGCGTTTCGATTTCTATTCTTAACCTAGGATCTTCCACAAACAAGTATTTAAGATGCTATATTGCAGCCAACGTAACCATATACAGGATGATACAGGTATTTTAAACTATTTTTGAAAAAGCATTGTTTTTTAACAATCTTTTATAAATATTTGTTTATTCAATTTTATCATATACATCACTTCAAATTTACAAAATCCCTATTTTAAGACTTTATTTTCATGTAATTTTCAGAGTCATAAAATGTGGAGTCCCACTGTAACTATCTGGTAGGCAAGATAAACATTACATTAAAAATTCTCAAAAATAAATATTAGGAATCATACCTGTAGTGACGGTTCTATTTCATAAGCAGGTGAAAGCACAATACTGGAAGTTTCAACAACTGCACTGCTGGTGATCACAATGCCTTCAACACAGCCATGAAGATCTATCACAGCAAACACATTCTGAACGGGAATTCAAGAAATGCAATCAGTTAAGTAACGTTCAAGACAAATATAATCTAAAGAAATCTACACAAATAAATTCAAAATATTCTTGGCAAATTTTCATCCGGAAAAACTATAGAGATATTTATTCATATAAAGAACTCACTTCACTATGACCCAGAATTTAAAGGAGTAAACTAGATGTTAAAAATGAAATTGTTCTTCAATGTTAATTATAAATGAAATGTGCAAATATTTGTGAACCATTTCAGAAGCTCCGAAATGAAAAACAGCTTCAGCTAAAATGGTAGTCAAGAGTTGTAAATAAAACATTTTCTTCTATGACTGATTGAAAAAAACAAATGTCTTTTAAAAACATTTCATAAAATTCAAACGTGGTCTAAGCAGAAATGCTATTTTTAAAATAATATTTTTCTGAAGAGAAAAACAAGAACTTTGAAAAAGGACAATGTATAAAAGGGTGTTAATATAATATACTTTCAAAATTAGATCGATTTCTAAGTTGAACCCGTTGCCATCTTCACAGTTGTAATAGGGCTTTAACTACCTTAGCATGATGATGAGACAAGCAGAAATAAACTATTATTACCAAGTTAAGTTAATCTATATTTTTTGTAAAAAGAAAGCTGGTAAGAACAGCTAGTTTTATATTTCGACTGCTAAAAAATACTGGCATCTCAATTTTAGCAAATTTTGGATTCTGTCCAGCCCAAGGTCGGAGCAAGAAATATTCTCAGGGGCCACGTGGCACTCCTTAACACACCCAGCTTCAGACTGGAACTAACATTAATTGGAGAACGTAAAGGCAGCTACAAAGGTGAACCATGGATGAGTCTCACAGACTCTGTCAATGAATCTTATTTTAACTTTTTTAATTTGTATTTTCATTCTAATTCAAGACAGATTTACAAATGCTGTTCAGCAGAATACTGTTATCTAGTAAAGGGAGATGTTTTTTAAATATAATTTATGGCATGCCTGTGTTTCAAGTTGAATCCTGAATTAGTAACTACTTAAGAATTTTTACTAAGAATTGTGGTCACAAAACATTTTGATTACACAGAATGGGTTAAAATCCTAGACTAATATCTGAGAAAAATATGATTATATAAATATACATGTACTCACTTTTGGAATCCCACTAGCAGCTTCTCCTAAATCATCCCCATTTAACAAAATATGCATTGTTCCATCTGAATACCTACAAACTGCAACCCTGTCACCAATCTGAAAAAAAAAAGACATGGTAAAATTTATGTAAAAAAAATTATCAAGTTTACTGTTGTAAGCATTTAATGCTAACATTGTTATCTGAACCAATCAAATTGCCAATCAATTTTTCTTTCAACTACCAATTCCAAGATATGGCTGCTGGCTGCTTGCTGACAGACTTTATGAAATGCTCAAAAATAGTTTGGATTGGAAGAAAATCAGAATTTTTCAGATTCCAATGCCCCCAACAAGCTGTGATATTACCATTACCCTATTCTGGTCTGTTGCATTTACTTATTTAAAACTGTATGAATTCTTACATCATTACAACAGAAAAAAATAAAACACAACAAAATTCATACCTGTAGTCGGCACAATGATGGGGCATAATTATCTTTCACCACCACTCCACACTTCTTGACCTCTGACCCTGAAACAACCCATGTGACCTTTGATGTCATTTCATCAGCGGTAGATGGTAAATTTTCTGGTGGCGTTGAGTCTGAGATAGCCATGGTGGTCAGTCCAATTTTAAGAGCCCCAGACCACTGATTGGAAACTTTAGTAACTTCAATCTGGATTTTTTTTTATGAACCAAAAAGACTTTTTGTAAAATTCTACATTGCAAGTTGACTAAATGTATAGAGCCATTTCAAGTTGCCAAAAGTGTAAAAAAAACAATGTTTAAAAATTATTCAGTTATAAATTTTCATGAGACAGACAGTTCTCACTGCTTTAGTTATACAGTGTATACGGTAGTTGTCAAATCTCATAAAAAGGAAGAATAGTAGGCCAGGCAAATGACTAAACTGGTATGAAAATTTCAAGTGAAGTTGATTTGAAATGTGATTTATCTGCTAATTTTTAAAGCTACATTTGGTAAATGTGAACATATATCAAAATAATTGCATAATTACTCGACAGGGATTAAACATGTATGATGATGAAATTTTACAAATGCCATATTTCATCTGTCTAAATACATGTGCATGTATCAACAAACAAACATATGTATATGGCTATCAAAAAATAGGGATAAGGATAGCAAAATAGATGGACTATGACAGAAATTCTCACATTACCCAAAACTTTACCAATGTAAGTTTCTTTTACTGTGAAGAGCTATTGATGCAAAGATAAAAAAGACAATGCTATGAAAAACAATGTATCCATCCTCACTCCCCATATGCCAGGCTTCGGAGCCACCATATTTTTTCCGGCTCCCACAAATTTGACGGCTTCGGCTCGGCTCCCTATTAAGATAGTATCACATGAGACAAACATTTTTGTAATTGCGACACGCAAACATGCCGCTGATAAAAAGTTATGCAAATTTTGCCATGTTCACCCCCATAGTCAGGAACTTGAAAAATATACGCATTGTCAGTTTTACTAAAAACAAACCATTTCAGTGCATCCAGAATCATATCATTATTTTTGACAGAGGTTTCACTAGTTGCCATTTTCATAAGTAATAAAAAGTTATTTCAACGATCAAATTAGCAAATAGTAAAATGATACATTATTTAAAATATTTTAAAGACTTCAGTATTTATATTTATTATTTATAAATTCGAAGTGACTATTCGGACCCGGGAACCAATAAACTCCGATTTTTATTCGGACCCCGTCCCATTAAACTCTGATTGTTACAAGGACCCACAGCCTTATAAATTAATCTACTCTATTTCAGCTACCCTGTTTATAATAAAATTGTTAAATACAGAAAGCGACCATTTTGTTTTTAGTCTATTACAAATTCGCGGTCAAATAATATACAAAATGACGCGTTCTATTTGTCATCGTAGTAAAAATTTATTTTTAAATGATTGATACAATTATTCTATGAAATAAAACTGTTTTAACTTTATATATAACAAAATAACATGCCATTAAAAAAATTTCGGAGGGTAAACAAGATTTAAAACGAACACAAAACAATTCCCCATTAAAGATTTCTTGTGGTGATGTGCGTGCACGCTATCATGCTGATACTGTTGTGGCTTTCGTAAAACATGACAACATTTCAAATTGTAGGAGGCAAACAATCAAAGAAATTTGGAATTTTAAAGCAAAAAAAAAAAAAAATCTGCTTTAAAAGAAAAACATTTGGGAGCCAGGGAGCCGCCAGATTTTTTCTGCTCCGGCTCCAGCAAAAAGTGCGGCTCCACAACTCCTCGGCTCCGGCTCCGCAAGCCTGCCATATGCAGACTTTTATGGTAATAGATTTGCATAGATAGCTGTTTTAGATCAGATTCGTATCAATGTTATCTCTCAAAGTAAAGATAAATAAGATGTGACCTACTTCAAATATCTCATCATATCTGAGAGGTTCTGAACTGAAGATGATACCATGATTGTAGCTCTGAACACGATCAGCTCCACATAAATTGTTAATCAAGTTGATGTTTTTACCACAACACTTGCTGAATCTATGAGTTAATTCTAAAATGAAAAGAAAAGGGAGAAAATTTTTAAACACAGGATACGTTTTTTTCATACAATAAATATTTCAATGCACCAAACATTGATGTAATTTAAAACAATCAAATATATTTCTTATGTATTATTAGCTAAAGAATTCATTGATTATATTTTGATGTTTTTTTTTAACATTCAATTTGAGTTATAGATTTTAACAGTAAATTTAGAGCACTCTTAAAAAAAATGTGATTATTTAAGACAGAGAGTAAGAGAAAATATTTACAAAAAAAAAAATTAAAATATACATTTTTCTTAATGCATCAATTTTCAAACCTGTATTGGCTACAGATGGGGTAGACACCTGCTCTGTGTGCACACTAGATAACTGCTGAATCATTTCTGTCGCTGGAATGACCACAGTACCTGAGGATATACTCACTTGAGCACATTGACCGTACAGGTCAATGACAGCATATACACCTGTACAGATTTAAAAAATGAGTACTTCACTCACTTAAATAATACGTGTTTTGTTTTGGAAAGTTACGGTCAACTTTTATAATTATTCATTCAGTCGATATAAAATATTTAATGGCGTTTAAAAAAATATATTGATTCTAAATGAGGTAACTTTTCACAATGTTTTTATTGTCATTCTAATTTCTCTTTTATTCTATTTCAAGCCCTGTGAGTTGATTAATATATAAATGGACAGTGACTCCATTCAAATGAGTATTTCAATAAAATATATTACAATATAATATTTGATAAAGCTTTCTGTTTTCTAATTTGAATCTCCTCTGTATAAATATATTCAGTGAAAGAAGTAATCAGGTATTTTTTATCTGCCTTTTTTTTTGTTCAAACAAAGTCCTTCTTTGAAATTCATTTCACAAGGAATTATTATTCTCTTATTACATGGTGTGCAATACCCATATCTAATAAAGGTAGCTTAGTGGTGGAAGAAAAAGTATTTATGTTTTTTTGTTTCATATGATTGTGTGAACTGATAATAGATAGTGTTTGTGTTCTATATCACTAATTCAGTTCTTATGTGTTATTTACCATCCTAAGAGATGGTAAGACTATTTATCATACGGGGACAGTTTATTTTTTTTGCAGTTTTTAGTGTACTTTTTTTCACCAAAAGTGTAGGATGTTTCTGTGCTCTTGCAACATTGTGTGAGTCTAAGGTTCTAGATATGGTTCTCTGTGAGTAAAAGATCTCCATTAAGCCACTCTAGCAAAAAATCAAAATAACGAGATTTAATTACTTTAATCAGTTGGTCTTCCTTACCAGGTGCTATGTCAGCGCTCGCCACACCCTGATCCACACCATCCAGGTAGTAATGTAGCGTACCATCAGAACACCTCATCATTCCTATTCTGGATCCAACTGTCAGAGAGTCTAGGTCAAGCGGGTATCCATTGCGGATAGTTGCACCATCCTGCATGATGGCTGATCCGCTGTCAAAGTAGAAAAAAAAAAAGTTAATGTACTGCTGAATATTTCTCAAATTAACAATGCCGCAAAAGATAATGATATTTTTAAACAGCTTGAAGTGGCTAATTTACCTGCAAGTTTAAAAATAATGAAATTAACAAGAAGAATAGATTTTTTATTAAATACTAGTTCATTCAGGCACATTTGTGACTGCAGCTGAGAAATTTCATATAGGTGTTGTTTTAAATCGACGAAAAGCTAAAACTAAAATATGGATTAATGAAAATGTTTGACTTTTTACGTCAGCGATAACTAAAACTAAAACTAAAATTATATAGCAAGACTAATGACTAGGCGGAAACTAAATCTCGTAGACAAAAGACTGAATAAAAACTGAAACTAAAACTCCCCAACGAAATAAAAACTAAAATCCCCATTTATCGTCTTTTCCGGTATAATGTTGACACATGAAAGAAAGAACAACAAAAGATAAAAAAAAAAAAGAAAAATGACAGACCGACTGATATAAATTTTAACTTTGAAAGGTTTCGAAATTGCCATGTGGTTAGATCAAAGAGTGTCGTTTACAAGATATGAGTCGATTCTGCTTACATTTGGGACTTTATGGGACCGAGAAGCTTTTGTCCCAATTAGATCTGACTGTCCCTAGACTAAACCTTATAAGATTTTACTATTGCAGCTATACAAGGTTTGAGTTTACTTTAGAGATATGTCTATACATAAGCGATGTCCCAATAAAAGCGGAATCCACTGAATTTTTTCAAATTTGTTGATGTTCATATGTTTCTATTCAATTAATTGTTTTTACCATCTGAAATTGTATGTGTTTGTTGAACTCGGCATATTATTTAATAGTATAATATGTGTTAATTATGATATTGTTTTATTACAAAAGTTTTCAATTTTAATTTAAACCTTACAGTTTTTAGAATTTAATACCATTCAATTAATTATTTTTAATGAAATGTAGTAAATACTAAAAAAATGAATTCTTAAATAAAAACAATTTATAAATATAAATAAGCACTGATGAATTAATAACTCAATTAACAAACATACACACACAAGAAATGCAGCAAGGTATATAATTTATCACTATATAACCTATAAACACTTACAGTATATACATTTATATATATATATAAATATAAATATATATATATATATATAAATATATATATATATATAAATATATATATATATGTGTGTGTGTGTGGGTGTGTTGTGTGTGTGTATAACTGACAGATGGATAAAAAAATTAAGTTTTCTTTTCTGTCGTTCATTAAAACATTGAACAAATAGTTGACAGAAAGAAAGTAAATGAATGAAAGAATCTAAGAATAACATTTATAGACCTAGGCGCGCAAAGAGTCTTCAAAAGAAGATTAAAGCTAAATTTTTCCTTCAACTCGCCGACCGTGGTGTATTGATGGGGAGGTGGCTGTGGTTAATATTGGTAGAGTTGATGGCTGCTAGTAGGGATTGAATTTATGTAGATGACAATGTATTAAAATCGCTATTGTTTTTTTTTGCAAATAGTGGCACTAGTAAAGTATCGGTATAGAGTATCGAATTTTTTTTGTTTAAATTGTATCGGCGATACACAAATCAATACTTGATACAAAAAGGATCGGCAATACAGCAACCAATAATAAAAAAAGTATCGCCGATACTGTATTGGCCGATACCGATACTTCGGTACTAACAACCCTGAATATAAGTCATCAAAATAATAGAATTACTTCACTCTTCAAGTAAACTGTTGTTACTTAGTTTAGTTATTTCAGAGTTCTAGGTCTTAGAATAAACACGTTTGTTTTAATTTTGACTTACGTTTTCGGTTTCTTATTGTTATTACGTTTTTAGTTGTTTTTTTGTACATGCACTGCAAGTCTGCTAGTCTACAACATAGTCAAAAATTTAGTCATGGTATTGGCACATAACACAATGTGATAGTGTGACTTATAATGTGACAATGAAGTGAAATGACTCAGTTTCAGTACACTGAGCTGTCATCTCTGTGACTACTATTATTATGCTTCAATCTGTTTCAACAATTGGTCATGAACAATGATGTTATTTGTAATTGGTGTTTACAAGACTAAAACTAAAAGTGAAACTAAAATGAATAAGACGAAAACTAAAATTCTGGTGTTTTAGTCGACGAAAACTAAAACTAAAACTAAAATTGGGCCTAAAACTAAAACTAGACTAAAACTAAAATTATTACAGAAAAAACGAAATAAAAACTGAAACTAAAATAGGACCTGGGACTAAAACAACACTAATTTCATATCATATTTTATTTATCATATTTTTTTCAACAATATTGAGTAACACTGTACATGTATATGTCATATTTTTAAAAGGTCATGCTGACCGTGCTACAACTTTGAATTTATATACATGTACTTTGGTCAATATTTTTTCCCTTCAAGTTTAGAGAAAATTCTAGCAAAAATAAACCAGTTTAACAGTGTATCACATACCTTAACATCCATGTATCATGTTCTATATCTGTCATGGTGTTGGGGAACTCTATTTCTTCTGGTTTAACAAGTGTTACACCTAAACAAAACATTAAAGATTATGTTTCTCTTTTCCAATTTTTTACTATTCACTGCATCTAACAGAAGATAATGCTTACATTGCATCTACACCTAAACATTCAAATAAAAGCTTTGCTTCTTTAAAAAATATGCCAAGGTTTATGAACTCTCTCAGTATTCTGCGGGCTGAGACTTAGTCTCTTAGAGCCCGTGAGATCAGACTTGCTGTGTCTCTCAACATCTGGAGACTGCCATAGAGCCCGATGGCTACACTTTATTTGCCCTGATAGCCCACCAGGGCTAAGGGAACTTTACCTTTTTTTTTTTTTCTTTACCAAGTCATTTACATACTGTATTGTGTACAAATGAAAGCTAATACGTTTAATTTTTTAGCCTATAATATAAATACCTGCTTCTAACGATCCTGACCATCGGTCCACCATTTTCTCAATGACCACCTCGAACAGTTCTCCATCTCTGAGTGGTCTGTTGCTCATGACAATGGCATCGTTAAATTCACCTGTGGCATTAGGCCTGGAGGCAGTGTGGCCATTGTGGAGGACTGTAGCATTACGTCCATGGAGGTGATGAAACTTCAATTGATCGGGATCAGTGAACACACTTGAGTCTGTGTCAGGGGAGGTCAAGGCATCTGAGATAACAAATAAGTGTTCTCACCCATCTAATCATAGATTTTTGTAAGCTTTTTTTTTTATGACCTCTTTATCAAAATGGAAGAAAGAAAAATGTTGTATCTATGGGCAAGTGGAGATTAAAATGAGCGCAAAGACTTATAAACAACAGAATACCTGACAGGTCAACTATGGTGGCCTGCGCTGCCATGCCATACAAGTCAATCACTCCATAAACATTGGCGGGCACATTACTGGAACATGCACCTTGGTCCACCCCATTCACAAAAAAGTGAACGGTGCCATCACTTTTCCTCACCACTCCCACTCTGTCACCAATCTGTAAAACAAACCAAAAAATTATTCAGAAACATCAGCCCATGACAAACAGCCTGAGTTAAATAGCAAATTCAAAAAATATTTTTGTTTCAATCTGGAGTATATATTGTAAACATCTATAATATATACATGTAGTAAAAAAAAATATTAAAGTAGAATCAGTGAAGATGTTTCAATTTAAAAAATGTAAGTTATGCTTCTGTTTATGAAGAAAGTTCATCTATTTACAAAATGTTCAGATCAATTAACTAATCAAGTATTATAAAACAGCATCAGTTATCGTCAAATAAATTTACTGATAAACTCTTTTAATATAATAGTTGGCATAAAAAATAATTTAAGTTTTTTTCTTCAAATAAATGTAAGGATTAACTCTTCTCCTTTAATAAAATTGTTTGCCTTAAAATTATTAAGTTTCATGAAAGCCAAAGCATTTTAATAACTTTCCAGCTAATATTGTCAACAAAAAAAAACATTTGATGTACCTTCAGACGATCAAGATTCTGACCATAATCTTCAATAAAAAAAACATTTGATGTACCTTCAGACGATCAAGATTCTGACCATAATCTTCAATAACTGTTGATCCATTGTGCATAACTCCATTACCAGTCATCATCCATGTGCCAGTTCTAATATTGGTCATGGTAGATGGAAAGTCTAACTCTGTCGGCTTATGTGTGGTTAAGCCGATTTCTATGGATCCAGCCCATTTGTCTACCAGTTTATCAATACGAACTTCAAATATTTCATTCGGGCGGAGAGTACGATTGGTTAAAATAACTCCATTGTTGAAATCCTCAGTAGCACTGCAAAAGTTGTTTTTACTCTTAAGCCAAAATATAAATTTTAAAATCCACATAAATATGTTTTTATAATACAGAAGTCTCTTAAAACTAACAGCCAAACCATACTAGAATGAATTTTTAAAAATGTATTATAAATATATATTCAAACCCAACGTATACTGTAACCCATTAAGTGTGTTAAAATACTATTATATTTAGAATATTAATATTAAAATATTTAATGTACTTGTTTCTGAATCCATGACAGAAATTATAAAAACTTTTGCATTTCTACGTACAAGAATTGGTAAATTGATTATTTTATGGATGTGATTGACTTTTTTTCAGCCAAAAAATTTTTGAAATAAATTTTTCCTAAGCTCTTTATTACTTTTTATCCAATGATACATACATCTTAAAAAAAAAAATCTATTTACACTTATAAAAAAACTCACTTAGGCCTGTGTGCAGTTCTATTGCCATTGATAACAGCAGCATGTACACCACAAAGTGGGCTGAATAAAAGTTTTTCAACATCTTCTGTTGTTTCTGTCAATTAAACATAAAGATATACTTTAATACACAATTGTTGTTTTAAAAAATCTTTCACCTTGTGAGCAGTGCAATTTTCTGTTATCAAAAACATATACATGTATCCACCAAAAAGTAATATTGTAGCCTTTGTTACAATATATTAGCAATAATAATAAAATACTAAAAAGCTGTAGAGTTATCTTCTATGGAATTTTTTTTAATATTTCCTACAAATACATTGTATATAGTTCTAATTACTCAATATTACAACCCATTGAGATAGTTTTGCACAAAATATACTTTTTAAGTTGTAATGAATTTTGACCAATGATATTCCCTTAATTTGAAAAACACAATAAACTCTTTATCAGAACTAAAACACATTAGATGTATATGCTCTTTATGTAAAATTTCCGTAAGGGCTAATCGGAGCAGATGACATATAGAATTCATAAGTTTCAGTACCCACGTCACATTGAGGAACCGTGTGTGACGTGCACAATGCACAGCCGTCGTTAATCCCCCCCCAAATTAAAATCAAGTACCATATTATGGTTGGGTGGACTTGAGGGCTTTCACCTGGACCTGAAAAAATCTCACTGAGGTTCAAACCTGGGACCCTTCTGGTTCACAGTCGTGTACTTTACACAGCACGATGACCTGTTGACTATGCTCTTTAAGTATGTAAGAAAAATAAATGTGTACAGATTCAAGTTCTTGTTACTTAAATCAGCTTCACTATTAAACTCAATTTTTACCTGTTATTACTCTTGAATCAACTCTTTCACTTCCTTCACATGAATCTAAAAACTGTCTCAGGGTGTTGACCAGACTGTGTTCGGCTGGCTGCAGTGGTGCCATGAGGCTTGGAATGGGATTTTCTGGATCTGACGAATGGCTGTCGATGATGGTCACTTTGACGGCCATCCCATAAAGGTCGACCACACCCCAGACTGGGGAAGGTGCATTAGCTGATGCCATACCTTGGTCCAAGCCATTTATAAAATAATGAAGGTGACCATTGGGCTTTCGAACTAGTCCGATTCTGTCACCTTCCTTTTATGATACCATACAAAACAATTTTACGTTAGAATTGTACAAATTTGACAATTTGAAATGATACAGCACTGATTTAAAATATGGAAAAGTAAAATATTTACACTGAGCTCATCCAAGTTAAATTGTCCATACTCCCGCCTTGTGCCTTTACCATTTGTTAATATCCCACAGCCACTCATCATTATGGTGCCTGAAATTATATATAAATTTATTCTGTATCATGGTATGTTTTATTAGGTGTACCCTGCAAAACCTTTCCGAAATGTGTGTAGGTTAATTATTAATAAAAAAGAGTCTAACTTTGAAATTATCATAAATAGGCCTGTGTAATTAAATGGGTCTGTTGATTCTGTCAGTTTAAAATAAAGGAAATTATATTAATTTAAAAAAATAAGAAATAAAAAGCAACAATTAATGGAATTCTACCCCCAGTTGTATGCCAACTCTCTAAAATCCAAAAGAATTTTTTTAAATGTAAAATGTTAATTGATTATTTTGATGAAATAGCTTATAATAGTACTTAGTTTTACTTTTTTTTCAAAGCAGTATTAACTTTGAAACTAAAATAAAAACTAATATGATAAATGACACATTTTTTTTTGAGGTAAAATATTTGTTTTTTTTAATTATTAAATTTTTCAATTACATCATCTGTATAACAAATTTGATTAAAATTAGCAAAATAATTTGTTACAATGGTGCAGCTTTATTTAATTACACTAATACATTAACATTACATTCACACAATTTTATAAATAAATGTATAGACCATTTAACTGAGCTATTAGTGAAATAAAATTTTTTATTTATATGGTAGATTTGTATTTTGATCATATCTGCATATTTAATTTGTGTTTTTATGTTTGTTTTAAGCCGAAATGTTTTTGAAACTGACAGTCTGTTTCGTCAGGATTTAACTATAGTTGCATATTAAAACCATATACATAACCTTTTTAACACTTTAAAGACATCAATGAAAATATTTTTTTTTTACTTTTCACAAAAAGGGTACATATCAAAGACTTACGACTAGAATTAGCATTCCTCATATTGGTCATGGTGGCAGGGAAGTCTAAAGTATTTGGATTGTGTGTTGTGATTCCCACCTCAATGGAACCTGACCATTTATCCACTAATCTGTCCAACTGAATCTATAACAAAAATTAAATTAAAGGAATAAAAATATATATTACTATCCGATTCATTTTCCATTTTCTTAACTACATTCTTGTAAATATGCATGTATTTAAAGCAGTCAATGTTTAAAAAATAACTTTTAACTATCTTGAAACTTAATATCATAAGATTATTTATAATTTTTAAAAAATCAGAACTAGACCAAAGGTAATTCATTTTTTACTTCAAAAACTTCATTATCTTTTAATGGTCGGTTGGTCATGACTACTCCATTATTGAATTCATCTAATGGTCTCCGTCGTTCAGCAGATCTTCTGTTGCTACTCAGTTTAACAAGATTACCACATTTTTCATGAAATCGCAAACAGTCACGCGAAAGTCCATCTTCTTCTGAAACACTTGTTTCCTGTGCTGCAGCTAAATCATTGACTATCTGATTAGATATTTCTGCCAAAAAGTCATGAGCTATTTCATTAGTAAAGTCATTGTTTAATACAGCTGTGAAAAAAAGAACAGATGGATACAACATTAATAAAGAACTAGGAAATTATAAGACAATTTAATTATATTTAAATGTAACCAATGATAAATTGTTTGTATTATATATATTATCTCAATAGAACACAACTATCAGTATCAATTAACACAAAGAGCAAGGGAGTTTTTAAAACCACACTTACTATTCTCTCTTATTAATAAAGTGGATGGCTCAGATATGGATACTTGGGCACATTTTCCATACAAGTCAACAACAGCAAAAACAGTAGATGGAATACCAGTGGCAGCAGTTCCCTGATCAAGCCCGTTAACATAAAAATGTAATTCACCTTCAAATGTTCTCATAACTCCAACCTATTTTAGAAAAAAAATTAAACTATATTATTTTCTACAAATATACTATTCAATTATTGTTTCAGCGTTAGAATAATTTAACTGTAACACTTACCCTGTCACCTTCTGAAAGTTGATCCAAGTCACAGCCATAATCTTCTACCAAAGAATGACCATCACAAAGTATGGATGTTCCAGACATAACCCAAGTACCATCACGAAAACCTGTCGCACTAAATGGAAAATTCATGTTGCTAGGTTCACATATTGTAACTCCAATTTCAATAGAGCCACTCCAGGAATTGACCTAAAAAATATTATGCATGACTAATTACTACAATCTTTACATTACATTATTTTTAAGCTCTTTTTAAAAAGTTTAAGCGGATTACTATAATATAGCACTGCAAAGGGATTTACATTTTTAACTTAAGTCATAGTGTTTGATCAGCTCATTCCTTCAATAAAGCTTCGCAGATTACATACTCTTATTACTTATAAGATATAAATTAATTTAGATCTAACAGTACAGTAGGTAGGTACTATGATATCCGTGCCCAAACGACCCGGAAATAGCCTTGAAAATCTCCGTATGCTACATAAGCCATGTTTGGCAACAGTTAGAACCAGTGGTACTGTGATTTTCTGAAACGCTTTAATTTACTCATTATTTTATTTTTACTTTGCCATAATTTTAAAAGAACTTATCCTTAAGTTAATCTGTGTGAATTTTTTTGTTAACTACGCCATCTTCGTTTTGAGGAATCAACATTTCAAAATAAGGTAAGATAAATTTTGCTTTTATTTTTTAATTAGGTCGCGACCCAATGTTTTTATTGATCGATCAACTGTTAATATATTCTAAATATCTTATTTAATCATTTTTATGTTGATTGACTGCTCAAAAAATTAAAAAACCGTGTTCTTGACGAGTCGCTTATTTGCCGATAAAAGTTACCTATTATCGATAACGGCAACCGCGGGCAGCGCTAATCTTAACATTAAATCCATACATAGTAATCCTTCAAAATCAATATTTTTTAACTGCCATCCTTTAACAAAGTTACGTTTTTTTTAATCTAGTATGTGTTCTGAATATAAAAACACTAATATTTTTATCCACAGTAGTATCTGGTAGAAATATATTGTGTGTTATGTCAAACTACTATAAGTAATAAGTCTAATATATCAATAAAATTATGCTATAATTTAATTTTTTTAAATATTCATTGGAGCCTTATAACAGTAGTGATTTTACTCAGGTTAAACATTTATTTCAGAAACTTTTAAAACATTAACTTCTTTTATTTTATTTTCAGGAAAATGGAAAATACAAATACTCTAAAGTTGAAGAATTTAAAGGACATGGAGAATCTTCTTGAGTCTCATAAAGATAGCAAATTCACAAATGGATTTATTTTCTACATTTTCCTGCAACTAGGAAAAAATGTTAGTAAAACAGCTGAGCATGTAGTGACAATGGCAGAAAGTAATTGCCATATTACTTCTGTAAAAGTAAAGTATCTAGAATTAATGAACAAGTAAAGCTCTATAAAAGAAATATCCATAACAATTGGAATAACATTGTGGAGTTCTTTGATTCTGAATTCAAGTTTCCTGAAGGAAACATACATTACCATCATTACAGCCTAAGCATCCTCCCTTCATTTCTCCTGTTAAAACCAGGATTGAAAAGAGACTGCCAGTCATGCAAATATAAAAGACAGACTAACAGTGAACTGTTGGCTGTGAATAGAAAATTAAACTTCTGAACGAAGATTTGAAATGAGAGAAAGGATAAGAATAAAAAAAAACTTACCAAGTCAAGAGGGTAAATGATTTAATTAAAAGAAAAACCTCCAGAATTTCAAGGTATCATGTCTCGCTATTTATTTGCGATCTTGCAGATCCAACAGAGGAACTGAAGGTCAAAGCAGCCAGTGCTCCTGCCCACAACATTTGGGCTGAACGCACATTGGGGATAATAGACTCTCTGCACGAAGAGCCCCTAATGCCAGCATTTCTTTCTGGATGGAAAGGCAAATTTCAAGTGAATAAAACATTAGAATGGCTAAGCACAAAGCCCACAGATGAGCAGGATGCCATTGTTAAATTTTCGATCCAAAGAGGTGCTACAATAAGGACAATCAGTAAGAAGAAAAGGTCAAATGAAGCGCCATCTGTGACAGATTAAAGAAAAAGGGCAGAAGAGAGAGACATGGGCACAGATCAAGAGTAGGCAAGGAGATAAAGTTTCTTGCCGAACAAAATGTCCTAATTTGATGGAGCAGAAAATCTTTCAGCTTTGGTGATTATCAAAAAAATAAAGTAAAAGATCTCTTGGATTCAAATCCTAACAAAATTGAAGGCGCGCTTTCAGCACATCTGGAATGTGGATGGACAAGATACCCTTTTTCAAGGAAAAGATTATCATGAAGTCGCATCTCCAGGGAAAAAATCAGGATAGCTTACTGGAAATGCATGAAAATGAAGAGGATGCGTAAGATGTAAACTAACTTTAGAAAGTATTTTAACAGGATGCTGTTCTGAATGATTTAATTTTTTTTAACTTGAATTAATTCTATGTAATGCCTTGCATCTTTTTCTAATCATTTCCTTTTATCATTAAATAATGATTTAGTCATAGCTGTAAAAGACTCTGTATCAATGTAATTTTTTTATGAATTGCTGGAAACGTATGATATAAAAATTTTCACTGGTGAACTTATTCTCTTTTATTGCTGTAAATTTGGCTCTTTCACATATCTTTTCTTATCACATGTGTGAAGTGGTTTTTCATTTAAGAATGAAATACATTTTATTTAAATCCATGATTTTATTTGGCAAAATTTCAGTTTTGTCAAGTGTTAAAACTTTTTTAATATGACATACATAATTTAAATTGACTATTTATTGTTTGTATAATTGCATGCAGTAATCTTAATTATTTTCAAAATTTGCTTTGTCATTCAACAATGAATATGTACAATTATTTTTTAACTGAAGCATGCATCTTGAATTTTTTAACGGCGTTTTTTTGTAAATTTAGTATTTTTATCCTTTAGCCTTGTAGTAATGATTTTTTTGTTATTCATTTTTAAACCAATATGATTTTAGTTGATTTTCATTGCAAAAATGAAATGCATGCAGCCACTTATGTTTGGTGAAAATTGTGACTTTATCATTTTTACTTAGTTTTGCTGCTTTCAAGTATTTTTCATTTCTAAAATTGTATAGCACTTGTATTTGTTTTTTTAAGTGCCTAGACTAATATCTTAAATATGTTTAATTGACCTTATTTTAAAAAGTCAATAGGATGCTTTATCAGTGGTGAAAATTTTAGAGCTAGCTTAAATGGTTCAAAAGTTGTGTCAGCTTTAGTAGCCCAATTCAAAACCTACCACACAATTTTTTTTTGAGTTATTCATCATATTGCCTTATAATAATGATTTTTGCTAGTCATTTTTAAACCAATATGATTTTAGTTGTTTTTCATTGCAAAATGAAATGCATGCACACTTATGTTTGGTGAAAATTGTAGGCTTTCATTTTTATTTAGTTTTTGCTGCTTTCCAGTATTTTTCATTTCTAAATTGTATAGCACTTGTATTTGCTTTTTCTTTAGAGTGCATAGACTAATATCACTTAAATATGTTTAATTGACCTTATTTTATAAGTAAATAGGATCATTTATCAGTGGTGAAAATTTGAGCCTGCTAAGCCTAAATGGTTCAAAAGTTATGTCAGTTTTAGTAGCCCAATCTCAAAATTGGCCACAAGTTCTTGACTTTTTCTATAGTAAAAAAAGGCCTGTTTTTCGGCACAAGAAATTGAATATCTCAATAACCAAAAGACATACATACTTAACAAGGTATCATTTTAAAGACATTTTTAGAGCTCTATTGATCATGTATGATTTGACATGTTATATACATTTTGAATTTTTTATCAAAGTACCTAGTATACTCTATATCTATAATCGAAAAAGTTGTTAATATTTTTGCATTTAGGTGATATATGAACATCTGCCAAAGAGAAGGAAACTAAATGAGAGAAAGATGTTTCGACATGTTAAGCATGCATGCAAACAAATGGCTGATAAAAGAACATATTTTAAAGAAAACAGGTGGTGTGTAAAAAAATATTAAGACCAATAACTATGTAATATTCTTATAGTACGATACCTATTTATTTTTAGTAGTTATCATTAATGGAAGCACTGTGTGAAAATAAACTGGATATATTATTTTGATTATATAAATTGTTTTTTCTATTTAGGCAAGAAGATAACCTAAAAGATATTCACAATTTGGCAAAGCAAAAAGGACCTGTAGATGTGGAGTCTCCTTGGCTGTTTTCAGTAACTGCAATGGTTAGTTTAGTTGGTAATTTTTATACATTGGCACTGTTCAAGTATTATTGGTTATTAGCATATTATATTTTTATCTTGGTGAATGTAGAGCACAACATCTATTACTCAAATGATTTTACCATTTCTTAAACTGTGTCACACCTCCACTACCCCTCATAAGTGAAAGAGTTCCTAAAAATATATTGTTCTGCAACATGTTTTGGGTTTTTTTCTAGATAAGCGCTAAATCAAAACCACTTATTAAATTGTTTATTCTTTCAAAACTTGTTCATAAAACTGCAGTGTTATGAATAATAATTAATAGCATATGAATTAAGCGATGAAATACAAAATTTACAGTTCAGTTAGAAGTATTAAAAACAATTCTTTGTTTCAAACAGGACCTGATCTAGAACTGAGAACAAATGGAATAATAACTGGAATTTTTTACCAAGAAGACAGTTCAGCAAAAGTTAATTGTAAGTGAATTTTAAAATAATAAAATTGTATAGACCTACATTTCTATGATAATGTTTGAAAGTGGGATTTAATAACTATAACAAGTTCGATTATAATGCAATGTATACATTTCATTCTGCATCAATCAAATGTTGTATGCCGCCTTGAACTAATTCTCCTCTATTTTTCTTTTGTATTTTTAGTGTTGCTGGGTCATTTACTTGTAGGAGGAAGACCTGAAGATATATCGCCAACAAGGCCTGTAGATGTGGAGGAACTCAAACTTAGCCCTACTGATTTGCCATCATCATTGATAAATGAACTTGTCATAAAAGATATTCTGAAACCTTTCCTTTCAGATAGAGCATGGAAAATGTTACAGTCATCAATAAGAAAAAGAAAGAAAGTGGCTGTTCGGCAGTTCCCAACTTGTGACACAAATACAGCAACTGGACAATGTACTGGAATGTGAGAGTTGTCTTGAGTGGTACCATTTAGAGTGTGCTCGCATTAGTAAAAAACCAAAAAAAGAATGGTTCTGTGACAAATGTATAAATGATGTTCAGAATATGACATGAAAATTTTTTATAAATGTACATATTTTTGAACAGTTTTTTTATTCGTTTTATATTTTCATTTTATATAAGTTTGCATTAATATCCAACATTTCATGACATTGTTGTATCAGTGTTTTTTTTTTTATAAAGTTATTTTGTGCGAGTTTTTATTTTTAAAGATAATTAGGAGATGTAAGATATATGCTGCAATTCAATAATAGAAAAGTTTATTTTCTTGTTTTTATGTTTCTTAATTTTTTTAAAATTTTCACTTCATAAGCCAAAAATTAACACTGATTATTATTTTCTGTGTGTTATTTATTGTTTGATTTTCCTAAAACTTCTGTTATTTTAATCATTTATGGTTTTAATAAGTTCTTTTATATCCTTTTGTCTTGGACAAAGATTTTAAATAAATCTTTAGTACTAAATTAACTTAGGCATTTATAATCATTTCATGTTTTTAACACTATTTACTATCAGTTCAGTTTTTTTGCCATGTATTGATAATTTAGTTTAAATATACCTATTCATTTGCTTGCATCTTTTCTACCATTTATTCTCCTTTTATTGTAACACGATATTTTAAATTGAAATCCATATATTATTTTAAATGCTCTGTATGCAGTATTTTCTATTTGCGTACTGCAGCAATAATATTTCATGAATATTTTACAGATGGGGTATATATTTTTTCCATTTAAATTGATTACATTTATACTGAGATAGTCTTCTAAATACATCAGTCACGATTTTTTTATGCCTCTTGAGTGAGCTTAATGCTCTTTTTATTTGTGAATTTTACATGTTATTTCTAGTTTAACTTATCTATTTTTTCGGATACATTGTTCAACATATTTTGTTTTAATTTTACAGATATATTTTCACTGGTGCAAAAACTTGATGTTCATTTTTAGTATTTCCCTAAAAAAATTTTTTTTTTTTAAAGAAAAAAAACATTTTATATATTTCTTGTTGGATTTCTCATTGCAGTCTATTCTGCCTTTGTGGTGTAGCCTATTGAAATTCATTTCAAATTATCTTTTAAATATTTATATATATATTAGTCAGCTGTCACCGCTTTTATTATCTCACATAATCCCTGAAATATTCAGCGCTAATATGCCTTAGAATCAAATATTATTTAACATTTTTAAGTATCACTATGTTCAGAGGTTTTTAGCATAAACAAGTTATACACCATTAAAACTGGGATAAAATGTCCTTTCCATTTCATGTTTTTTAATTGAGTGCACTTTTTTAAGCTAGGTACAGAACATTTTGTGTATGTTCAGATATCATCAGTGACTTGGAACACAGTGTTTTATGATATAAAATATTTTTGGTATTATATAGTGACATAGATTTTTAGACTATTTTTGAAAATCATTGTGCATTTATGAAAACTGTAATAACTTAAAAATGGGACCTAAAGTGGTCTAAAGTAATTCTTTACATTCCAGGTCTTTAAAATAATTATACTCTTCAATACTTTGCTTGGATTTAATTACTAATTTTGGTCATTACATGAAAAGAAATATATGCATGGAAATAATATGAAATCAAGTGGAGAAACTTAATGTATTTCAATGCATTTATTTTGGCTGTTACCATTGTACCCTTGGTTTCTTGTTGATCTGAAAATTGATGGCAAATAAAGAAGATACTTTATTTTTCTCTGGCCTTTTATTCTTTTATTTTTTTTCTATTTTTAATATTTATTTCCCAGTTATAGAGTATTGGTAATACAGTGGCACAACCAGAAAAAAATGGGGGGGGGGGGCTCACATATAAAAAATAAACAGTTTATATAGTATTAGTAAAATATGTATGATGATTTGGGCTCAAACCCTCCTTCCCTGGTTGAGCCACTGGTAACATATAATAATGTTACCATTAAAAAAATTCTATGACTTGAAATAAATTAAGATGTTTCTTGCAAATAAGCTCCAAAAAAAATAGCATGTGGGAAAATTACATGTACTTAAGTACTTCAAAGCATAGATTCAAATAGGTGCTTCAAATTGAATTTTAAATTATTATGAACTCAATATTGAAAAGAACTAGTTGTTGCTAGAAAGATACTACATTTATTAATATTTCTTTAAAAAGTTGTAAGAAGTCATATTTAAAAAAAACAAGTCCATTTCAGATTTTATTATTTATTAAGCCCATGCTTCTGACTAAAAAATAAAATAAATGTCTGCCAGCACAGCACAATAAACTAAGTCATTTTAATGTACTATTCAGAAAAAAAATTGCTTGGTTATAATATTTCCACTCCTTTTGACCTAGTTTTAGGCCTATACTCTTATCTTGTAATTAAAATAATTCAAAGCCTTATTTAATTTTTAAAAATAAATAAAAATGTCTCGATTATTAACAGTAATGACTTTATAAGGTTTGGACAGACCCGATAAAAATTAATGCCAAATATAAAAATAACAGACACTGCGTACTTTTTATTATTAATTATTTTAATGAAATTATTGGTATATTTGCACTGACCTATAGATATCAATTTGCTGAAAATCCCCGGAAACAGAAAAAATAAACGTTCGGTCTCCCGTACATAGGCTATGAGTGAGACCGAACTGTTGGTCCCGGTAACAAGTGCCTTTACCAAAATCAAAAAAACATTCAAAACAACTTCGGCGAGTAACTTTTTTATATTTTGTAAAATCTTTACATAATTAACATTTTGCAAAATTTTAAAATAATACAATAGCTAAATTATGGCTGAAACTGTTTTTATTGATGAATTTGTCAGTAATCATATTACTAGTATCACGGATAGCTAGTTATTTCGATAAAACTCGTCCCAACCCCATGTGGGGCAAGTTGTCGTTTTTTAAAAGGGGAAAGTTGTCATATGGAAAAAAACAATTCCTGGCAATTTTCTGTAAAATATACTCTTTTGGAAGCATTTAAATTAGTATTGATAACACATATTTATATTAATAGGCACTATATATACCAAATTTTCTTATATGATCATATAAACAATATATAAATAAATTAATTTTAAAAGTAGGTCAACTTAAACTTTTTGTTGTTTACTTTTATAGATTTTACACCATGGTCCACAACTATAGAAGAACAACTAGTAGAGGTTCAATTGCAAAAAGTACAATACTTGAAGTAGTGAGAGCAGTAAATAGAGATGAAACAAGTACATCACAAGTGTCTGCAGATTTTAACATCAATTACAGAACTCACAGCGTTACCTAACCAAAATATCTTGCAGATGATATTGAAGGAAAGTTAACAATACCTTCATTTAATATTGGTTATTTGCCAAGTTCTGTTGCTACAGAACGACCTGAACAGTGTCCCAAGCTATTAATCAAGTCAGTGCTATGGAGCTATCACATGAATATGAACCTTCAACATCTCACAATAAAGTTTCTGGTATTTTGGAAAATTTGGACATGGTACACCTGATAAGCTACGGCCATTACCTATGGGGGCAGGCAGAAAAACAATGAAATCTTCGAGAAAGAGGAGAACCTCTACTGTTTTAACAGATTCACCTTTAAAATGCTTTGCACCAGTCACAGTCTTAGCTAAAAAATAGTTAAACATGCTAGTGGCAAAGGAAAGGGAAAAGGAAAGTTGAAAAAAATAACGCTTCATCTTTAGAAGATGAAAACTTTTGCACACTATTTGTTTAGACACCTGGGCTAATTCTAAGAGCTCTGAAAATTTTATAAAATGTTTAATGTGCATAAGCTGGACACATGAAGAATGTACAGAAGAAGGGCCCAATAGATATGTCATAATTGTGACTCAGATGATTTGTGATGTCATTTATTTTTAAGAAAAAACATTTTTTCGCCAAATTTTAGTAGCATTATAAAATAAAAGTTATTCTTCCTTCAGTTTGAGTTTCTAGTTTTTCCAATCAATTTTTGTTTTATAGACCAAAACTTTAGACTTTAAAAAATGACAACTTAATCCTCTCACAGTGACAACTTGCCCCACCAGAGGGGCAAGTTGTCATATCACACTAGCTTATTATAAAGATGTTTCATTACCAAACATGATACAATACAAATGTATTAAGTTGTTTTGTAAGTAAGCAAAACACTTAACTTTAAGGAAATACAGTTTACATCAAAATTGCTTCAGTAGTTTCTGAGAAATATGGCAAATTCTCTAAAAGTATGTCAACTAGCCCCGCTCTCCCCTATCAAAAATTTAAAGACAATGTTATCAATCAATTTGAACAAATACCAAGGCGTTTACAATGTTTGTTCCAAAATAAATAGTTTAAAATTAAAATATTATTGCTGTATCAGTGTAATTTATAATTTTATACTCTATTTTATAAGTAGTAACTTAGTATGTTTGACACTGAAGCGATTATTTTAAAAAAATACAATGATACTTGCAAATATAATTTTCTTTTATTTTTGATATGTGTACATTGTCTGCAATATAATAAACTTTCAGGAAATTTAGTTCAGTTTTATAGTAACAACTTTATGACATTTTCCAAAATTAAGGGGGCATTCCCCCTTGAATACACCCATGCAGACAGTGGCGCGAGAGCCAACACGGGACTACAGACATCATCACGGGCCCTTAATAAACTATAAGTCGTGAAAAATTGACATGGTGGAGGCTGTCGGGCCCCCTTACAGATGCGGGCCCCATGGCAATGACCCCTGCTCCTCTCGGCGTGCATGCATGCAGATAGGGGCTATTGTCACGATCATGGGCTTATCTATGACTGTCGTTGTCTTGGGTGTATTATCACATTCTGAATTTGGGCGTGTATTTGCATTTGCCCCAGCCACGTGGTTCCACAGGACGACACAACACGCACAGAAAGAATACTGACACATGTAAATACAATGGAGTCTTTATTTATATGCAGCAACAACAAAGAAACTGTACAGCTAGGTTAAATGTTTAGGCGAGTTTAATATTCTGGCAGATCTATATTGCAAATACCATGTCGCCATTAGGAAGTTCAATTTTTATACTTGTGAGGATCTCTGTTAAAATATCTGAACAGTTAAGGGTTAGAAGAACCAATAGTCATAAGATAGTTAGAGGAACCTATAGTCATAAGATTGTTAGAGGAACCAATAGTCATAAGATAGTTAGAGGCTCTAAAGATTTTAAATCGGTAGGTTTGACGTCTCCTACTAAAGACAACATTTTGCTTATTAGGTTTTATTGACAATATCAGCCTTTGATTGAAAGGTGCTTAGTTTATTGACAATATCAATCTTTGATTGAAAGGTGCTTAGTTTATTGACAATATCAACCTTTGATTGAAAGGTGCTTAGTTTATTGACAATAACAACCTTTGATTGAAAGGTGCTGGTTTATTAGTCAATATCAACCTTTGATTGAAAGGTGCTTAGTTTATTGACAATATCAACCTTTGATTGAAAGGTGCTTAGGCCTACAACCACCTCTGATTATGTTGAACGTAAACCAAAGTATTAATACAAACAGCTTCATAGCATTTCTTAGTGATAGTTAATGTATTAGATAATTAATTAGGCGTGGGGTCGCAGTGAGACAAGTTTGTCTCGAGCAAAAATTACTCTGGCATTGGCCCTGCTTATATGCCATTCCAGTACCCGTGGAAATGATATAACTTGCAAGGGAAAAGATTATTTTTAAACCAACATTTTAATTGAAATTATCAAGTTTAAAAAATGTAGGCCTATAGTTGTTTTTAGCACCCATCTTTCTACTTTTATGAACAATTGGTAATAATTGGTTTTAAAAATGCATAATCCCATAATCAGTCAGTTTCAGTAATTTGGAGAGGAAAAAACTGATTGATTTTTTTTTCAAACTACTAATCAAATCTACCCAAGTTCCCGACTCTGCTACTGGAAATAGTAGGCCTATGAAAGTATGATTGTGTTAAATTTTAGTCTTTTTTTTTATTAGGTGAATTATATTTATTTTTTGTATTCTTTTTTTTGTTTTTTCCAATGTAATGCCGAGCCAAATTCTTTAAACCGCCATGTTGTGTAAAATGATGCAGGATCCACACACTTTTTTTTTAAAGCTGCGAAAATAATAGGTAGGCCTTCTGGATGCGATCACTACAGAGAGATATGCTAGAAATGGCCTCAAGACAGCCCCAGAGCGTGAAAACTCTACAGCAGGGGCCAGGCATTCTGCAGCAGGGGGCAGGTAATACATTTTACTAAGTAGAACAAATAAGCAGGGGCAGACAAAACGCAGGGTGGCCCCCTGCCCCTCACGCACGCTACGGCCTCTCAAGATAGTACGGCATTTTAGAGTCCGCCTGGGCAGCTCAAACGTTATTTACGCCATTGTTGAACGACTCTTTTACATGAAGTATGTAAAGATAATGTTGGTTCCAATTGACATCACTAACAACGTTATCCATTACAATGCAATTCACACTTTGTGTCCCAATATAAGAAGAACCTTGATTTCCGTAGGTTGATTATGATAGAGAGGGGCTATTAACTTATAACGTAAAAAATGTTTACTTATAACGGAACACCTTATATTAGATGGGTGGCGATGCCTAGGTACTTTGATAAAAAATTCAAATGTATATAACATGTCAAATCATACAGATCAATGAGAGCTCAAAATGCTTTAAATGATACTTGTTTAAGTATGTATGTCTTTTGGTTATTGAGATATTCAATTTCTTTGTGCCGAAAAACAGCCCTTTTTTACTATAGAAAAGTCAAGAAAATTGTGTCTCAATTTTGAGATTGGGCTACTAAACTGATATAACTTTTGAACCATTTAAGCTAGCAGGCTCAAATTTTCACCACTGATAAATGATCCTATTTACTTATAAAATAAGGTCAATTAAACATATTTAAGTGATATTAGTCTGCTAAGACTTAAAGAAAAACAAATACAAGTGCTTATAAATAATTTAGAATGAAAAATACTGGAAAGCAGCAAAAACTAAATAAAAATGGTACAAGCCTACAATTTTCACCAAACATAAGTGGCTGCATGCATTTCATTTTGCAATGAAAAACAACTAAATCATATTGGTTTAAAAATGACTAGCAAAAAAAATCATTATTATAAGGCAATATGATGAATAACCTAAAAAAATTGCGGCCTGGGTTTTGATTGGGCTACTAAAACTGACACAACTTTTGAACCATTTAAGCTAGCAAGCTCAAATTTTCACCACTGATAAAGCATCCTATTGACTTTTAAAATAAGGTCAATTAAACATATTTAAGTGATATTAGTCTATGCACTTAAAAAAAACAAATACAAGTGCTATACAATTTTAGGAAATGAAAAAATACTGAAAGCAGCAAAAACTAAATAAAAATGATACAAGCCTACAATTTTCACCAAACATAAGTGGCTGCATGCATTTCATTTTGCAATGAAAATCAACTAAAATCATATTGGTTTTAAAAATGAATAACAAAAAACATTACTACAAGGCGTAAAGGATAAAAATACTAAATTTACAAAGAAACATAGATTAAAAAATTCCAAGATGCATGCTTCAGTGCAAAAATAATTGTGCATATTTCATTGTTGAATGACAAAGCAAATTTTAAGAAATAATTAAGATTACTGCATGCAATTATACAAACAATAAATAGTCAATTTAAATTGTATGTCATATTAAAAAGTTTTAACACTGACAAAACTGAAATTTTTTGCCAAATAAAATCATGGATTTAAATAAAATGTATTTCATTCTTAAATGAAAAACCACTTCACACATGTGATAAGAAAAGATATGTGAAAGAGCCAAATTTACAAAGCAATAAAGAGAATAAGTCACCAGTGAAAATTTTTATATCATACATTTCCCAGCACTATAAAAAAATTACATTGATACAGGTGTTTTTACAGCCTATGACTAAATCATTATTTAATGATAAAAGGAAATGATTAGAAAAAGATGCAAGGGCATTACATAGAATTAATTCAAGTTAAAAAAAAATTAAATCATTCAGAACAGCATCTGTTAAAATACTTTCTAAAGTTAGTTTTACATCTTCGGAATCCTCTTCATTTTCATGCATTTTCCAGTAAGCTATCCTGATTTTTTTCCCTGGAGATGCTGACTTCATGATAATCTTTCCTTGAAAAAGGGTATCTTGTCCATCCACATTCCAGATGTGCTGAAAGCGAGCGCCTTCAATTTTGTTAGGATTTGAATCCAAGAGATCTTTACTTTATTTTTTTGATAGGCACTTAGCTAGAAAGATTTCTATCGATCAAATTAGGGACATTTTGTTCGAGCAGAAACTTTATCTCCTTGCCTACTTTTGATCTGTGTACCATGTCTCTCTTCTGCCCTTTTTCTTTAATCTGTCACAGATGGCCGCTTTCCATTTGACCTTTTCTCTCTTTACTGATTGTCCTTATTGTAGCACCTCTTTGGATCGGAAAATTTAACAATGGCATCCTGCTCATCTGTGGGCTTGTGCTTAGCCATTCTAATGTTTTATTCACTTGAAATTTTGCCTTTCCATCCAGAAAAGAAATGCTGGCATTAGGGGCTCTTCGTAAGCAGAGAGTCTATTATCCCCAATGTCGCTCAGCCCAAATGTTGTGGGCAGGAGCACTGGCTGCTTTGACCTTCAGTTCCTCTGTTGGATCTGCAAGATCACAAATAAATATGCAGACATTTGTCTATTTAAAACATTTGACGTGGCAGTGGCCACTAGATTTATTATTTCATTGAGTTGGACAAAATTTGTATTGTCAATTATTAACAATGCAGACAACGTGTCATCTAAAATAAGAGGCCGTCCAAATGCATCAAATGTGGTGCTGATTAAATATTCTGGCTCAGCAGCAATTCTTTCAACAGAAAACTTACAGCTGTCTTAATTTGTTGTGCCTAAAATTAAAAAATAAATTAAATTTTGAAATAACTAGAATATCAGTTTAATAAATAAGTATATTAAGTCTTGTCTATTTAAAAAAATAGATTTACCATATCAAGATGATTTCTTTGACATTCAGATCCATATACAATGGCCATCCATGGCCCAGTCACCATTTCCCCCAAAGTCCCAGCACCTGAAGTTGAGCCATCAAGATGTCATTCTTCAAGTCTTCCTGTATTGCACTTCAAAGTAGTTGTATTGTTGCAATACTCTTCTAGGTACTGAATGAGCAACTGCTTATGTCTGTACACCACTCCAGATGAGGAAACAGTATACAGCCTATTGCCCACATACCTAGGAAAAGTACTACATGGAAGTCATTTTCTTTAAGAGGACTTGAAACCTGATGGTCACCCTTGGCTTTGTATCTGAAAATTTAAATATATTATACATTGAATAGCATATAAAAATATGTAGAATTTATACTTAATTTAATATTGTTTGGCTAAATAGTAAAATACTTACCTCAACTTTGAAATGGAGTAAAGAAGATTTGCTGCTTTACAGTCTGAACCATATGTCTTACTTGTGACTGCGTTCGTTTTGGTCAATTCTTTTCTGACTTCACTCGCTATTCCATCCAGTGATGAGATGACAGTGTAGCTCAAGCAGCTCAGTTTCAAGTACAACATTAAGTTGTGAAATAGCTGCATGATTAGCTGATGCCTGTCAGTGAGGGTTGAAACAATTTTCCCACAGATTTGCCTTTTAACAGGGTCTTTATTGACAGAGTAAAAACACTATATGTTTCAGCTAAGTCATCTAAAGTCTGCAAAATATGCTGAACGTAATCCTCTGCCTTACCCAGGTAGTTCTGCAATGCTAGCAGTCAAAATATTTTTTGTGCCAAATGAATTTGGTTAATATGGCTACCTTTCAAGAAGTAGCATCAAAAGCCAAAGTTGCACAGTCAGCCACAATCAAAGTATCAACAAGCTGAAGATCTGCAATAGCGCCCATTTCCCTGCTCATCTGAGCAATTGTTGATGCATTTGGCAGACTTTCAATTGTAAGATTTGGACATAATGATGCACAAGCCGTTATAACCTTAGAAATAGAGTTTACTGGTACATTGCATTCAATGCAGCTGTAAATGATCAGCCGAATTTTAGAATGGAATTGCTTCTTGTTCTCTTTAGTAGACAAAACCTTCTTCAACTCTAATATTTCTTCGGTCAAAGACTCCATCTTTTTCTCCATGCTGTAGACAGTGTAGTCATGGCTCTCAATTTTGGCTTCAGAGCACTGCTGCATACATTTTACCCGTATATTCCTTTTTCAATTTAGTGTTTTCCTTAAGAAGGAACTGACACTTCAAGTGTGACTTCTTCAAAGATTTATGAAGACTTGGAGAGCACTTCTTCCAGTTGTTTTGTTTTCAACTGATACCTTGAAATTCTGGAGGTTTTTCTTTTAATTAAATCATTTAATCTCTTTGACTTGGTAAGTTTTTTTATTCTTATCCTTTCTCTCATTTCAAATCTTCGTCAAGTTTAATTTTCTATTCACAGCCAACAGTTCACTGTTAGTCTGTCTTTTATATTTGCATGACTGGCAGTCTCTTTCAATCCTGGTTTTAACAGGAGAAATGAAGGGAGGATGCTTAGGCTGTAATGATGGTAATGTATGTTTCCTTTCAGGAAACTTGAATTCAGAATCAAAGAACTCCACAATGTTATTCCAATTGTTATGGATATTTCTTTTATAGAGCTTTACTTGTTCATTAATTCTAGATACTTTACTTTTTACAGAAGTAATATGGCAATTACTTTCTGCCATTGTCACTACATGCTCAGCTGTTTTACTAACATTTTTTCCTACTTGCAGGAAAATGTAGAAAATAAATCCATTTGTGAATTTGCTATCTTTATGAGACTCAAGAAGATTCTCCATGTCCTTTAAATTCTTCAACTTTAGAGTATTTGTATTTTCCATTTTCCTGAAAATAAAATAAAAGAAGTTAATGTTTTAAAAAGTTTCTGAAATAAATGTTTAACCTGAGTAAAAATCACTACTGTTATAAGGCTCCAATGAATATTTAAAAAAATTAAATTATAGCATAATTTTATTGATATATTAGACTTATTACTTATAGTAGTTTGACATAACACACAATATATTTCTACCAGATACTACTGTGGATAAAAATATTAGTGTTTTTATATTCAGAACACATACTAGATTAAAAAAACGTAACTTTGTTAAAGGATGGCAGTTAAAAAATATTGATTTTGAAGGATTACTATGTATGGATTTAATGTTAAGATTAGCGCTGACCTTTATCAGAAAAAGATTACGCACCTACGCTATGGGTATTAGTAAACAGCTTGCAGCAGAAGCAAAAACAGAGTCATTACTTACAGAATACTGCAGCCAGCATCTGCGAATTTCTTCTCCATTGACACGCTTGCGGTTGTAATGAATTTTTGAGAAATTTCGTTGCAAATTGTCTTTAGGAAAATCAAATTGCTCAACTTGTTCTGGTCCATGTGCTATCAAAATTTGTCTCATATGATCATCAAGTTTGGTCCAAGCAGCAGGATCGCCGTAGTTAACATATAAACCATTGAAATTATCTATTTCTTGACCTTCAGATTTTGTTTCTGGGTACGTAACGTGCATTTCATTTTGTGATTTAAACCCTTCTGATACTGTAATCTCGGATTGCTCCGCTTCCTTGTCTGCTTCGTCTTGATTTTTTAACTCATCTGGTCGATCTGGACCATCCTCATTCTATGTGCGATGTACATAGATACTTTAACAACGATTCTCCTTGTTTTGTTTTTTTTTCTTTTTCAACCCGTCTTTTACGATATTGTGCACCATACAATCGTTTTCTCTCTGATTAAAATAACCATGGAAACTGCAAAATCGAATTTTATTGTGCTTCATTATTTTTCTTGAAAAATAAAATAATTACAATTTACATTTACAAATTAAAGCTTAAATAGCTGAGGACTAAACCTTCAAATGACAATTAACCAATGATGTCTATATATAGTACTACTAGACAAAATGTTCCTATATTGGCCTATGAAATAGAAACAGGCCCATTTTCCGAACGTGATCTATTTTACAAATGGCGATGGCAATGGCATGACGTCATTAACGGTATATATATATATATATATATATATATATATATACATAATCGTTTACATTTGAACGTCGGCCATTTGCAAAATATCTTCCAATGTTAAATAATTGGTGAAGTGTTAACCCCCTGCTATTAAGTAACTTTAGTCTTCACAGTCCACTTAAATAACGTCTTTTTAAATGAGGCCGATCAGTGACGTTATTTTTAAGAGCTTCTTAAGTTCAAAAGACACAGATTGGCTGGATTTGAAAACACGTTGTTTAAGCGGAGATTAAAGACAGCAGTTACTTGATGTTGTCAAATTTCGCCCCAAATCAAATGATTTGAAATATAACGCTGTTTCTATAGTATTTACATAAGAAACCTAAATATCTTACCTACATTATAAGTTGGCAGCCGAGTAACTCTACGACAATTAATTTTCAATTATTTAATTTACACTTTTTAAAATATCTATATGTATAATTCTCTTCTTCGCCCAACCATGCGGGACAACAGCAGCAGCCTGCAAGACGCAATCCTATAAATATAGATAGATGTGTCGCGTTTGTGGAATTCCCAAATACGTCATAGAAAGCATGACGCATTCAACAACGTTCGACAACTCGTGTTGTTTTCTGATTTCTTTTATAAAACCAGATTATTTTAATTTCTAATATGACGTTTTGCCCTTTTATTTAGTGAAATATATTAAGAATTTCAATATTAATAAACTCTTAATCACTAAAATATTATTCAATCAATGTATTACTAAAACACTTCAATTGTTTTAATATTTCTATTTTTACGTATCTTTTACTACCACGGCTGCCGCCCCAGAATTTTTGCCGCCCTAGGCGGCCGCCTAGTCCTGCCTAGTGGTTAAACCGGGCCTGCCAGTAAGTATAAACTCCCACCGATACTTTATGGCCCACCCACAGGAGAAATTATTTCTACATCAAATAAATCTACATCAAATAAATCTACATCAAATAATTCTAAATCAAATAATTCTACATGAATATAACAGCACATAAATCTACATCACATACATCTACAGGACATTTAACAGCACATAAATCTACATCACATAAATCTACATCACATAATTCTGCAGGAGTATAACAGCACATAAATCTACATCACATACATCTACAGGACATATAATAGCACATACATCTACATCACATAAATCTACAGGACATATAACAGCACATAAATCTACATCACATAAATCTCCACGACATATAACATCACATACATCTACATCATATAAATGTACAGGACATATAACAGCACATAAATCTACATCACATAAATCTCCACGACATATAACAGCACATACATCTACATCATATAAATCTACAGGACAAAAATCTACATCACATGAATCTACAGGACATATATCTATATGACATAGGCTTTCAGCAATTAAATCTACTAGACACAAATCTACATCACATAAATCTACTGGACATATAACAGCACATAAATCGGGTGCACAGCAGTCACGCGTATCCATATATTTATAACGTCTTCCATTGAGAACTTCACCATCTGATTTTGTCACTTTTTTTTTTCTCCTCGCTTTTAATTATCTTTTCCATTAGTCTCTCACACCATCTTCTAATTTCTAGATTATAAGTCAATATTCATTGTAAGTGTTGAATTGTTAGCCGGGAAAATGTATAGATTTAGTCAATATAAACACGAGCACTAGTGTCGCCACCTGGTTGTTAGCGACATCAATGCATACCAGTGGGTGGGCCCGGGGGGAGGGTGGAGAGATCAGTTAATTTTTTAATGTCTTATATTTGATACATACAAATATATATTTTACTTTGTAAAACAAAAATACGATTCAATACAATCTGAGTTTTCTTGTAAGCTGAAAGGGTGGGTGTCTGTTTTGTATATAATGGGTGGGGGTGGTCTTGAATATTTTGTTATACAATGTTATAATGGGGATGGGGTAACAATTTTGTGTCAAATGTTTTGTGTAGAATAGCTCGTGAACCGCCCTTACTACAAGAATGGTCTATGTAAGAGAAAGTTAACAGAAATATAGCTATTTGTAGACAGCATTAGTGAAGAAACACTACAATCTTGTCATCTAGCGACTGTCAGTTTTAAACACAACAACGCACGGTCAGTCTATTTCTACTATCTTCATCTTCTCTACATTTCATAAACCCTTCGCCCCTCAGCCCCTCTATCTGTTAAAACGGTTGGGTTGTTTCTCTCCCCCCCCCCCTATTTTCTCCATCACTGCCTTCACCTTTATCTGCCCTTGTCTCGTGGAAGGTCAAGGCTAATCCATGTTTTGATTCGGTAAATTGCTGTGAAAGCAGTTTATAAGTTGTGTTAATAACAAAATTAAAATCTTCTTTTTTTTAAAAGTAAAATAATAACATTTAAGTAAATATCTATAAACTGAATTAAAACAGAATACATTCTATAAAATATTGTCGAGAATGTTTGAAACTATTTTTTTTTCGATATTTTGTCTACATATATTTTAAGCGTTCAGACAGACTTATAAGTCTAAGATATTAATCATAAGGCATATGATCAATGATGTAGCATTATAAGCCCTATTTTCAATTATCAACACAGTAAAATGTTGTAATAGAGATGTAACAAGTACTGACCATGCAAGTACACAAGTTGCAAATACGAGTACAAATACACAGGTTTTTTTAAAATTGCAAGTTCAAGTACCCAAGATGCAAGTACGAATATAAGTACCTACATAGGGCCTACGTTGCTAAGAAATGTATTAAATTAGCAATGCTTGTACCTCAGATCATATAATCCGTGGCTTGTGCTAAGAATTAATTTAAACTTAAATGCTTGACCAAGTCTGATGTTGTACCACACAATTGTTGATTATTTTTATAGCAATTTTATGGTTGCAAAAATTTACATTTTGCGCTAATTTTAAGTGATTTTTCATTAGATGTGCAATTGCTCTCTTTTATAGCATGAAGTAATTACAGTTAAATTAAATTACTTCAATTTCAAAATGCATTCATCTGATTGGTGATCTCCGTCTCTGCAATGAACAGTAATACTTTAAGCCCGCCCCCCCCCCCCCCATCAAATCTCATTATATTTTAGGCTATTTATATTTGTCGCCGATGATTTCCAAGAAACAAGATATAAATAGCTTGATCCCCCCCCTCCAATCAATCGGAAGATGCGTGATTTTTCAATTAGTACTTTATACGCCGACGCTCCATGTACTGACCATCTAAGTGCGAATTTAAATACCCATTAGGTGCAAGATCGAGTAAAATTACACACGATTTTAAAATGGCAAGTGCGAGTACAAGTAGCCAATGTGCAAGTGCGAATACAAGTACTCACCAGCGACGGAACGAAATATTTTAGGGGGGGGGCAAGCCTAAATTCAAGGGGGGGGGGCGCCGCCCCCCCCCCTTGAAAATATAAGGAGGGGCAAGACAAAATATGACCGAAAGACAAATTTTACCCCCTTAATTCAATAACAGAATATAGTAATTCTGTAGCAAGTATTTAATCGATATTATTAAAAAATAATATATTTAAAAAAATAAAAATGAACATTGAGCACTTCTGTCGTCAACTGATTCGTAATGTCAGTTTGTTTACAAATTTAATAGTGAAATTAGATCAGAAAATTACAAATGTACCCTTTTATTGCATGCAAATAAACCCTTTTTTACGCGTCTTATTTTAAATCTTAATTAAACGTCAAATTACGCTTCTTAAATAAACAGAAAACCTTATTTTAAGCCCGGGCAAAGCCGGGTACTTGCAACTAGTTTTAAAATATGCCACAACACCTCTCAATAATATGATTACTGTAAAATGTAAATTAATTATAATTTCTTTCAAATATTGAATTTAAGAAATAAATCAAATGAATTATGAAAATGATACATATAAACTAAAACGAATTACAAAGTTAAAAAAGTAAAAATTTTAGGGGGGGGCAGACTGGAAATTCAAGGGGGGCGCCGCCACCCCTGAAAGGTTTTAGGGGGGGCGGGGCCGCGGCCCCCCCCCCCTGCTCCACCGCCACTGCAAGTGTTCCAAAACTGTACTCAAGTAGAATCACCAAGTTGCACATCGATAGTTTTTAATTATTCTCTGACAACAACAGGAACCCTAAATGGCTTTAGCAAAGTATATGTAAACGGTTAAATTATTGTCAGGCATGAAAAATACCTCGCCTCATGCATACCTAGGGTTCGAAGTCGCGTAACGTTACGCGTAAGTTACCGTAAATTACTTGTAATTTACGGTAACGTAATTTTGAAAATTACGCGTAAATTACGGTAATTTGCATTTTTAATTGTTTCTGTCGCAATTCGTTGTGTTAACAGTGGCGATTAATTAATTACAGTGATTAGGAGTACCATCTACATCCGACCACAAGCCTAAACCGGAAGTATTCGTTTGGTAAAACAGCGTAAACCGCAAAGTATATTGTTTGTTTTTAATCGTTTCAGTAAACATAACAAAATAAATATTTTCAATAAGGAAGCCAAAGTCTGGTTAAAAATAAGATAAAATCATAACAATTTTCGATTAAAGTACACAATGCCGCCATGAGCTGTATGGCAAGCGGCCGCAAGCCAAACGGGAGGTTATACAATAAAAAAAATCCAAAAAAAAAAATGTTTTTTTTTAAACATTATCCACAGTACCGTACCCAGGATTTTTTTTTTGGGGGGGGGGGGGGGGCCTGTTCCAAGTTTTTAAAGGCAAATATTTGTCAATTTTTTATGAGTTACTATCAGCAATAACATTTTTTTTTGGGGGGGGAACAAATATTTGACAATTTTTTATGAGTTACTATCAGCAATAACATTTTTGGGGGGGGGGGGACTGCAGCCTACCAGCCCTCCCACTCCCCCACCCTGGGTACGGCCTTGATTATCTATATATGTTCCAAATGTCATGAAACGTATAGAAAACATTTTACTGTGTATAGTGCTTCCGTCGATCGCGTCGGCCGTATTACGCTGCGTATTGCACCCACGTCGTCTGTATTTCGCTGCGGATCGCCCCAGCGTTGATCGCGTGTGCCGTCTTTTGCTGAGTTCGGCACCCGCGGCGTATTTCGCGGCGCATTGCACCCGTCCAGCGTCGACCGTATTAGACGGTATTACCAATGCCTCCTACAGACTATCTAGGAGGCGATGGTATTACTCAGCCAAAGATGGCCGCCGCTGATGCAGTCAGTACAGGACGAAATACGTGGACGACGGGCAAATTAGTATGACCGATAAATTACAAGTAAAAACCTTTGAAAACATTATTAAAAATACACCTACTAGCAATCAGTGAGCGTGAGCAACAAAAGGAACATACATTTTCAAGTAATTGGGCATTAATGGTACGCGTAATTTTGGCGTAAATTACGCGCGCCAATCTTACACGTCATTTTCGAACCCTCACCAGCGTCGATCGCGTGTGTCGTCTTTTGCGTAGTTCGGCACCCGCGGCGGCCGTATTTCGCAGCGCATTGCACCCGCCCCGCGTTGACCGTATTAGACGGTATTACTTAGCCAAAGATGGCCGCCGCTGATGCAGTAAGTACACGACGAAATACGTGGACGACGGGCAAATTAGTATGACCGGTTAATTACAAGTAAAAACCTTCGAAAACATTATTAAAAATACACCTACTAGCAATCAGTGAGCGTGAGCAACAAAAGGAACATACATTTTCAAGAAATTGGGCATTAATGGTACGCGTAATTTTGGCGTAACTTACGCGTAAATTACGCACGCCAATCTTACGCGTAATTTTCGAACCCTATGTATACCACTGTGGGTTGGGGATAAGCGTTATTGAAGGGGGAAAAGGGTAAGATTGGAATTCACACCTCAGCTACACCTTACAAGGGGCTCCATTTTGACCACACACAAAAAAAATATAGCGTCATTCCCTTAGACACAAAAAACGTAACATTTTTGTTAGGGTAGAAGTCAAACCATAACCAGCAGGGCCCGATGAAGTATTGTGTAGGCCCTAGGGCACTATAGATTAATTATAACTACTTTAATATTACATAATTGTAAATTTAAAAAAAAATATTTTTCACTTTTGTAGGCCCTATTTTTGTTTGTAGGCCTTATTTTTGTTTGTAGGCCCTATTTTTGGTTGTAGGCCCTATTTTTGTTTGTAGATCCTATGCACGGTGCCTAGGCCTTAATCGGACCTTGATAACCAGTTCGGAAAGTAACTTCTCGGAATAATATTTTTGTAGATCCCACCACTCAATGGACTACGGTATACAAAGGGACGGACAACCAAACTCACTTTGTGTGCACTCTGTAGTTCAGCTATCTGCCCCCCCCCCCCCCACCCACCAACCAATATACACGCCGATATAGTCTGCCCTTAAAAAAATATGCTAAACGACTGTCCCAATGTCTAGGTGGACACCTGACATTACACGGGTCAAGTAAAGTAGTCTGAGCGGATTGTGTTGACCGAACGATCTCCTACCATGACGTGGCTATCAAGTAACATGTGAACAATGAAACATATTAAAAGGTTTCTTTACTTATTATACAGCAGCTCCTTAATCTGAGCCGTGTAAACATTCTGGTAGTCAATATGGGATATCTCACGCATATAAAAGACTGTTCTTTTAGTCATACGGCTAACTTCTTGGCAACCTTCGTATAAAAAAATGTTTGGGGGAAGTCATTTACATTGTTTATTCCTATGATGACATTTACAAAAAACTGATTAATTATTATCAATGTTAATATATTAATACATAGGGGATTTAGAAAAAAGCACAATTTTAATAAATTGATGTATATGTCTTCAATTAAAATTTAGTGATCATTTGTGTTTACATCTATAGTTTTAAATACATATCTATACAAACATATGAAAAAAAAAACTAATTTTGATTGTTTATATAATTAGTTTATTGTATAGAAGTGAATTAGCAACATACATATTACACCATGTGAATTAGCAACATACATATTACACCATGTGAATTAGCAACATACATATTACACCATGTGAATTAGCAACATACATATTACACCAACACATTTTTTGAATGGACCACATTCTGGTGATATAATTAAACCTGGAAGATATATATATATAATGATCACTTAAATAGAACTGATCACTAGCTGTGTAAAGGGAAAATCACATAGAATTTAAAATGTTAAGTTTTTTAAACCTCAAAATTATAAAAAAATGAATTTTTTTTTGGGTATAAAACAACTTTAACATGTGCTAACAAATGAAACAAATATCCTGGTATACTAACAAATTGTAGGGAAAGAGACCTATCTCAAACTATCGAACATCTCAGTATATGATGAATTTTTTTTTAAACGAAGTGGATTATGTAAAACAACGCAATCCTGTGCAAAGTTATAGAAATTCAAACTTTTTTCTTAAATTGTGGTTTTAACCTATAATATATTTTATGAATTTTTTTTTGTCCTTATAATTACAGGAATTTCACTGTTAGATATTTCTGTTTCTTTTATACAGTATTAAAAAAAAACAACTAATCAAATAGCCATTTTTCTTATTATGCCACAAAATTTTTTTTCACTCTAATCTAATCAAATTGAATTTGAATGGACAATAAGACATTTTTTTTTTTAGATTTATGTTGATATAATTATTAGTAAAGCTCCTATAAATAGAGAGCTTTTAAAGAAAGCTTTTTTTTTTATTTCAATTCATTAAACAAGCACTTTTTTCAATTTTCCATTTAAATTTTCACAATATCTTTCCACAAAATGAAAGATGCAACCGTATCTACTTTTGAAAGCATTATTCAAAAAGATTATCTTCCTCTTAAATAACGTGTGAGAAAAATTATCAAAGCGATTCATCATATTTGTATCAGTGCAACAAAATCTTAATAAACAATTTTACATTGTCTAAATACATATTACATTAAATGTTTCTTTGAAATTAAATACTGAGACAAAAATCGTAACATGCTTTTTGATCAACATAGCATTAAATGGCTACATACAATACTGCTTTTAAGTTGAAATTTAATTTACCCTAGGTACATTAATCTATCCATTCATTCTTTAATTAGATACGCTAACAATATATATATTTACACATTGTTTTGATTTAGAAAAATACATTTGTCAACAAAGCTGGGTTATTTTCCTGGTACATGTACATATATAATTTTTTAATATTGCTGTAAAGAATATAAGTATGGGCCATTTATTTTGAATGTTATTCCTATATTTCCTTTCACTTTTAAAAGGTTTGGCCTTTTAATTTCCAAACCAGATGTATTCCTTGGCTCTATATCAGTATAAATTTAAAATTCAAGAATAGTAATGGTAAAAGAATATTGTTTCAGTGGAAACAAATTTAATTTAACATGTATCTAACCCTTCCTGCCATTTCCTAGTTATTAGCATTGATAGTATGTGTCATAATTTTTTGAGTTCAGCATTAAATTCATTTTCCCCACCATTGATCTTTAAAATGATGGCTTTCAGATCTTACATTCAGTAAGAATGGAATGATTTTTTTACATGCAATATTCCTTACTAATTACAAGTATTTATTGTTTTTTTTGAAGCGAACTCTATAATGTCTCAAAAAATGTAAAATATGGTATGAATGATTGTCTTAAGGATTAAAAAAGAAAATCTTTATAAAAGCATGAAACTTAGGTCATCAGAACTATTACTTTTATAATTTTCAACTGTGACAGATGCCTATTTTAATTAGTATGCAAATATTTGTGCATACCAATGTTTATAGTAGTCAATTTTTTTATTATCTTTTTCTACTGCTAATTTTCTTAGTTAAATATAAAATATATTCACTTGGTGAAGAAAATCATTTTGTACTACTTTCAAAATGTACAAAAAATCATAACATAAAATACATCAATGTAAGTGCAATTCTATTAAAAAAAATTAATTACATAATTTGCGCAATTACTAAAATGACAACAAATAAAGTGATGAATGGTGACACTGGCATGATGGCACTACAAGGAACATGTGTTACATCCATTGAAGATCTTTTGTCCATGTCACAGTTGCCTTTGTACACACCCAGACATGCGGAGTACATTAAAACATGACCTATGTAGGACTGCTCTTTTGTCCCCTGGAATAAATGGGCCATTGGACCTGTGGAAATATGTTATTTTCCTGAGAAATTTATGAATGGGTGTGAGAAGTGAACATTTTAAACATATCCTACTGGGACATATCCTACTTTCAAAATATATCTTGTCTTTTAGGAATAAATTGATATCCACAAGAACTTTTTTTTTTTACTGTGCGTGGCAAATTTTAAAAAGTGAAAGAAAAAAAAATGAATGTATGCATATCATACTTTGGCTGCATTCAAACTATTTAAAATCATAAGAAAAAAATTTTCATTATAAAATATTTTAAAAACATTTCTTTGATTAAAAAAATATTGTCACACTGTAGTTTAATGTTTTACTTTTGAAGTTTTGTGGAGGTAGTTCTCTGTAGGCGTTTACTGCATGTCGTTTACTTTCACATTCAATCAATCAATAAATGTAGCCGAGTCAATTACGATTCATATACTTTATTTTGACTTCATACAGTAACACAATAAATCAAATCTAACTGGTTCTACACTGTCCTGAAAGATGTGTAGACTAATAAAGTGATATATATCCAAGCGCAACTGCATAATAATACACGTCTTTGTCAGTGCTTCAAGTCACATTAACCAACTCCTGTTAACAACTTTATAACACACTATCCCGACCTCATACTCTACTGTCCTCTTCTCGACCCCCGACTCGACTTCTCAACTGTCCTCTCCAATGTTCCCTCTAAGGTGTAATATGAAGTGAGCAAAAAATGTTGTCTCTGAGCGACATTTTGTTTGAGGGCAAAATTTGTGAGCGATTTAAGCGATGTCGTCCGTTGGAGTGAGCCATTGTACGTGTAGTATAAGCGACGCTCTGAATTTGTGTGAGTGATCGCTCACGCGCTCAGCTTAGAAGGAACAGCCTACTACTCCCTAACTGTCCTCCTTTCTAACCGTCTCTTCACTTATTTAACTTAAACTTAACTCCCTTACTGTTCTCAGACTCCAAACTATATGTTTCATTAAAACATTCCTGAATGCTAAGGCCCCAACTCTTTTAATAGATACATTTACTTCCCTTTGTCAGTTCAGTTATCCATCTGATGGTAACAAAGAAAGTTAGTTGAACTCTCTCTTGGCTGTACGTACCCCCTGGACTTAAAATTAATTAAAGCATGAACTTTTGAACTGGTTAATTCAATGGAATGGGTGTATAGCTTTACTGAAATCTATCGTTACAAATGTAAAAATAAGGAAATTTTGCAACCAGTTGACCTGTTTCTATTAACTTTAATAATTGATTGCCAAACTGATAGCAGTATTAGTGTATTGGCTTTCGTAACAATGTTTTTAGTGTGGCAGGGTTGTTAGCCCTGCGCACAACCTTCTGGGGGATTGCCCCTTACAGCGCTCTGGTTAGCTGCCTCTTTGTTCGGGTGAGGTTCCCTAGCCTTTGTGGGTCCTTCCACTTGCTGCAAGGCTGCAGCTGCTGATTTTGGTCTGCCCCGGGTATTTTATTTCCCCGGTACCCGTCATATCTGACGAGCGTTCCCCTATCCGCCACCTGGGGAGGCGCCCGATGGGAGCTCAGCAACTCCACACGAGAGGAAACACTAAAGGTATAATGACACTCAAAAACCATAAAGCCCCAGGAGACGACCTGATTACAGCAGAGCTAATTAAATATGGTGGAAAAGAACTACACATAGAGATACATAAGCTAATAGAAAAAATATGGCTAGAAGAAAAATGCCTATAGACTGGGAAACGGCAGTAGTGACACCAATACACAAGAAAGGATCTAAGCTTAACTGTGCAAACTATAGAGGAATCTCCCTTCTGAATGTTACTTATAAAGTTATGTCCAAATTAATAGCAAGTAGGCTACAATATTATACAGAAAATATACTAGGTGACTACCAATGCGGATTCAGACCTAACAGATCAACAAATGACCAGATCTTTACCATCCGATGCATTCTTGAAAAATGTTATGAATATGATATACCAGTGCATCAGCTTTACATCGACTACAAAATGGCATATGATAGTATAAACAGAAACTATCTTTATGAAACATTGGAGTTCTTTGGGATACCTAACAAGCTAACTAGGCTAATACACATGACCTTAAATAGATCTAAAAGTAAAATCAAAGTCCAAGGAGAATACTCACGAGAATTCTCCACACAACAAGGTCTCCGACAAGGAGACACACTATCATGCTTGCTATTTAACCTAGTATTAGAGAGAGTCATAAGAAACATCAAAATAGACACTAAAGGAACAATAAAGGAATATTTCAATAGAGACAGTAACAGCACACAAACCAGTGGAACTCTTTATAGCCAACCTGTACAGTACCTGGCCTATGCTGATGATATAGCCCTACTAGGAAAAAACAGTAATGCCATCCAACAAGCCCTCACAGAGCTGGAAGATGCCGCCAAGTTGGCAGGACTCGAAATCAATGATCTCAAAACAAAATACATGGTAATGAGAAGGGCCGATACAAAGGAAGAAGATAAGGAAGACCTCAAAACCAAAAACCACACTTTTGAAAAGGTTGAGAACTTTAAATATCTAGGATCAAACCTTAATGAGAACAACGAGTTACTGCCTGAAATAAAAGAAAGGATAACTGCAGGAAACCGTACCTACTACAGGCTCCAAAATGTATTCCGTAGCAAAAATATCTCAAAGAGAACGAAGAAAGTAATCTATAAAACCATAATAAGGCCAGTGGTCATGTACAGCAGCGAAACATGGACTACAACAAAAACTATTGAGAATATGCTAAATACCTGGGAGAGAAAAGTGCTGCGGAGAATACATGGAGCTGTGAAAGATAAAGATGGCTGGAGAGTAAGAACAAACGAAGAAATTTATGAACTGTATGAAGATCCCTCAATAGTGACAGAAATAAAGAAGGGCAGACTGAGATGGGCAGGCCATGTAGAGAGAATGACCAAGGATAGAGCAGCTAGGATAGCATACCATCAGAACCCAAGAGGGAAGAGACCTAGAGGCAGGCCAAGGCAGAGATGGCTCGAAACAGTAGAGGCGGACCTACAAAAGCTGGGCGTACGGACATGGCGGAGGAAAGCCAGGGACAGACCCGAATGGAAGGCAGTAGTGGAGCAGGCCAAAGCTCTGCATGAGCTGTAGTGCCACGGATGATGATGATGATAGCAGTATAGTTATTTTTTACACAATCAACAGCATTTAGAATTGCCACTGTGGGAAGGTAAAGCGTTTAGTCCTGTAGCTTATACATGTATTAGCAAGTAGACAGCCTTGAAGGGAAGAGGGGGGGGGGTTATGCTCTACAAGTTTGTCACTTAAGTTGTTCTCATCCTGATACAGTAGAGACAGAATATCATCCATCACATCATTTCCTAATAAATTAAGCTGAAATTAAAGTGGTTTTCTAATTTTAGCCTTATCTCAGACTGAAAAAAAATATAAACAAATATAAGAAATGCATGATAAACAAAATAATAAAATGAGCTAAACCTTTTGCATAAATGATAACATCTTCTCCTCCATGAGTTTCATAAGGCATTTCTACCAACCCAGGCTGTTGAAAAATATTAGCTGAAAAATAGAGTGAAAAACAGTCATGCAAAATATGTTTTGAAACGATGCGAAAAATTTAAAAGATAAGGAACTGTACTGAGTAAATTAAAGTACATGGTTTACCATTTAGTTAACATGACTTACTTGTTGTATCAACTCCTGTCAAATTGACTCTTTGAGCATAGGGACCATTCAAATAGCTTAGTGTTAAATATGGCATTTTATCTTCTGGGCCTTCAGTTTCTGATACCATATCAACTAAACCTGGATAATAACTAGTTGTCTAAGTAATTGAATACATTTATGTTCTAATACTGCTAACATTTAAATTATCACTTTTAAAATGGCCAACATTTAAGCTTATGCTATTTAGAAAATTTAAGTTTAACCTACTTATTGCTTAAATAGTATGCAATCTTGTAGCTATTATTATAAAATTATTATTTAAGCAGGAACGCATTTTTTGGTCTATTCACAGATCAATTACACATAAACTTTAAGGAGTATAAGAATTGAGTATAAATCATAAAATGAGGGTAAAATTCATATGAAACAAATGGGCTATTTCTTACATATATTTTGACATTTTCCTAAGATAATAAGTTCTTTACAGCAGTATTACCTAAAATATTATTTCCTCTAGATGGATAACCAGCTATTCCGAAGACATGAGAGTGGTCAGCAGTTACAATGGTCAGTGTATTATCTTCGGATGTTAATTCAGAAACTTTGGCCACTGTGACAAAATAAAATAAATGCTATTCGTTATTCTTTTGTCAAAACAACCCCTATCGCTCATAAGTGAATGTGGCACATAATTATAACATAAGGTTGATAATAAAGTTATGGGACAGTAAGTTTTCTAATTAATGTTGTTTTATTTTTAAAAAAAACAACACCAAATGTTGTTCAAAACAGCTAAAAAAAATGATACATGTATTTCCAACTCTAAGCCAGGTATTTTTTTCAAAACATATGATTATATATTAATTAGATAAAAATAGCTTGGTAAAATTATATGAATCATGATATCAAATGTAAATGGCTAGCCTCTTGTGCACATTGCTAATTTTCCTTCTACATTTATTGCAAGGTGAGAGGACTAATCACTAATGAAATTCAATTTGAAAAATAATCTGCTATGAAGAATTTCAGAATGCACTAAATTTACTGGTGCATAATTTCAAAAGTGTGTTTTTTAATTGAAATAAAAATTAAACAGATCATTTGTCACATTAGCCAAGTTATTAAAGTGAAGTAAAGCAAAAATGGGAATTAACTTGTGTACATTTTTTATTAGTTTTTTTTGGTGTGAACATTTTCTTTGTATTGTAGGAAATCTCAATACTAGATTAAAGTCTGCATGAATCTGTGTCTAAATTCTTGAGATTGTAAATATTTGTTTAGGAAATGACTATTCATAGAAAAAAGACCATTGCCATATATGATGGTCAGGAATATATTTTTTCTAATTAAAATGGTAGTTATGCACTTATCACTTTACAAAATATTGTCTTTTTGTACATTATAAATGCATGGCAATGTTAAAAACAAAGTGTGGAAATACAGTAAAAATGACGGTTTAAAAAACAAATAAAATGTAGGATAAAAATAATACAATCAAAGAAAATGAGGGACAACTCACCAGCATTATCCAATTCTAAAAGTTCTTCTAAAGCTCTTTTTGCTCTATTTTCATGGTGACTATGGTCGATTCTTCCACCTAAAGAAGAGAATTTCCAAAATTATAAAAAGAATGAGCTGGTTTAAAAATAGTGATCTTTTTTATTTCTCGTATGGAGAAGTCGAACTCCCATTGGGCGCCTCCCAGGTGGCGGATAGGGGAAAGCTCGCCAGATATGGTGAGTGCCGATGAAATACAATACTCGGGGCGGACCAAAGCAGGCAACTACTGCCTTGTAGTTAGTGGAGGGATCCACAAAGGCTAAGGGACCTAACCTTAAACAAAGGCAGCTACCCACAAGGCTGTGAAGGGCAACACCCTAGTGGTTGTGCACAGGGCTAACTACCCAGTCATGTAAAAAAAACACTAGTTACGAAAGCCAATCAACAATTCAAAAACCGGACTGATTCAAATGGAAACCGACCTTCGCATGATCACGGACATGATTACTGGCTAGCGACTTGGAACGTGTTAAGCCTATACAGAGCAGGAGCCCTAACCCGCCTCACTGAACAGCTTAGAAAATACAAAATAAAAATAGCAGCACTCCAAGAAATCAGATGGAAAAATTCAGACATACTAAAAACAACAGAGTATACCATCTTTTATAGTGGAAACACCACAAATACATTAGGAACAGGTTTTGCCGTCAGGAAAAACATCCTCAATCAAATAATTGGCTTTAAACCAACCAATGAAAGATTGTGCAGCCTCAGGATTTGTGGCAAAATGTTCAATATGACCCTAATATGTGCCCATGCACCCACTGAAGATTCAGAAGGGAATACCAAAGAGGAATTTTATGATGCCCTAGAAAGGTTATATGAAGAAGCACCTAGACATGATATCAAATTAGTGTTAGGAGACTTCAACGCTAAGATTGGCAAAGAAACAGTATACAGACCGACAATTGGAAGCTACAGTCTACATGAAGAAAGCAACGATAATGGAACGCGTCTGGTTGATTTTGCATCTGGCAAAGGCATGACCATTAGTAGTACTAAGTTTCCACACAAAAGAATACACAAAGAAACATGGAGGTCACCAGATGGGGTGACAAGAAATCAAATAGATCATGTGCTAATAGACAGGCGACATGGTTCAGATATTCAAGATGTCAGAAGCTTCAGAGGAGCAGATGCCGACACAGACCACATGTTAGTCAAAATAAAGTATAGACAAAAAATAAGTATCTTTCACAACACAAAAGCAAAGATAACAAGCCAATTTGACTGTGAAAAACTAATAAAAGAGCCACAAACAAAAGAAAAATATGAACAAGAAATTGAAAGCAAACTAGAAACACTAGATATAGATAATAATAAAAATCTAAATAGCCACTGGGAAAAGATTAAACAAACCATAAAAAACACAGCGGAAAGTGTCATAGGGTACAAGCAAAAGAAGAAAAGAGCTGGATGGTATGACGATGAATGCAAAAAAGAAGTGGAAGAACGAAACAAATTGAGGATGATAATGCTACAAAAAGCAACCAGGAAGTCAACTCACGCATACACTGAGGCTAGAAGGAGGGCCACTAAAATATGCAGAAAGAAAAAAACGTGAATGGGTAAAGGGAAAACTAATAAAACTAGAGGAATACTCAAAAGAAAAAGAAACAAGAAAAATGTACATGGCCATCAAAGAGGAAAGTAACGGCTTCCAAGCAAGATCTCACATGTGTCTTAACAAATCAGGCGACCTGCTTATAGAAAATGAAATGGTTCTAGAAAGGTGGGCGGAATATTTTGAAGAAATGCTGAGCATTAAAACTGACAGCGAAAATGATGTACCAAACATTGCAGAGGACAATGGGGCAGAAATAGAAGAACCAACCATAGAAGAAATAAATAATATTATTAAAAAGACCAAAAACAATAAAGCACCAGGAGAAGATAACATAAATGCTGAGTTACTCAAATATGGAGGACGCACACTACACTTAGAAATACACAGGATGGTCAATAAAATATGGAAAGAAGAGATAATGCCAACAGACTGGGAAACAGCCTTAATAGTTCCACTACACAAGAAAGGTTCGAAACTTAACTGCAACAACTACAGAGGAATCTCACTTCTCAACACTGTTTATAAAATACTAACAAAAATAATAGCCTGCAGAATAGGGAATTTCAGTGAAACAGTATTAGGTGACTATCAATGTGGTTTCAGGCCTAGCAGAGCAACCACAGACCACATCTTTTCCCTTCGAAACACTCTAGAAAAATGTTATGAGCATAATATAAACCTGCATCAGCTGTACATAGATTTCAAGATGGCATATGACAGCATCAATAGAAATTATCTTTACAAAACATTGCAGGAGTTGTGTATCCCCAACAAGCTCATTAGACTAGTACGTATGACATTAAACAACTCAAGAAGCAAAGTGAAAATCCAAGGGGAAAGCTCAAGAGAATTTAAAGTAAACCAAGGACTTAGACAAGGAGACTCCCTTTCGTGCATACTTTTCAACTTAACCCTAGAAAAAGTCATAAGAAACGTACAGTTGGATAAGCGAGGAACTATAACACACTACCTCAGAAGTGAAAAAACAAAGTCTATAAAAACAAGAACAATATTTACAGAACCCATCCAATACCTTGCATATGCTGATGACATAACATTGATAGGAAAGCAAAGCAAGGATATGGCAAAAGCATACATAGAATTAGAAACAGCAGCTCAGAAAGCAGGTTTAACAGTAAACGAAACAAAGACTCAATATATGCTGTTACAAAGAAATGAAAAGAAGGAAGAGAAAATTTTTCAAAATCAGTGATAGAGCATTTGAAAGAGTAGAAAACTTTAAATACCTGGGATCAACCATAAGTGAGAAAAACGATATAATGATAGAGATAAAAAACAGAATAGAAGTAGGGAACAGAATATATTATACACTGCATAAAATACTGAAAAACAGACATCTCCAGAAAAATTAAAAAAACCATATACAAGACAATGATCCGGCCAGCAGTAACATATGGTAGCGAAACATGGACCATCAGCAAACAAGCAGAAAATATGCTAAACACTTGGGAAAGGAAAATGTTTAGGAAAATATATGGGCCAGTAAAGGACAATAACGAGTGGAGAAGTAGAACCAATTCAGAGCTGTACGAACTGTACGAAGAACCAAATATAACCGCTGAAATTAAAATGAATAGATTAAGGTGGGTAGGGCACATAGAAAGAATGGAAAACAACAGAGGTCCAAAAACGATTTATAAGACAACACCTAATGAGAAAAGGCCTAAAGGCAGGCCAAGAAGCAGATGGTTGGAGGAAGTGGAGAAAGACCTTAAAGCCATAGGAGTGAGAGAGTGGAGGAAGAAGACCCTGGATCGGGAAAAGTGGAGAAGTGTAGTATGGCAGGCCAGGGCCCTAAATGGGCTGTAGAGCCAAAGGAAGAAGAAGATCTTTTTTATTTAAAAATTGACAATCATTTCCTGACCTTCAATGAGTAAAAAGTATCCTTTTGGGTTTTTGCTGAGAATTTTAATAGCTTTCTCAGTCATCTCAGTCAGGGTTGGTTCCATACTTGATGGTTGTCTGTCTGCCTCGTAAACATTGTGACTTGATGCAAAGAGACCTGAGTGAAAGAAATTAAATAAATATATTTAGAGAAAATATTTTTAAAACCCTCGAGTAATAAAAACCAGAAAATTAGATGGTTTACTTAGTTTGTAAAGGATAGAAAAAGAAATTATATAATGATTATTATTGGAAAAACTTTTAAAAAAATTTTTTTAGCTAATTAACTAAATTGCATACCATTTCGACAGATAGACTTACATAACAGTAACTGGAGCATTGAAAATAAAAAAAAAATTATACCAAAGAATAACTAAATGAATATTTCAAACTAGAATAGGCTATAAATGTTACCTAAAAGATAATCTGTATTTGATACATCAACATTTTTAAGCTGATTTTTGTCATAGACGTAGGCATGCTTCACATTTCTTGCCTGTTTTTTACTAATCCAAGCCTGAGGAAACATCAAACATTTTAGCTCTAAATTAAAAAAAAAACACAGCAATATACACTGTACTCACTTTTGCAACCATATGCATTTATGAAACTGTCTACACAAAATAATTTGTATTTACAAATGTTTTTTTTTATTACTCCTCCTTATGCATAAGTTTTAAATTGAAACCGTGTTAAATGCATAGTTCATGTCAAAAGTATCAAATGAAGAGAAATACAGACACATTCAATGACCTACTCATCAACTTGGTTATTTCATCTTGATAGTTTCAAATCAATATTTCTATTTAAACAAAAAACAAACTAACAAGAAAGTCTCTATAAGAAGTGTTTTCCAAATCTATAGTACCTGAATCAAATCCAAACCATCCTGTCTTTCTCCTCGAGTTGTGGTTCCGTCAGGATCAAAGGTTGAGCTGTTCATAAACTTTCTCCTTCCTCCACCTAAAATTACCTGTCATTACATATATTAAGTTTTCTGTTAATATTAAGAGGGCCTTTTTTTTTTTTGCAATGGAAATAAAAAAAACAACTAAAACAAACTACATACATAGCATTAAATTTATTTCAGTAATGTAGAAATTAGAAGAAGCTGAATTAATTTTAACGATGTAATCTCTATTAATTATCTACACAAGTATATGTTTACAACTAAAAAAACAGAGTTCTTAAAAATAAAGATATGAAGCCAGACTAACTAAACTACTTACATGAATATCAGGATTGTCCATAATAAGTTGATAAGCAATATCTTTGACAGATCCACAGTTTATTGGCCCAACTATGTTATTGTCACTTTCCCAGTCTCTTGAAATGTAACAAAAGTGAGGAGCATATTTTATGTAATTTTGTGAAATTTTAAATTGCAGCATAAATGTTCTGGTAACCTGATATATTTTTTTAATAAGACCAGTAAATTATTTATTAACTCTTATTTTAAAAGGAAATGATTATTTCTAATGTTAAACTAACACAATAATATGAAAGTCTTTGAAAAATAAAAAGAACAGATCGAACTGTCAGTTGTATTATTTGTTCACCTGATGTGAATAAAACCATTCAATTACTGTCATAATCATTGCATGAATATTTTGTAAATTTTTATATGAATACGATCTCAAGATGACAAAACTGATTCTGCCTACTGATTTCAATAAAGTAAAGTTCCCTTAGCCCAAACAGGCCATCGGGGCAGATGAAGTGTAGAATTCATCTGTTTCTATAACCTCTGCATATAAAGGGGTTGTGTGGTTAGCACAACGCCCAGCCACCTTCACTTCTCCAACTCAAGTCAGGTTCCCATTTAAAGCTGGGTGGACTTGTGGGACAATTTTGAAACACATTTCACCTGGAAAAATTTCCACTGTTCTCACCAAGGATCAAACCCAGGACTCTCAGGTCGACAGTCAAGTATCTACACCACTCGGACATCCGTCCCACTGATTTCAATAAGTGTTAAAAAAAATTCCCTATTAATGCACATGAGTGATTATTTGTGTAACAAAATTTTAGCCAATAAAGCCCTTTGTGAAAATTTAAATTTTGTTAAATGCTTCTGCTACATTCTAAGCTTACTTTTATGCTGATTATATAATAATTTAAACTTTCCTACAAATTAATGAAAAAGTTTCTGAAGCTTCATTTTTTAATAGTTATATTAAATTTAAGTCCCCATACCTAAAAGGTACATGTGCATATGCAGCTGCTGGAGTAGCATGGGTTATTCTTGTGGTAGTTACAATGCCAACTGATTTACCTTAAAAAAAATACAAGGAAACATATAATCAATGAATTTTAAAGTAAATGAGATTTTGGTGTTGTTTTTCTTTTCATTTACAATTTTTAATTCCTTTTATTACTATTTTTTTTTTGGGAAACTTCATTTTCTAAAAACTGATTTTTTTTTTAATATCCATTAAAAGAAATAGTTGAATAAAGATTAAATATTAATTACCCAATAGCTTAAAGAATTGGTAGAATATTTGAGACAGTATTTTAAAAACTGCTAAAGAATACAAAAATAGTTTAACGTAGATGTAGAAGCCTAGTTACTTAAATATAAGATGTGTTATGAATTTGTTTTTAATTTAAATTGGAATATGCCACTTAGCTTACTGTCTGCTTTTTTTCACAATGGTAACTCATTCCTTAGACACTACTCGGAAGAACCAACCAAACAAGAGGCGTTGTTAACTTAACAATTGATTAACATAAATGTACATTATAATGCAACATGTCCTAACATGAAAACACTTATAATGTCCACAATAATTCACTAAGTCCTTAACGAGAAATCACTATGCCTCTACTCTGACAAACCAAAGATTCTGTACCTGTTCCTAGTTTCGACTTTTACTTGCTGTGTTCTACCCTCAACTAAATATCTTTGCTCTCAACTCTACTCCAATAACTACTAAACAGTCCAAATCCTGCCGTATTTATATTATTAATGTCTGTGCCTTAATTACCCTAATTACATCACAGTCTACTTCAGTCTTGTCCTTTCTATTCTAATCTCTATAAGGAGCGTCACTGGGTCGTCATTTTTAACTCTGCTAGACTGTCCGATGTCGCCTGCAGTCTACCTCTAGAGTCGCTCCACCTTTGATGTTTCACTAATCTATTTCTCCCCACCTGCTCTTAAGTCGTCTGTCACTTTGTCTACCATTATTGGTATTAATCGTACTTGCTAGCTATCTTTTAACTCCCAACATCGAAGGGGATGGTCTCAGGTCTCTAAATCTACTCTAGCTCCTAACAGTTGTCTAAAAAATCATTTGTACCTTCTTCCAGGGCGTAATCCAAGACTGTTTTTAATTTGTTGTTTTCTGTCATATTAGTGCAGTCCTTTCCGAAGGGCACATCAACTCCAACTCCTAAAGTTCCATAATTGACTTTGACTCCTGTTACCATAGCAACAGCTGTGGCAGCACTATCTGGCACTTGGCGATCCACATTATAAGTCTATAAAAAAAAAGAAACTGTTAAAATGTAAAATTTAAGCACAAATTATTAGTATTGACAAGTAAAATGAGAGAAAGCTCTCTTTTCATATGCATTCTTTCTTCTGATGGCTGAGGAAAAATCAAACAGTAATTACAAATCTATAGAATATACCTAATTTATTTCAAAGCTTATAAACTGTATTAGATATATATAAAATTCATGCACATTTTTACAGCATTAAATCCATGTTGATAAACATTATAATTATGTTGATATTATATTTAGCATTTTATGAGGAAATCATTTATAAATTTTCACCTTAGACAAAGCCAGATAAGGAAACTCCTCGAACCTTAGTTTGTTCTCTTCTCCACTTTGGCCTTTCTTCTGACCCTGGTATATTCTACCAGCAGTAATAGTTGACAGGCCCATACCATCTCCAACCATCAGAATGAGATTCTTAGCCTGTTTGTAGTTGGGTTTTATTTGCCACACAGACTTTATGTCTTCTTTGCCATCGTTCAGCCAGTGTTCTTTCGCTGACAAAAGCATTTTTGAATGAATATAGCATTCAACAAAAAATAAACAAAAATGTTTTGACAGTAATAAAGAGTTCAAACAATTGAATAAAAATGAGAAGTGACATTGTCTTGTATAAATACTATCATATGCCAGTCATTCGCCATTTATTTCATTAATTTTATACATCTAACTTCTTTAAACTGTTTTTTGGTAACTTATTTGTGGCAATGCTGAGTTTTTTTTAATGTGTAGACTTGAGTCAAATAAACAAAGAAGTGTATGTATAACAATTTGTTTCATAATTTGAAATTCTTCAATATCACATCTATTACATTTAACTTTTATAAATAGCTCTACCCCCACCAAATTATGAATGTTCTGTTAAAATTTGTATTGTACCATTATTATAGATGATAAATAATGATATCTTTAAAATGCTTAGTTCTTTAGATTAAACTAAATGTAAGGCTATTCATTAATAATAATAAAAATCAAATAGTGAAATGATAGATGACAGATATACTGCCTGTGCCTTCGTTCAGTTTCCCTTTGACGCATCCAAGTTACATTGAAAAATAAAATTTATAGGATAATCGCTTTGTAGAGAGGACAACAGTCTAGAAGAATAAAAGTGCAGCAGTGAAAGGTACAAAGGTGACAAAATTCTTTGTGCTATCATTGAGGATAACTGTTATCTCAGTTTTGGTGATATACAGCTTTGTTTGCTGGGTGAAATTAAAACACAATAAAAAAAATAGGTTACACTGTAACTTACGTGATATCTACAAAAGAGTATACTATATAATCTTTGGTAGAAAATTTATGGTCTTAAAATATTAACAAATTTGTTACCAGTTGACCTCATCTGGAGTGAAGCAAGTCTGCCAGAACATTTTATTTATTATAAACTACTTACAAACTACCGTAAGCTCTTTTTTCTTTGGCTTTTACATTCAATGATTTCATTTTTACTAGGGCTGCTGATTAATTGCCATGAAAATGTAAAAAAAAAATTAAGCCATTAAATTTTTTAATGCCATACATTAATGGGTTAATTTTGACACAAGTGCTGCTACCACTGGATTCATTAATTTGTGTTCATAAAACTTGCTTAAATTTTAATTAGTATTTTAAATTATGCCTTATTAAGGCGTAAAATTTGTTAAAAAAATTACGGACAGGCTACGCTTACGTCAAGACGTAATTCGTATTTTTTTTTCCGGCTTACGTCAATAGATATTTCTCCACACCCTAACACTGTCCCTAACCCTAACCCTAACCCTATCCTTTCCCTAACCCTAACCCTTTTTGTTTACGCAGTGGCAGCGGTAACATCAAGACGTAATTCGTATTTTTTTTATCCGGCTTACGCCAATAGATATAATAATAGAAGGCGCTTGACGTAAGCGTAGCCACTTCGAAAAAATTAACGCACTGGCTACGGCACCAGCAAGTTAGCGTATGAAAGTCACTGACCTATAATCATCAAAAGTTGCAATTTTAAAAAATTATTTTTTTAAATATTTAAATATAGGGTTAGGATTAGGGATAGGGTTAGGGTGTGGAGCAATATCTATGGCTGGTACTTGGACAAAAATAATACGAGTTCTGTCTTGCTGGTGCCGTAGCAAGTGCGAAAAATTAATTGAACATTACTAATATAGTAATATTAGGTATTTTGTTGAACTTGAATGCATGAAATGGTTATTGTTAGCGGTTAGGCTTGTGGCTAACATAGTAATACGATTTCTGGCATTCTACAAATCTCTATAGATCATAAACTGCTTATAAAATGATTAGGGATCTAGAAATTTAAATCGCATTCTTACAAAGACTTCAGGAGACACATTATCTTTTCTATTTCTTTGAAAAACCGTCAACAATTTTAACACTATGCGATCTCTTGTGTTGAAGACAGAATCTTCTCCAAGATTGAAAAGTCTGGACCACAGGTTCAGAGGCGTCCCTAGGGGTTTGGGGGCCCGGGGGGCTTGGTCTTTTTGGGGGCCCTTGCAAATTTGACATACGATATCACGACATAAGATAACAGCTAGTATTTAATATTTAGTGTTAAAATAAAAAAAAATTGGAAACTCGTTTGGGGGCCCCCCTCAAGCGGGGGCCCGGGGGACGTTCAAATTTGGACCCCCCTCCCCCACCCTAGCTACGCCACTGCACAGGTTATATATTATTTCTTTATTTCAGAGATACCATGGTGTCTATGCCATAAATGGTTAGACTATTGTTATTCCCAGTGGCTGGTTTGACGGTTTGCATTTTACACATGGCAGGATGTGAAACTGATTCATAGCACTTCCTTCAGGACTAGTTTTACACCTTTTGAGTAGCAAGATTGTTAAATAAAAGTGTACTTACAATATAAATAGGCTAAACTATAAATGTTTTACTGCAAATAAATTTCATGATAAGGGCCCACATTTCAGATACGGCCTAGGCAAGTTATGACAAACGTATAGCATGAGTCTAAAATGGAGTCTCTGTATCATCGGGTTTTGATCCATGGGGGAAATAAACCTAATGCTCCCCGCCCCCGGCCACCTGAAAGGCAGGGGCAGGGGCATTGTCTATCCTTCAGAACGTCTCAGCCATATTCTCATCACAGTCTACCATGGCCAGGGAGTCACCACATATAACTTAGGCCAGTGATCCCCAACCTTTATCTCGTCCCCCCCCTCCCCCGGGGGGAGAGGGCTTGGGAACCACTGACTTAGGTAACTGGAGATTCAGCCCACTTGCTTGACTTCATAGGCCAGTATCGGTAAGTAGTTGTGAAATGGGACAATACACTAAATTATCTTGAGATGGGTGGGCATGAATCTTTATTAGGCCTACCATAAACTTATAAGACATTGAATTAAAGTATTCCTTCACACTTGTAAACACAATAGACCAACCAAACAGAGCTATAAACTTACGTTCTTGAATAGCCAACACTGCACCAATGAACATTACAACCACTGCTTTCATTAGACTCATTGTGTGTGGTCACTATTCACTGTCAAATAAAACAAATCTACATATTCACATACTGTAAGAAGATTTGTATAATAAACATAAAAAAAAAAAACAACAGAACACAATGTAGCTAAAATTCGAAAATTTCAAATGCTAAATTTTGGTAAGTCTAAAAAAAACAAAATGTGAAATAGTGATAGTACAAAAGAATATCGGCGAAAGGAAGGAATTAATAGACATGTCATTGAGCTGCTTAAGTGTGTGAAGTCCATGTAAGGATGAGATGAAATCTCTTAGATCCTATAAATCACTAATTGGATGGTTTTTATGGTGCCTTTCTTTCATCCCCACCGCACGACCATCAGTCCCCAAGCTACTTACGTGGAACATTTCATTAAATCTTTTAAATTTATATATTTTTTTTATTGCGCCCAATATTTTCTTCGCGTCTGAAAGAGAAACACCAATTCCAATACTATCTTTTCAATATTTAATATATTTTTTTTTTAATGTTAATAAATATACAGGCTTTCTCCTAATTTGACCCACAGCTGGGACGAGGGTGGTGTTGGCTGAAATGGTTGCTTACAATGAGTCCTATTGGTGTTTTCTCTCAAGATCAATGACAAATTTGAACATAGGTGAGAATTGCGCGGAGCTGGATCATAGCCTACACCCAGGTGCGGATTTGATGGCAGATGCGGAGGGCCCCGCACACCACTAACTTTAAACATGTGTTTTCATTTTTTAGCCCAGATTCCTATTTTTTAAAGGGACCCATACTGACCTTATCCTGCTTCAGCTTACACCCATGGCGAATTTTTTTTGGGGTGGGGGGTGCAGGGAAGGTGGTGTCCCAGGGTGGTCTCCCATTTAATGACCCCATTACAAGTGTAAATAGATGTCCCCTGACACTCTAAATTTATTTTTACTTTTTGCTTTATAATTAGTACAAAGTACACTGTTACGTCCCGCGGATAGTCCTCAATGCTAATCCTGGCCACGTACAGATCGTTGTCTAGAAGTATGAGAGAGTAGATGTAGATGTTCTGGTGACAATATTTCTATTTTCACAGCTCACGTACAGTCTCTGCTAATAAGTCAACAAACACCGGTTTCTTTGCCAATAACACAAGTTTTATTATGTTGACGCCAGTTCTCCTCGCATACAGTACTTCAGTTTACGTCACACTCTTCCGCTCCTGCTCTCTAGTTCTCAGTCTCGCTCTTCTCTCACCTCCTCTCTAACTTCCACACAAAAACGTCCTGCTTATATACAGTACACATTGGCTGTGACACCGGTGATTAATTATTCCTAATTAATTCTCAGTCCAACTGACTCTACACTCGGGGTAATTTATGTGACGGGTCTGTGGGTGGGGAATCTAAATAAGGAAACCTATGACACCCTCCAACTCAGTTATCCCTCGTGAGAAGATTCTGCCCCACGACGTTCGTAACGGTTCCAACTTCATCCTACGTGTCACGGTCACGAACATTATTTCCCAGGTAAATTGTCTCCGTGAGCTCAGTACCACCGGTGACTCACAACTAATTAACATGGGAGGTGGACGATGGGGCGTGCTTTCGCGTAAATTATTCTTCTATCTGGTCACAATGATGCACCCCCTCCCCACGCACATTTTGTTCCTAAACCGTAAACAATTGTGCTAAAATAACCTACATCGTAACAACCTATTAGCTCCAGCCAATTGTTTATACGGTGAAGGAACAACCACTCACTACCAACAAAATACATGTGTCGCAACACACAGTTTCTCACTCTAAAATAGTGATAATCATCTTGAAATCAAAGTAACTCTAACAGTTGACCTTATCGGTCCAATATAGAATACATGCTTAACAATAACATTAAATAGATGAGTCTGTAAGTAAGAAACATAAACATGATCATACAAATTAATAAATAAATAGTTCATTAGTCTTTCACACACAGTTACAAACAAACAGTCGAGAAGCAGAGCCGAATGTACCCAAACCTTCAGTTGGACTACATCCACTCCCACACAATACTCAATACCTGTTGTTTTACTGCTAGGTAATTGACCCTTAACGAAATATCAACGAAGCGAAATTTCTTTTCCCTACCTAGACGTTACTGGAACCTAAACATATTATACACTCTTGACTCTACATCTCATTGTATCCGTCTGTGTGTCTGAGATGGTCACCAGTCTTTTGTCCGGCCGTCTGGTCACGCTTTGCGACAGCATTGGTCCCTTCCCCTCTGTCAGTAAGGTCAATGACTGTTACGTTGTTGTCAGGAGAAGTGGCGACTTTATTCACTGTCCCCCCTTGTCTTCCCCTCACTTTATGGAATGACGGATTTGATACTTTCTTCTTTTGTCCTGAAAAATCTTTACCTCGTCTTCCCCTCCAACTTGGTCTATGCCCAATAGAATGTACTACCGCCTCGTGTTCCCCCTTCACCTGTATGTCTTTCACATATTTCTGGGGACATCCCTTTATGGTTGAATGGACTTGTACATTCCCCTCGTGCTTATTGGGTTGTGTGGCTTGATCGCTAATGTTGTAGCCGATCTGTTCCACTGCCAGATTTACCTGAAACCATGGAGGTTTCGCACCCTCAATATTGCCTATTACAAGGTCCAATATTGGGTTTTTAACTGCCATCGCGTCGACAGTACCTTTATAAAATGGGGTCTCTAAATGAACCGTGGCAACCGGTGCACTACCAAGAGTTCCATCGATTCTCTTGTAGATAGCCCGACGCCCTGTCATAGCCCTATCGCTCACTAGCGTACGATTTATCACCACTGTCGAGCACCCAGAGTCCCTCAGTGCCCTAACAGGAATACCATTGGCGTGGCCGTCCATAATAGGAAGGATATTTTCTCCCTTTCCTACGACTACCCCTACGCCCACTTGCTCTACTCGTCTATGTTGACATTGATTGGCCCTGTGGCCCCTGGCCCCACATAGATAACACTCATGACGGAAGGTCACTCTCTGTTCCCTCCCCTGAAAGGTTGGGGCGGTCGGAGCCCTATGCCCTTGCCTGTGTGACTGCGCCCCCGTTTCCCCTTTCCTCGTTATAACTCCGGGGTTCTTACCTTGACCCCCCTGACTTACTTGTGTACTCACACATTCGACCTCTGGGCTACTTCCATCTGCCCCTTGGGTTGAAACTTCCTGCCCCTGTCCCTGAGTTGTCCCATTGTGTCTACTGGGATGGGCATCTCTAAAGTTATCAGCTAAAGACAACATTTCGGTCCATGATCCTGGTTTTCTCTCCCTTAGAAAAACCACCAGATCATTGGGTACACTGTTCAGTAGCTGTTCTCTTAAAATCAGTCCCTTTAGTCCCTCATAAGACTGCTCAGTTCTACTGAGTCCTACCCACCGATCAAACACATCAGTTAATCTAGCACCAAACAGCTGATATGTCTCCCCCCTTTCTAATTTGCATCCCCTAAACCTTTTCCTAAACCCTTCGTCTGTACAGTCAAAGGCTTTCAACAGGGCCCCCTTTAGTGAATCGTAGTCAGCCACTTCCTCTTTAGACAGTCGGCATGCTACATTCTATGCCCTACCAGTTAACAGAGATTGCAGACATAAACTCCATCCTGACATTTCCCAACCTACCAGTGTTGCATGCCGTTCGAACCTCAAGAGGTATGAGTGCATCTCATCCACCCTCTCGTCGAACTTCGGCAACTTGGGGACAGTCGTGCCCCCTGATAAACTAGTAGTACCTGACCTAGGGCTCATCGACATTTCCCTAGTGTTGGCTGTGTCACAGGACTGTAGTTTGGCCAACTCTATATCTCTGTTAATTTTGGCCAACTCAAGCTCATGTTCAAGTCGATGCTTCGCGGCTTCTTGTTCTTGTTCTGTCTTATGTCGCTGTGTTTCTTGTTCAGTCTTATGTCTCTCAGTTTCTAGCCTAGTTAATTCTAATTGATCCCTACGTTGCTGTCTCTGCATCCCTCTGTTTTTCAAGAAGCTCGACTTCTCTATCGCATTCTGCGCGTGCAAAAGTCACTGCATCCTGTCCCTCTAACCCAATAGATTTAGCATAGTTTACCCACTCTTGGATTGTTTGAGTCATTGTAACTTAGTCCGTCAGCAACTAATGCAAGAAATCTACTTCGTTCTCTAATACAAAGTCAATTAACCAACAGCAGGTATTGCGTAATTATGTATATGAGAGTAGATGAAGCAACTTACCGGTTGAGAATCCAATCAGATGCTCCCACTCGAACTGCTACAAGAAATACACACACAATTGACCTATGATCTACTAAATGTTAAATTAATTTAGAGTCATATAACAGCGTTCACAGTCCGTAATTAGTGTTTCTTGTTGACTGCAGTCTACGGTTCCCGTCTATTGGAATCCACGTCTATTTTAGCTGAGGTGGTCGCTGGTTTGTTCGGATGCTGGGGTTGGTGCTGTCCTTCTCTTCTTCTGTCGGTGGTTATTCGATAGCGAGGCCGACAATCTACGTTGATTGGTCGTTCGATGACGGTGGTTATTGCCGTCGGTGTTTGCAACTCTTGTCTTATTACGCAAGACGTTACAATTTACGAGAGAAGCAGTAGTTGTTTCTGCGTAATCTCTCCCTACAGCTGATCCGTTGATAATGTAGGTGTAACTCTTGGTCGTATCACGCAAGAAGCTACTTTTTTACGAGAGAGGCAGTAGTTGTTGCTGCTTAATCTCTCCCTACAGCTGGTCAGTTGATAACGTAGGTGTAACTCTTGTCGTAGCACGCAAGAAGTTATTATTTGCTAGGAGTAGAGCGGTTGTTGTTGTTGTTGGTTCTTCTCTGACGTAGGAACTGCTTCCGTCTGTATAACTTCTTCAGGTGTACGTTCCTGGTCTTGAACTCAGTAAGGTACTTTTGACGAGAGAAACAGTGAAGCGCACTGCTAATTCTCTCCCTGTAGATGTGATGTAGGTGACTCAATTGTATTACTGTCAGCCTACTGCGAGATGACGTCTGTCAGACTCTGTCTACACTTCTTGCTACCGTGCAGCCGGTCAATGTGTTGTGACTGTCAGAGGTTCCGTGACGCTGTGTTTTCGAGCCCCCAGTCACCAGTTCCACTACACTCTCGATCCCTTGAAGTAGGTAGATCCCGTGACGAGATTCCCCCAGTTGTTACGTCCGGCTGGATTGTCCTAACGCTAATCCTGGCCACGTACAGATCGTTGTCTAGAAGTATGAGAGAGTAGATGTAGATGTTCTGGTGACAATATTTCTATTTTCACAGCTCACGTACAGTCTCTGCTAATAAGTCAACAAACACCGGTTTCTTTGCCAATAACACAAGTTTTATTATGTTGACGCCAGTTCTCCTCGCATACAGTACTTCAGTTTACGTCACACTCTTCCGCTCCTGCTCTCTAGTTCTCAGTCTCGCTCTTCTCTCACCTCCTCTCTAACTTCCACACAAAAACGTCCTGCTTATATACAGTACACATTGGCTGTGACACCGGTGATTAATTATTCCTAATTAATTCTCAGTCCAGCTGACTCTACACTCGGGGTAATTTATGTGACGGGTCTGTGGGTGGGGAATCTAAATAAGGAAACCTATGACACCCTCCAACTCAGTTATCCCTCGTGAGAAGATTCTGCCCCACGACGTTCGTAACGGTTCCAACTTCATCCTACGTGTCACGGTCACGAACATTATTTCCCAGGTAAATTGTCTCCGTGAGCTCAGTACCACCGGTGATTCACAACTAATTAACATGGGAGGTGGACGATGGGGCGTGCTTTCGCGTAAATTATTCTTCTATCTGGTCACAATGATGCACCCCCTCCCCACGCACATTTTGTTCCTAAACCGTAAACAATTGTGCTAAAATAACCTACATCGTAACATACACACATAGTAAACACGGAAACATCGGGTGAAAGTACAGGGGAGTAATTAGTTTAAGAGAAGGCAGTTACTAATGGGCATGTCGTTTCAAACAGTTCCTGACGATAGGTGCTGGTTGTAGAAGTTGTGTATGAGTCGGGGTGGGGGGGTGGGGGAGACAAAATGTATAAGATCATCAAGATAAATCGAAAAAAAAACAACAAACAAACAACAAAAAATAAATAAACAACAACAAACAACAAGAAACAAACAAAAAACAGCAACAAACAAAACAACAAACAAACAACAACCAAACAACAACAAACAAATAACAAACAAATTTAGCTAAAGACCAAAAGGACAAAAAAAAAACAACAACAATAGGCTGTGTACTTAGAAGTAAACAGACAATATTTAAAAGACAATCATTTCGATAACTGTAACTGCCAACCATATTAAACGATAAAGGGAAAGACGCAAGATTACGGTTGGGGGGGGGGGTAGTGGTTTTATTTAGCTGGGCGTTGGGGGCATTCAGCCTTGACATTTTGATGAAGATTTTCAGAAACCAAAACCGGTTCGCCATTAATTCCAATAAGGGGAGGAGGATATATATGCATACATTTTTATTTAGATTCTTAACCGGGGGGGGGGGGGCTAAAAATAGCATCGAAATAATAGATATTATTTTGTCATAGACCGAAGACAATGAAAATACCAGCTATAACAGAATGGGCTAAAAATTTTTGAGACGTGGGCCACATTGGGTTCGTAAATTTGACCGACGGGCCGCACCAGTAGTAGGTGAATGAAATATGGACATGAACAGATATAAATTATATGTCAACGCCATAACGTAAAAGACTACTGCTGTGTGCTTCACTGTGAAATTGGCTAAAATGTCTGCAACATAAACTACATAAATACAGACATATATTTATACGCACACTTACAAACAATATAAAGTCATAAATGCATGCATATATTCGTGTAGGCTACATATTACAATGATACACATACACACACATTGCACACATATTTTCATAGTAGCACATACAAACATAATTCATACAAAGTTGTATTCATAATTAATGTTTACAAATGTAAATATGGATACGTTCAGAGCCGGATTAAAAATTTTAGGGGCCCCAGGCCATGAAAAAGTACGTGCTTAGTAAGTAAAACATTGTAAATGCAAAAACATTCAACTAAAATTAGAAATAATAATAAAATGAAACTTCAAAATAAATAAACCAAATACACGAAAGTGAGTATGTTTTACCTTATCTTACCATAAACCTACAAAATTCATTCTTTATAAAATAATCACAATTACACTTCTTTACACAAGCAACTGAAACATTTTTTAGGAACATTATATTACAAGGAATGTAACCCAGCCGTATTTTATAATTCTTCAGAAAATAGCCGACGGCTAACATTTTAAACATTATTCGCTTTTTAAGTGACCTTTCACCTACACGGCCAAAGGTGAGCTTCCCACGGGGTCAGTCGATACAAATAGGTGCTAATACCAAAGTTAATTGGAAACTAGAGTCCTGTATGTAACAAGGTATGTTTCGGAAGGTGGGGGGGGGGGGGTCGGGCAGTTTTAACGAGAGAAATAGTGACCAATGGAGTAGTGGACAACAAAGTGGAATGTCGGCAATGGTCCTCACAACTTGACAAAGAAGGATCCCTGCACACAAGATTTATAAAACAGACCGAAGTTGTACAGTTAAAGTACATCGCAGTTGAAGATATATACCAAGTCAATAAGCAGGGTGGTTTATAGTCGGTAAGGTTTGGACAAAGTAGTGATTTTGTGTTTAATCTTCATATATTTTGTGCTACTTTGACATTTTTTTTGTACCACATGGCCTAGAAAAGTAACTGCAATCAGGCAACATTGATTAGAGTTAGTGTAGGCCTAAAGTGTGTGTGTGGGGGGGCAGGGGGGGTCCCAATTCGAAAGTCCCCATTGGCCCCCAGCTTGAGGGGGCCCCAAATTTTTGTACATTAAATATTAAGTACATTATCTCATGTCATGGTGTCGAAAGTCAAAATGCGGGGCCCCAGAATAGGCTAAGCCCCCCGGGCCCCCCCAATCCCTAGGTTCGGCACTGCCCGCGGGCCGTATACTGCTCATGTCAGGACTAGAGGCTGAACATTATTTTGAAGATTTCTATTTCGGCGCCCCCCCCCCCATTATTTGGCACACTGTGCGGCTGCACTACCCTTCCTACGCTATTGACTATCGGCAAAGTAATTAATATTTATACGCAAGAAAATGAATGATTATAAATTGTTCTAGTAATAATGGATATATATTTAAAAATAAAACAGAATTACTGTTATATAAAGGGTTTATTTTATCTGACAGAATACGCACACCGATAAACATATTAGTCAATTTTAAAATTTAGTTGTCGCTGTTTCAAAAATTGTTAAATGGCTAACGATGGTTCCAATTAGGGATTTAATTAATATATAGTGGTACACTTTATACTAAAAAGTCATATAAAATACGCCATATTAATATTTTAGTCCACATTTTTTGGAAAATAAAAATTTGATTTCAATTCCTATTGAATTTGCATCCGACTCACAGTAAATGTTTTGAAAACAAATCATGGACTCATTATCCAAAAGGATGACACTGTTGATGTTTACAAAAATCTTCACACCCTCCACATGTCAACAAATGTCAAACAATTTCAGCCCCCCGCCCCCTCTCCTTATTGATGACGTAATTAATGGACGAGCCCTTAGTTGAAAGAATTTGTCTCGGAGAGTTATCACAAAATATTTTGGTATTTGGTGATCTCTCCCTGGTCTGAGAGACATACCATGATCCACGGGGGATGGATCATAGGGGTTCTCTAGTTAGGAAAAAAAACCCATTACTTGCGAGGGTGGTGGTACTGTGGTCAATGAGGACTATCCGAGACCGCAGTATTCACAGCTGGCGGTGGTGACGGATGTGGTCGGCACACAACACCCTTCCACTCCGTCCTACTCAAGCACACCTGCGCAGCTTGCCATTTCCGGCTGAGGGCACAGGCACACTACACCCTCCCCTCTGTCCGAGTGGCAGGAAAAACCCCTTTCCTTGCCATTCTGGCCGACCGGCAGTACACACACCCTGCTCGTCTGGCCAGTTTGGGTAAGGATTAAAACCCATCTTTCTGCCATCCCTGCAGATGATAGCGGGCACACTCACCCCGCCGCTCTGTAGGCATGGCAGACGTGCATCAGCGCCGCCAACAATGCTGGTGTGGTAGGCACACTACACCCTACCATGCTGGCAATGGCGGCGTTAAAAAAAACTAAAAAAAAACAAAAAAAAAACAACCTTAGTTGAAAGTTTGTGTATAATTAATTAAACAGCACGTGATTCTAGTAAACAATGATGACGTCAGAATATTTGCTGAGTTTAAAACAGACATTTATTTACATAATATCTCCATGATAATGGTTTTCTGTCTGTCTGTCTGTCTCTCTCTCTCTCTCTCTCTCTCTCTCTCTCTCTCTCCCTCTCTCTCTCTCGAGCAGCACATTTAACCCCATCTTCTATCTGTCTTTCTCCGCCGCTATCTTTGAAGGGGAATTCTTGTTTCAAAACAGCCGCACATATTTCAAGTGAGCTTACCGTACCTAATCCCATGGGCGTATTCATGGGGGGGGGGCATAGGGGGGACATTTGCCCCCCCCCTTACATTTTGAAAAAATGTCATATAGGAGGTGGGCATTTGCTCCCTTCCCCCTTACATTTAAAAAAAAAATGTCATAAAGTTGTTATTTGCCCCCCCCCCCCAGAAAATTTTGCCCCCCCCCCCTGGAAAAATTCCTAGCGACGCCCATGCCTCATCCATCCTTCAATTGTTGAATAATTGGTTATAACGTCTTTTAATGAGTTCTAAATACATTTCTACACGAGTGGGCTTTTGATATTGTTACAATTTATCGATGCAACGCAGAATTGATGAATACTTTTGATGAATACTTTTAACAATCATCATGTTATTATTGTTATAAAAATTTGTTTTACAGTTCGACCTGTCAACTTTGCCAGGAAATGAAGCTTTACTTTCGGAATACTTTATTGAAGTTCGCCAAAAAAAAAAAGGTGTAGGTTAGACTGGATTTTATAGTATCTTCGACTCAGTGCTACATTTATTAGAAAACGGGATAAATCTATACTCTACCCTGATATACACATATATCAAAAAAATATAAGCATAAATAGAAAAAAAAGATAAAAAAATAGCATCTACGTACCGCGAGATAACCGATTTTTCTTCACCGCTACTGTAGAATGTTGGTTACTAGAGGAAACGTTTATTTTTGCAATGGCTATTTCCTATTTTTACCTTCCTTCCCAGCGTCTTCCTGGCAACTAAAAGTTTGGTGAATGTGTCTGACAGCCGACAGGGTATTGTTTACGCCGCGGGTTGTAAAAAAAAATGGTGCACGCTGGATACATCCTGTGCTATCACAAAGCCAACAAAGTTTGGTTACCTTATATTTTGTGTTGGTTCTTAGGAGGATGAAAAGATACGTACTGAAACAGTTAACATTTTTAAAAATCCAATATGGCCTCAAAAGCAAAGGGAAATTTAGGGCCATATTCAAATATAACGACTTTTTTTTTGTAATCCGCCTACGATAAGTCTCGTAGAAAGTCTGCTCGATGTGAAGTGTGAATAGATGTAGCAGGGCCGCAGCCAGGAATTCTGGGGTCTCTGACAAACTATGACAACGTAGGCACGTCTGGCACAATTTTCCTCCTTAAAATTTTCTTTTGAAAGCGAAGGTCCCCATAATCCCAGGCTATGGCTCCCTAACAAGAGTTTGCCCCTCACCCCCTCGCGGCGACCCTGCATGTAAGCATAGGCGAAACTATATTTTCGGGGCCCATATGTTTGAATGCATGCTATTACTATATCCATGGGCGTCGCTAGGAATTTTTCCAGGGGGGGGGGACAAAAATTTTCCAAAAGGGGGGGGGGCAAATAACAACTTTATGACATTTTTTTTAAATGTAGGGGGGGGGAGCAAATGCCCTTCTCTTATATCACATTTGCCCCCTCCCCGCCCCATGAATACGCCCATGACTATATCCCAAATGAAAGCCTGAATTAGTTTTTTTTTTTTTACTATTTATGTAAATGTGAAGGAATAGTAATTATCAAATACTAGCTGTACCGTGCAAAACCTTTGCATATAGTTATATCCCCTTATGCTTGATCGGTAGGCTAGGTTATTTTTAGTTTCAGGCAGATCCGATTTTTTTCATGATTGTATTTTAAACTGGAACACTGTTGTATTAATTCTTTACTTTCGATTTAACGCACACTGGAAATGAGTATTATTATATATGATTTGCAGTCGGCTTGTCGATTTATGATTGAAGGTATTATATATTGGACACACATTAAATACTATCAAAGAATCCTTTTTCTCAACTGGCTGCCCCTTGTCAGTGAGGACCTGAGGGTGTTTATACCCAGTGTGATTTTTTTTTCTCCTTAAGAGCCGCTCTGAGTATTTGATACTCAATGCACTCTTCATAACTGTTTTACCTATTATATTAGCGCGTATTATTGACTGACATATAGACTTATCATGTTAATATAGTTAATTTAGCTCTGGATAGAAGCCCCCCCCCGCCCCCTCCTCTTTATTTCGGTAATAGGGGGGCTTCAGGTTGTCGCCTTGTTCGACCATCCAAAAAAAAAAAAACGGCTTCGATGAACAGCTTCAAAGCCGTAATAAACAGTGCCGAACCGAGGGATTTGGGGGCCCGGGGGGGGGGGCTTAGCTATTTTGGGGGCCCCTTGCATTTTGACATTCGACACTATGACATGAGATAATGTACTTAATATTTAATGTAAAAAGACATTATATAATAACTGTATCAGACTATCGATTAGAAACTTTATAACCCTAACAATTTTTAAACAGCCAACAAACACAATGGTGTAAATAACTTTAAGTGGCGTTGAGGATCAACTTTAAAAACTCTGCCTCATGGCATTGTAAAAAAAAAAACATACTTAAGTGGTGAAGATGTTACCACTTCCGCAGAGGACCCGCTGTCATTCCCCCGCCTCCCCCCCCCTCCTCCCTGGCTGCCGCTTACTAGCTACTGTCAACAAAAACTGCTAAGTTTGTACCGTTTCATGCTTCGATTCTGTCTCTGTCTCTCTCTCTCTCTCTCCCGCCCTCTCTCTCTCTCTCCCCCTTTCCCTCCCTCCCACTCCCTCTCCCTCTATCTCTCTCCTCTCTCTCCTTCTCTCTCCCTCCCTCTCTCCCCCTCTCTCTCCCTCCCTCCCGCCATCCTTTCTCTCTCTCTCCCCTCTTTCCCTTCCCTCGTTTTTTTCCCAACATAACTAAAAGAAATTTCACAATTCTTACATATCGTTTCTATTCTGGTACAATACGACCACTTAGCAGTAATTAATAGGTTTAGTTTTTACGTTTACAAAACATCACTCGTACTGGACGCAACATTAATCGACCCACTATTTTTCGTTGTAAAATGTCGAGACGTTATAATAAAAAGCAAACAAACAACCAAAACAGCTTACAATTATTTTCTCCTTTGTGTAAGGGTTGGAGCAGAGGCAGTGAAACCTATGGATTTGGGGGCCAGGGGGGTTGGCCTCTTTGGGGGCCCATGCATTTTGACATTCGACACCACGACATGAGATAATGTACTCAATATTTAATGAAAAATTGTTTTTGGGCCCCCCCTCAAGCTGGGGCCCGGGGGACTTCCGAATTTGGACCCCCCCACTCTAGGTACGCCTCTGAGCTGAGGTCCTCAGACCTGAGAACGAGGGGTGGGAATGTGTGAAGTCCCTGTAAGAATGAAATGAAATGTTTTATATCGTATAAATTACTAATGGGACGGTTTTTACAGTGCCATTTTTTCATCCCCCACCATAGTCGATAGTGCAAGAGATATAACGGAGACTTTAATCATGACCTGGAATGTCCATTGGTCCTCATCGAAGATCGAACCCGGAATCCCCAGTTCGACAGTCGAGCGATTTTCCGACAGATTTTTTTAAAATGTTTAACACCACTGTTTAATATTTGATGCGAAACTAAATCTCTCATCGAACATGATTTTTTAAAAAATGATTAGCAAGTGATGCTGGCTCTTTCGCATATTTCTTTTCATTTCAGTAAAATTTGGGCTCCATGGTATAGAATTGTTGTGAACTACTGGCAAGAGGTGTTTTGTTTGGGGGGAAGGGGTACGAAAGGTAGGTACTTGGCAAACACTATTCACCTATTTTTTTTTACAGAGTAACTGAAAGATAGCGGAAGATTTACTGTCCACGATACGTAGCTGTACTTGGTCTATCTGCAAGTAACCTAGAAATACCGGGAGCGGTCATCAAATTTCGTTAAGTTGAAAGACCAGAGGCAGGACCGGCGCAATAGGGGGAATACAGAGCAGACCCTTCACAGAAATGGGCCAAGAATAGTTCGCATTACTTTATATCACACATTACGTTAAAAAAAAAACAAAAAAAAAAACAATACGCTTGCAAATAATGATCCTAACCCCCCCCCCCCACCCTCTTCCCAAATTGGTTCTTACCTGTGTGTGCCCGTGTAACGTTATCACGCCATTACTAGACTGGAGAATATAGATGGAGAAGATCAGTCGAATAGTATTGTATATCGGTCATTTCATGGTTACCTCTTTGTGTGTTTTTTTTGGAGAGGCGGTGGGGGGGGGGGGGCTTCATTAATGGCATGATCGTCAAGCTTTTCTACACCGTCCGTACCACACGTCCATACCACTCGTCCATACTAATCGTCCGTACTACACGTCCGTACTACACGTGCATACCACACGTCCATACTACACGTCCATACTACTCGTCCATACTACTCGTCCGTACTACACGTCCATACCACACGTCCATACCACACGTCCGTAACACACGTCAGGGTTGTTAGTATCGAAGTATCGGTATCGGCCAATACAGTATCGGCGATACTTTTTTCAGTATTGGTTGCTGTATTGCCGATCCTTTTTGTATCAAGTATTGATTGTGTATCGCCGATACATTTTAAACGAAAAATTTTCGATACTCGATACCAATACTTTTCTGTAGCCACTATTAGTTTTAATTGCAGAAAAACGATAGCGATTTTAATACATTGTTTTAGAAATAATCTTCATAAATTCAATCACTGCTTGTAATGATAACCATCAACCCTAACACTATTAATACCACCCACCTCCCCACCAAGAAAACTTGGATCACAAGGCTTAAGTTGAACAAAAAGCGTGCTTGCAGTGCACTGAGTGCAGATTCCACTATACTTAATCGGCAGGGTGGTGCAGCTTCAATACAGTCAGCTGTGCAGTTTTACTGCACGGCGGCAGAACCAGCTTAATAGTAAAAGTTCTGCTGAAGTAAGACAGGTATATGAAGATAGCTCATCAGAAATGCTGTCATTAGCACCCTACCCAACCTACACAAGCATTAAGAAACTATATTGCTGAGTTGATAGGTTAGTGCTGAGTTGAGCGCCTGTTTTCATTGGGTGGGTGTGTTTTTATGCCATTACGTTCTAGGCTAAGCAAGGATTGTTTTGAAATGATGGTCGTCTTACGTGCTGCCAAGTGATTAAATAGTAAAGAAAAGTTCCCTTAGCCCTGACGGGCCATCGGGGATTCATCTGTTTCTATAACCTCGGCATATGAGGCGCCCAGCCGCCTTTACTTCCCCAGCTTAAAGTCGGGTACCTATTTAAAACTGGGTGAACTTGTGGAAAAATTCCCATTGTTCTCACCGAGGATCGAGCCCATGACTCTGAAGTCGACAGTCGAGTATCTATACCACTTGGCCATCCGTTAAGTACTAAAGTGATTAGCATTAAATTTGTGCTTTGACATTGTATTTTATTGTTTTTACTTTTTTTTTTAAACTTGAAAAACTTTACTCATTATATTTTAAATAAAAATAGTTTATTGTTCTCAAAAGTATCGGTATTGTATCGGTATCGATTTTGGCAATACATTTTTACTTGAGTATTTGTATTGGTATTGGCGATACTATTTTCATGAAATATTGGTATCGGTATTGACGATACACTCTAAGAGTATTGTTAACAACCCTGCCACACGTCCATACCACACGTCCATACTACACGTCCATACTACACGTCCATACCACACGTCCATACTACACGTCCATACTACACGTCCGTACTACACGTCCATACCACACATCCATACTACACCGTCTATGCAGATCCCCATTATAATATGCAGGCTACATGTTATATGTGACTTTTTTCATTTGTTTAGACGCATGTAGTCTACTAAGTCCCTTTTAAATGTACCATAATAATAGAATTTTCTTCTGCACAACACATTACCAGTAACTACAGCTAGTAGCTTCGATATTCAGTTATCAGTACAGAGTAACTAAGAATATTATTTATGGCACAACAGAAGACAGGCTTGTTGTCGGGGTTTTACAGGCAGGTGATTATTCGGTAAATTCGCAGAAGTTATCTTCAGAAGATAGATAAGTGTTTACAAGTTCGGGCAGAAAAAAGTAAGGTAAACGGAATATATATATATATATATATATATATATATATATATATATATATATATATATATATATATATATATATATTCTGTGATAGGTAATGTCTCTCGGTTGATGTTTGTTATGGGGTGGGGAGAAATTGAATGGTTTGTTGTTCAGAGCTCCCTGGCCAACAACCCCGAACTAAATATAGATGTATGTCTGCTCTTCTTGCAGGAAACGAGAAACGTTCAGACTGACGGAGAGGATCATGGGTTATCATGAGATTAAAATTAACTGGCCTAAAAAAAAAATGCGGAGATAATTTCTCTGCACTCCACTCCATCAGCGGGTGTACTCTCTAACCCGCAAGCCCCAACACATTTATTTTTTTTTTCTTTGCGTCGACGTACGAGACTTCCTTTTAATATAATAATTTTTTGTTTATCTGGCTAGTGCTCATTAACCCGAATGAAAATCATTTTACAACATTTTGTTGACCATCTACTTTTAGATAGGTCACAGAGCTAAATCTCTGAAAGTAGATCTTTTTTTTTACATGGTCCGGAACTAAATGACTTAAAAGTAGGCATTTTGGCTTTTAGGCATGGTCTGGAATTGGGCGTGAATAAATTAGAGGGAAAAAAGAAAGCAATATCATATAAAATGGGAAAAAAAATTAACGTTTTTTTTCCTTCCAAACAATTATTATTGGCTAAACCAGATATGTTCAGAGACCTTTAAGAGCAGAAGCCACTGACTAGTGTTCTGAGTTACATTCCACTTTCGGCAGCCCTAGCTGTTGCTTAAACTTTTATGAGCTAAATAAGAAGAAACTAATGGTTTCTAATTTATTTATAACATTTTCTAACAAATGGGATTTTAAATCGACCAGCAAAGAATAAATAAATAAAGCCACAGTCTCGCGAACAAATAAAAAGAGCGTATATCGTATATTGAATACTTTACATCTATTAACCGATAAGACACCATCGGGAAGACCTTGTACAGAGATTTGAAGCTAAGGAAATCCAACTTTAAAAAGTCCACGAAGAAATGCAACTGTTTAAAGAAACCATTTAACAACACACTGCGTGCTTCTTTGAACTAAGGCTGTGGCAAGTTATCAACACAATATAACTAGAATAACACAAAGTCTTCTTCAGCTTCAGTTCTGAAACATAGCATTTTTTTTTAGAGTAATCAATGCACAGATTTAGTGCAAACTAAAGACAGCAATATTGCAAATAACGTTTTGGCGTCACATCGTTATTTCTTAGATAACTACCATATCAAATCATACTTGTTTTTGGGGGCATAAATTTTTATTTGGGGGGAATTCAAGCTGACAAGTTTTGTTGACTTGTTAAGTCGTTAATGTATGTGTGCGCACTGTGCGCGTGTAATTTTTTTTGTGCTGCGTATTTTGTGTGTGAGTAGAATTGGGCTCTTCAAGGTGCCCCTGAAAAATCTTGGGCCTCTGACCATCTCCCAAAATTGAGGCCGAATTGATGATGAACATCCACATATTGAAAAGTAATTTTATGCAAGATTACTATTTCCGATAGGGTCCCCAAAGCTTAGGTTCCCCTAACATGCGTTCGGATTATATCTCCATACGGCATCCAAGAGTTCTCCCAAACACCTAAAGATTTGAACGATTGACCCGGTACAACTGGTTACGATTCGAATACAGTGGTAGGGTAGTCAGGGGAGAAAATAAAATCTATTAAAATACACACACGTACCTATCCATCCGTCCATTCATTGATCCATCCCCCTCTTTTCATCCATCCACCTATCAACCATCCATCCATCCACCCCTCCCTCCATTCATCCACCAATCAACCATCCATCCACCCCTCCAACAATCACCCACCCATCCATCCACCAATCACCCATCCTTCCATCCATCCACCCCTCCCTCCATCCATCCACCAATCACCCACCCATCCATCCATCCACCAATCACCCACCCACCCATCCATCCACCCTTCCCTCCATCCATCCATCCATCCATCCACCAATCACCCACCCACCCATCCATCCACCCTCCCCTCCATTCATCCACCAATCACCCACCCATCCATCCACCCTTCCCTCCATCCATCCACCAATCACCCATCCATCCACCCCTCAGGAAAAGACGTCCGCAAAAAAAAAAGAATGATCAATTTCCGTACAATATAGTTTGATATTTATATTGATTATTTTTTCTCAGACGTGCTCATGTATTGCCTAAAAAAATCTCACACGTACATATCAATAAGCTATTAGCTAGAAGCAGAACTAAGATATAACTCAGGAACAACAAAAAAAAAAAGAATAAAATAAGATCTGATATGCTGATAAAATGAATTCTTTCATAAAATTGCCCTTGTACGTGTTTTTTAGAAGTTGACCTGAAATTGTTTTTGAACAATGACGTCAACAGTTGGCTTTTTATATTTTGTAATTGATGGCCATTGGAGAAGAAACTTAAATTTAAATTCGGTTCTTATGACATATCGATCTGTACACTATCAGGTAATAATTACGCAATTTCGTGGCGTTATTATTTAAAATAGTACGCTGGTGAATCACTACGTGGATTAGAAAAATCATCAGAGAACATTTAAATAAAGGACATAGTCGCTTTCAACAAAATATATTAAAAAAAGCTTTTGTTTTTGAATGTGTCTTTCATTTTTACAGTACACGTGGTCTACCTTTATTATTCTGATATAATATTATAGCCCTTTCATTTACCGTTCAGAATATGTATGATTTGTATGGGTGTGTCTTTATTTACTGGAAGATTTCAATAACCTATTTTTAATATTCTAAATTTATTCCTTTAAAAAACATTCTTAGAAACAGGATATCAAAATGGTCAAACAATGAATAATCGAATATCGTGAACGATGGAGACATCATGATTAAACATTTAGAATATTTAATGAGGGAATGTCTAGGCCTGTTCATTGTTTACATTCATCGTTGTTTGTTTAACCTGGAAGTGGGCCAGTTGTCCAGCTCAGTTAACGAGGGTATTGATTTTTGGGGCCCTTCTATCTATTTTATTAAGTCCCAACAGCTGATGCCAATGCTGAAATGTGTGATTACATAAAACGCCGATACTGTTTTTGGGTTATTGTCCTTTGCTATTGTCTCGGCGAACCTATGCGTTATATATAGACGGCTCAATTTTTATGAGCAAAAAAAAAAAATTCTAAAAATAGGTTGAGCGAAAGCACACATGGCAAAGGGGGGTAAAACAATCACCGGGCTAGCAAGACTATACAATCTGGAGTGCCGGTCTTAACGCATAGGTTCATCCGGGCATTTGCACGAACTCTTCCATCAAGTTGACGTGACCCGTGGATGGAGGTTGGGGGGAGCACATGGTAACTATTCATATTTTATTCTGTTGAGTGGCTGTCGTAGGAGCCCCAACCTTGCCCCCCCCCCAACTGCCAAAGGCACCATCCTACCAGTAAAAAGGTCTATTAAATCTGACGATTTTGCCTAGTGGCCCTCAATGATCTTTGAAGTCCCTGCCTAAGGCCCAAGAACTAAGTGCGGGATTAACGGTGGACATAATCCTGTTTTTTTTTTTTAAATTCTCTTAACCATTATGGCCTTGTGGGCAACGAATGTACACATCAACAGATGTGGTTTCAAATAGGGAGCGACCGATAATCAGATCGGTATCGGTATCGGACCGTTATTGGCACTATCGGTTAATATCGGATCGGCCGATTGTTGTAGGGAGCGACCGATAGTCGAACCGATATTGGCACTATGGGTTAACTGTCGGACCGGCCGTTTTTTGGGTGCCGATACATTGTTGTTTTTTTTTTTCACAACAGAGTTGCAGAAAAAAAAATCAGTAAATAACCCAATTCTATAACCAGATCAGACAAGATTTAAAAAAAAAGGAAAAAAAACCCACACACAGAAATTGCCACGTCTACATCAGAGATATGACCTTGAAACAATAGGATTGGCATTTCTTAATTCTAATGTATGACCTTGAATGATACAATTAGTGAACATCTGTACGTATTTTATGTTGGGATGGGAAGTTGGGGGGGGGGGTGGAGGAAACAAGACTTACGTGTGGGCGATGTGTCACGAAATATGACAGGGAAGGGGTGGGCATGGGTTGACACACGTCATAAGCTCTAGCACGAGTAAAACACGTGTTTGGCATTGTTGTTGATTAAAAAAAATATCGGTATTTGGGGGGGGGGGGGTAAACAAGACACGCGTGGGCGAAGTGTTACAAAATGTGTGAACATGAGTTAAAATACGTCATACATCACGAGAATAACACGTGTTTGGCATTGTTGTTGCTTAAGGGGCTGTCCATTAATTACGTCAACAAAATAGGGGAGAGGGGGGAGGTCAAGAAAAGTTGACGTCAACAATGTTACTTTTTTTAATTTAATATAATTACTTAATAAATAGGAAAATTAAGCAGCGTGTGTAGTTCTGTGTTACACACTCGCTTAACATTCAGTATTTTAATTAAACTAACTATATTCATACTAATTTTGCAACATAAACATTTTGGAAGCCACCTTTTTTAGGGGGGGGGGGTAATCAAATGTTGACGTAATTTTATAGGGGGGTCTCTGGAAGTTTGACAAGTTGTTGACAAGGAGGAGGGGGGGAAGGTAAAAATCGCCAAAAATTTGTTGACATAAATAATGGACAGTACCTAAAAAGAAAATATCGGTATCGGTAAAAATGCTGGGGGAAAATATCGGTATCGGACTATCGGTAAAAAGGCATATCGGTCGCTCCCTAGTTTCAAACGTCCTTTCTGTGTGGGCTCTTTGACATGGTGGCGCCCCATCTCGGCGAATACTTTTGGCTTGGCCAGGTATTGAACCCTATACCCTTAATGCAAATGGAATGGGGGCGAGTTCGCTATCGACTTCGCCATCTCGCGAAGTGTTTTACGTCGTTATATATGTATGTGAAGGTTAAATGTTCATATTTTCTACTGCATAAACACGCAATCATAAAAATCGTAAACTATAAAACTGAAAAATCCCCGGAAAGGAGAGAGTGGTCCATAAAAGGTTTTAGTTGTTTTACGAGGTTGTTCTGATGGGTGTATACACCAGATGAAAGGTATGCCGTGTTAACGACACGACTTACATGCAGTACAGTGAATACACTTTTAATTAAGAACAAATAAATTCAATAAATAGTTATTAAAGGAAAATTTAAAATAAAATAGATAAGTGTGACCAGTTCCAACTGAACAGCTTCAAAGTCATTCATGCCCCCAAGGGGCTGTCCATTAATTACGTCAACAAAAAAAGGGGAAGGGGGGGGGTCAGAAAATTTTTGACAATTGTTGACAAGGGGGAGGGCTGGGGAGGTTGACGTCAACAATGTTACTTTTTTTAAAAATTTAATATGAATAGGAAATTTAAGCAGCGTTTGCAGTCGTGTGTTACACACTCGACTAACATTCAGTATTTTAATTAAACTAACTATATTCCTACTAATTTTGCAACATAAACATTTTGGAAGCCACCTTTTTTAGGGGGGGGGGTAATCAAATGTTGACGTAATTTTATAGGGGGGTCTCTGGAAGTTTGACAAGTTGTTGACAAGGGGGAGGGGGGGAGGTAAAAATCGCCAAAAATTTGTTGACATAAATAATGGACAGCCTCCTATGAAACCTAAAAAACAACAACGAAATGATTACAATCGATTGCGGCAATCAGCACGAGGCCATATTACAAAAGATTGTGGCAAGAGATTTTGTAAACACGTTCCGGGGCTGGCCCAAAAATTACGGTAGCCCTGAGCTTGCTAAGCGATAAAAAAAAAACGAGATATTTATAGATAGAATTATCATAAATTAAAAAAACGAAATATTTATAGATAGAATTATCATAAATTAAAAAACGAGATATTTATAGATATAATTATCATAAATTAAAAAAAAACGAGATATTTATAGATAGAATTATCATAAATTAAAAAAAATAAAAATAAAACTGCGTTGTTTGAAAAACTGCTACTTAGGGTACTTTCACTATCACCACTGACTACAAACCCAAAAAAAGAAAACACGGCAACTTGGTAGGAATATATCCAGCGCAAAGTTAAACCCAAAGAGAAATAAAACATAAGCAATGTGACGTATCTATCTATCTAGTTCAGATAATGAACAGCTGGTACTGCCGTGTGAAGGAGACGACACTTAAAATTTGACAAGAGACGGATCGCACACATCCGCCACTTGCTCAAACTACACAACGGACCTACACGGGCAATCTAAAAAACACAGGTATAATACACACATAGAACAATTGCATGTGCACAATAGAACAATGGTATGCACAACATCTCAGTTGGCGTTGAACTAAAGATGAGATTAACAAATAAAACGTGTTACCCCCCCCCTAACTCAGGTCATCACAACCGCGTCAATCAAACACCACACAGAGGCAGACCTTATACGACACCAAGAAATTACAAAAAAAAAATGTTTTATTTTCTCCTCTCCATGATGTCAACTTAGACACATCTTTCTATAATGTCATTTATTTAGGCTTATACCTTGACATATGCCTATATCTGGACTAAGGCATATAGCTTGACTTATGCCTATATCAGGACTAAGGCATAGGCTATAGCTTGACTTATGCCTATATCTGGACTAAGGCATATAGCTTGACTTATGCCTATATCTGGACTAAGGCATATAGCTTGACTTAGGCCTATATATGGACTAAGGCATTTAGCTTGACTTATGCCTATATCTGGACTAAGGCATATAGCTTGACTTAGGCCTATGTATTGTCGATATTTTTAGCAGAGTTGTACAATCCACTTATGTTTTATTTTTTACACCTTTAGAATAGATGACACCTTCTGAATAAATGATTATGATCACATCCGTAACAATGGTATAACAATTCTTTTATCCGCACAAAGGTGACAATAATTATTATTGACAATAGATTACTTTTTTTTTATGTTTGTAAAATGAACAATTTGGACGGTAGTTTGCACTGGTAAAATGGGAACCAATTCCTCGCCTGAATTCCTCAATTACCAAGGCATTCGCTTATTTTTGCTTTGTTTACATGGAGTTTATATAGACAGTATGGATAAAACGTCACGCAATCTATGCAACTGTAGGTAAGTTGAGCGCATGTGACTGTAGCAACAATATATCCAGACATGACCGGGTCACAAGTAAAAAGACTTGAGATTTTTTTCTCTTCTTTATAATTGGAAGATAAATAAGTATTTATGATTATTGCTACTACAGGTGTATGTTTTACAGAAATAAATATAGCACGAAAAGCAACAACAGAAGCTACATGAAATTTAACTCTTATCATATAATACAGACAGAAGGAAGACATAAAGATATATAAATAAAGTTTGTATTCTAGCTACTTGTACATTAAGATGAAATGAAAGATTTCAAAGTAGACCGAGTGCGACACGTACAAGATGAAAAAAGAGATGCACAACAATTGTATTTTCAAGTAATAAGTGAATACAAAGCAATACGTTGCATATCTATCTATCTATCTATCTATCTATCTATCTATCTATCTATCTATCTATCTATCTATCTATCTATCTATTAGGGCTGTACCAGAATTCGGCTCCGAATCCGGCTCCGGCCAAAATCCGGCCATTTTACAAATCCGGCTCCGGCTCCGGATCCGGCAAAATTTTTGGATTTTGGCCGGATTTTCAGTCGGATTTCTGTCTTACTTTACTGTTTACCTTGTTCTCCCAGTGAACACTAAACACATTTCTATGGCTGTTAACTGTTTATCTTGTTCTCCAGTTATCACCCAGTGAACACAAAACACATGTCTGTAGCAGTTCCATTCTATGTTATATCGCCGGTCTCAGTGAGGTGGAGAGGATAATATGTATAACATACCTTCTCCACCACAGTGGCCGGTCTTATAAAGTTGTTTGATTTTTTTTTCAATGAGAGATTTAAGAACTTTTTTTTTGTTTGACTAACAATATTTTTTTGAAACAACGAAAATTTGATTTGTTTTTGCGTTAATGCCGCCATTTTGCCAAAATCCGCCATTTTGTCGGTTTCGGTTCGGTTAATTGACAAACCGGTTAACCGTGAACACCCCTAGTTTAGTGTTCACTGGGTTATAATAGGAGAAAAGATAACCAGTTGCATTCTGTTGATTTTTTCTAACTATCTACAAACTTTAAATCATCATTCATTTTCCTTATACAAAAACAATTAAAATATAGAGGTAAGTAAATTAAACTGTGATTTAAAAAAAAAAATCAAATTTTTCATGAGGTTTATCATATGATTGACAACATTGATTGAATGTTCTTCCGGTAATGTGGTATACCGGTCTCTTTAGCAACCTTAAGGGGGTACGGAATGAAGGAATTGAAAAAAAAAATATTTCAAAACCGATTTTTTTAAATTTCATATTCACGTGCTATTACCCAGGCCCGTAGCCAGGAATATTGGATTTGGGGGGGGGGCCGAAGACATTTTCGGGGGGGCGAAGAAATATTTTTCGGGGGGGGGGGGTGCCGAAGAAATGATCGGGGCGGATCTAGACAACTTTGACGGGGGGGGGGGCAAAACATTGTCCCCCGGGGGGGGGGGCGAAACTGTTTTCATTGTTGAAAATTGGTCTTAGAACAAAAAATATTTCGATAATTTAATGATGTATTACCTAAACTTGCGATAACGGGGGGGGGCATGGGCCCCCCCGGCCCTTCCCCCTAAATCCGCCCCTGGTGGGGTAAAAGAAATGTTCGGGGGGGGGGCGAAAATGTAGGCGCGAAGCGCCGAAAGCTTGCGAACGGAGAGGAGGGCTTTGGGGAGAGGATCTCGGTGAGTCCCCTCCCCAAGAAATTTTTTGCAGTTCCATATCTGGAATGGTGCATTTTAGTACCGATTGTTTAGCTATTAATTAGAAATATATAATTTTAACTACGTTTCAATAATGCATGGCATGTTGCAGTTTTGTTAAAAGTAATTTAAATAGTAAAGAGTTTTAATGATAAAAATTTATTGAAGCTGAGCAATTTCTGATTCCTGTTATAAATGTATTGACCATTTGTCTTGCTACACAATTGTTACATAATAGATACCTGATTTATATTATTATACTGTTGGTTTAACGTACAACCCGGGAAGAACGACAAAGATGCACGAATATAGCTTAGCTATTTGTGTGATATTTCTTATAAAATATTGAAAACAAAGAACAGATCTATCAACAAAAACAGTCGCAATTATTCAATTTAAAATAAGATTAATTCTGCTAAAAAGTAAATTTGCAAATTGAATAACATCACTCAGAAATAACGGAGTTTGTACTTTATTATTTTATTATACATATGTATAAAAATGAAGTCAGAAGCCAATGTTATTTTATTAACTTATTTAAGTTGCTAGTTGTCCTCAGAAGATATCAATATATAAAACTATTACAAGGTTGCGAAAAGGCCCATCGACAGAAATTTCGGGCCCCTGGGCAGGGGTGACACGGGCCCCCGTGCTGTTATTAATATTTTAAAAAGTTGATTGGCCAGCTCAGTCCGGGTCCCTAAAACTCGCCGGGCCCCTGGGCATTGGCCCCCCTGCCCCCCCCACTCGTCGGCACTTGTGGCGAACTTATATTATTATACGTTTCAAATTTGCAAACTTTGTGGTTTAGCCAGCCCCGTAGTCAAGGGGGGCACTGGGGGGCCGTGCCCCCCCCCCGCTAGGTGTGGAGTGCCCCCCCACTTAAAAAAGAAGAAAAAGAGGAAAAAATAAAGAAAATGTAAAGGTGCCCCCTTGATGGGTATTGGTACCTCCCTGTTTACTTTGACCTGGCTACGGGCCTGGGTTTAGCACTGAATTTACCTAAAAATGCTTCAGCATTCAGATTGTCTGTTAAATCTTTTTCAAACGCAAGCAGGAAAAGATTGCTTAGACGCTTTTGTAACATTGATCTGCGATATGGGGTGAGCATTCGTGTGAGGGTTGAGAAACTGTTCTCACACACGGCTGTTGAAGCACCAAATGCCAATACTGCCCAAAATACCCAGAAGTGAACTTCAATAAGATTCAATCTTTTTATGCCCAAAAATTAGATACGCTATATATGTAAGTAGGCTATATATAAATAGCCTGAATGATTGCCAAAATATAAACTTTTAAGTTTTTATTATTATTGATTTATTAAACAAAATGATTGATGTTTTATAGCCGTTATTATTAAAATTTTGTCAAAAAACTCAAATCATGCACGGTGGGGCTCAGGTCATGCACGGGGGGGGGGGGGCTCAGCCCCCCCTAGTCCCCCTCTGACTACGGGCCTGCTATTACCAATCTAGATTATGATGATCTTAATGATTTTGCTTCCGGAACACTATAAATTACTTTAAAATGTATTTGAAAATCGGTAGTTCATTACAAAAATCATTAAATTACCATTAATATGCCAATAGCAACGATTTTTCTACAGATGAAACTACACATTCTCTTCCGACACATTATATATCATTGTATGCGGTCCGATGACCTCGTTATGAATGACACAGTTTCATAAGCTAAATATAGCCTCAGCTTTTGGAATCCCAAGTTACAAACAGTGATGTTTAACCTCATTCTAAAAGATTATTATTTCATTGGACGGCACACAAATATTCCCGCAAAACAGCGCGCGAGGGTTCCCTATACCCAGAATTCAATGCAAAAATGTACATTTTTGTCAACTCTTTTGCCATTTAAGTATTTAGATCTTGACTATCGTATTTATTCTAATAATCTCCCATATTATTTCTAATAAATTAAATAATAATAGCCCATCCACCATTTCTTGGCCCAAAAATAGCATGTTTTAGGTTCTGAATAGAATTGTATTTACCTGAGAGGCTGAGGCATCCAATAATCCCCCGTCCGAAACTTTTTGGGGGGGGGGGGGGTGTCCAATCTATTCTGATATGTTTACAACGTTAATATAAAGTGACAACCGAATTCGGCTCCGGCCGGATTTGTGTTGACAAATCCGGCAAAATCCGGCTCCGGCCGGATTTGAAAAAATCAAATCCGGTACAGCCCTACTATCTATCTATCTATCTATCTATCTATCTATCTATCTATCTATCTATCTATCTATCTATCTATCTATCTATCTATCTATCTATCTATCTATCTATCTATCTATCTATCTATCCATCTATCCATCCATCCATCCATCCATCCATCCATCCATCCATCCATCCATCTATCTATCTATCTATCTATCTATCTATCTATCTATCTATCTATCTATCTATCTATCTATCTATCTATCTATCTATCTATCTATCTATCTATCTATCTATCTATCTATCTATCTATCTATCTATCTATCTATCTATCTATCTATCTATCTATCTGCCTGCCGTTCTGTTTATCTATCTGCCTGTCTGTCTGCCTGCCTGTCCGTTTGTCTCTCTGTCTAATATTATTCATAATTTACCTCAACCTATACAACGAAATTAGCTCCAAAACAGTCACTGTAGTTTACAGTCTTCACACCTAGTTCATCGTGTGTATAAATGTATTTAATTCAATCATTGCCCTACATTGGATTCTCTAAAGACACTTTGGTTCCATTCAAATAAATAGTTAAATTAATATGAACATGTTTTCAGTACGTTTACTCACCTGATCAATATCTGGTTGTTAAGTATCCAGTTTCCGTTATGGTCCAGTCTGAGAGACTTAATTGTTAATGACACACTGACCCAAATATTCTTCACAGACAACAAAACGAAATAAAACATACCAGGCAGGTTAGGGAAATAATTTTTTTTCCATGTTATGGCCAGGAAACAACAAAGCCTGCAATATTTTACTTGTGTAATTGTGTAGCACCTAATACTAAGATAATACAAGCTCTTGATACAAGTAAGATGTGTATTAGGTTACTTCTATAACATTTTAAACTTCTCACTTCTCACCTTACCAAAGTAAACCTGTACTAGAGTTGTTCTCTGGCATATCACTCTCCTCGCTATATTTGTACTTAATCGTGTGTGTAGTGTTCGTCCATCGTATTCGATGAAGACCATCTAGTCATCAGAGGTTGGAGTGTTGGTTGGTGGGTGTCGGTGTGTGCGCAGATGGCTGACTAGTCCAATCCTTGCGTGGAAATGTCTATGACAGTGGGGACAGGGAATGGTGGCTGTCAGATGGTGGTCGGCAGCGCGAGCTTTGCGAACCAGGCGTCGCGTTTCAGCAGCAACAGTTCTATTTGCCTCACATAACCCAGCGCCTATGTGAACAGAGTGACGCCACAAAGCTCTGTCCTGGGCATCTTCCTCCCAGCAATCAGGATCCATGTTGAAAGCCTTCAAAGAGGACTTCAGCGTGTCTTTGTAGCGCTTTTTCTGGCCTCCGCGAGAGCGCTTTCCCTGCTGCAGTTCTCCGTAGAAGATCTTTCGAGGCAGTCGGTGGTCTGGCATGCGAGCGAGGTGGCCTGCCCAGCGAAGCTGAGAGCGCATTAGTAGGGTGTAGATGCTGGACATGTTGGCTCTGGCAAGGACTTCAGTGTCGGGAACCTTGTCTTGCCATCTGATCCTCATTATGCGCCTGAGGCAGGTTGTGTGAAAGTGGTTGAGTTTCTTGGCATGGCGCTGGTAGACTGTCCAGGTTTCGCTTGCGTACAGTAGTGTTGGAAGGACGATGGCGTGATACACCTTCAACTTGGTGGGTAGGCTGATACCTCTTCTGTTCCAGACGTTGGAGTGAAGTCTACCAAAGGCTGCACTGGCTTTGGCGATTCGTGCGATAACTTCGTCGTCCATTACAACACAACGAGAGAGAGTGCTGCCAAGGTAGGTGAATTTCTCCACCGTGTTCAGTCTCTGGCCGTTAACGTGGATGTTGGGGTCAATGTATTGTTTGCCTGGGGCTGGTTGGTACATCACTTCGGTTTTCTGTGTGCTGATGGTGAGACCAAAGTTGAGGCATGCACGTGAGAATTGGTCGACACAGTGTTGCATGTTGGTTTCTGAATCTGCGTTTAGAGGGCAGTCGTCGGCGAATCGTGTGTGTAGGTGGTCACTGTAGGTGTATGTTTGGGGGGGGGGGGCGAGAGTATGGTTTTGTACTCGCTTGTCTGTTTTAAATCATGACCTCATTACCGGTTTATAAAGTGGTTAATGAGAGAGCGTCGAGACGTTTGGGCGGGTCTGGGGAAGCTATGGGGGGTAGGGTGGGGGTGCTTTCCCTCCCTAAACTTGATTTACTGTTTGTTTGCGTTGGTAAATTAAAGAAAGGCTTCACAAGGCTCGGCAATTTTTTTTTTGATCCAGAAACCACTCGATATTTGAAAAAAGATTTATAAATGTATTCACTATTCACAGTGATAAATAGTAGGTTCTAGTTTAATATCAACTACTCGATCTTTTTTCTGTGAGTTGTGGGTTTAAAACTCTTCAGCAATAGCTTGCAATAATGCAATGTTCATTTGTTGATCATACAAACCATGTATCAATACCATCGCTGTAGTGCCCTTGTTCAGTGATGAAAGGGGGGGGGCAAACGCCCAGGGGCCCGGCGAGTTTTAAGGGCTCGGACTGAGCTGGCCAACCAACTTTTGAAAATATTATTATTAACACGGCGGGGGGGCCCGTGACAGCCCTGCCCAGGGGCCCGAAATTTCTGTCGGTGGGCCTGCCCTTGCTACATCATCGTCACAAACGCGGCTGCAATAGCCATGGAAGCACCACAGTCGGCAATATGTGGCTGGGGTCATGGACAAAGTCGGCATTGGATGGCTGGGGTCGCTGGGGTATCGGACACACAATCGGCATTAGGTGGTGGGAGTCGGTAATTAGGGTCTTATTTTGACAATCAAATTTTAACAGTGTACACTGATAGCCAATCTTTAACAATTTTAGTAGTTTTATTATAACCCTAACCCTCAATATGTCATAGAGCCTTACTAAAGCCTGTCATATGGCCTTACTAAAACCTGTCATTGGACCTTACTAAAACCTGTTATTGGACCTTAGTAAAACCTGTCATTGGACCTTACTAAAACCTGTCATAGAGCCTTACTAAAACCTGTCATAGAGCCTTACTAAAACCTGTCATAGAGCCTTACTAAAACCTGTCATAGAGCCTTACTAAAACCTGTCATAGAGCCTTACTAAAACCTGTCATAGAGCCTTACTAAAACCTGTCATATAGCCTTACTAAAACCTGTCATAGAGCCTTACTAAAAATTGTTATTGGACCTTAGTAAAACCTGTCATTGGACCATACTAAAACCTGTCATAGAGCCTTACTAAACATGTCATAGGGCCTTACTAAAACCTGTTATTGGACCTTAGTAAAACCTGTCATTGGACCTTACTAAAACCTGTCATAGAGCCTCACTAAACCTGTCATAGGGCCTTACTAAAACCTGTTATTGGACCTTAGTAAAACCTGTCATTGGACCTTACTAAAACCTGTCATAGAGCCTCACTAAACCTGTCATAGGGCCTTACTAAAACCTGTTATTGGACCTTAGTAAAACCTGTCATTGGACCTTACTAAAACCTGTCATAGAGCCTCACTAAACCTGTCATAGGGCCTTACTAAAACCTGTTATTGGACCTTAGTAAAACCTGTCATTGGACCTTACTAAAACCTGTCAAAGGGCCTTACTAAACCTGTCATAGGGCCTTACTAAACCTGTCATAGAGCCTTACTAAAACCTGTCATAGAGCCTTACTAAAACCTGTCATAGAGCCTTACTAAAACCTGTTATTGGACCTTAGTAAAACCTGTCATTGGACCTTACTAAAACCTGTCATATAGCCTTACTAAAACCTGTCATAGAGCCTTACTAAAAAAAGACCGCTATTAACACCTGTCATAGGCCCCGCTCACGATTACATATAAATATTTCACAAAAATAGCACAAAACAAGGATGACAAACCTTAGTACGATTTGTCTGATACACCAGGATGTTTCAATATTTACATAAACACTGAAAGTAGACAAAACACAGGATTTCCCAAAGAAAGACGAAGTAAAGAATCGAGTGTAAATGTTAAACTAATACAGTCAGTTTACGAGCAGTCAGCAGTATTACTGGAAATTAGTTCAAATTACATTGCATTGGATTCAATATATCTGGTTGTATTCTGTTATTTTGTATCATTTGCCTTTAAGGTTATGAATTAGCTGTTTGAAATATCCGTATGGTGGAACTAATAGAAAGTAGGCCATAGGTGGCGAGCAAGCAGTAGCGTCGTCTCTGGGAGTGGCTCCTACAAAATATTGTGGGGGGTGGGGGGATCCTAATAGACGGAAATGAACCCATCCGGGCTTGGAAATCCACTCAGAAGCCCCTAAAATTAGTGCCAGCAACAGGGCCCCAGCAAGTCGGTTTAACCCGTAGGGAAATCTTGAACTCAGACAACCCATCGAGTACAGCAATCTGCTGATAAATGACTTAGCGATTGGTGGGAGTGTGTAATACAAGGGGGCCCCTGTTGATGGAGATGTCAGGGTCAAAGTTTACCTGCAGTTGCCCTACTTGTTCAATAGATGGTTTACTTATACATGTATACATGTTAAACGTTAAGTAAAAATCTATTCCAATTTGTTTCACACATAGTGATGACATTTTAGACCAAAAGACCAGGACAGTGTCATTCATTAGCTGACCAGTGCGGCTGACAGAATGCTGACACATTACACGTCTGCTGACCAGGGTTGCCTGTGTTCTATTTTTTTTCCCTAGGTGTGAAACTATTTCGTGGTGTTATTGGGGTATAAAATGAATTCAATTCATTTAGTGAAAATGATATTTATATATATATATATATATATATATATATATATTATATATATATATATATATATATATATATATATATATATATATATATATATATATATATATATATATATATATATACCTCGACAGTGGGTCGACTAGACATTGCTACAATGTCTTGGAATCTATTGATGATCAACTAAATTATACAAATTATTAATCAATCGAATAGATCGGAAATAAACTTCATCGGTGAGACCATAAAAAATGTTCTTATAAAATGTTTGAGAAAAAAACCAAAACATACAACAAAAGAGTTGAATCGTTTACAAGGGGGATCATTCACATCAGGGACGAGGCGTGAATGTTGCCGGTCATGGTCCTATTAGTAGAAAATGCTATATAATGGTACTTTGTTTATTGAATATAGTTAGCATAATCATTCATAATAAAATAATTACAATTTTGAACATATATAATATTCATTTATATATAAATTGTATATGTTGTTAGTGTAATAATTCATATAAATATATAAATCA
>JAGDYQ010000024.1:528054-569446 GCA_021962125.1 Bulinus truncatus
AGCCTAATTATTCTTTTATTTTCCATTTCACTTCATTAGAGTATTTGATTGATTATTGATTATTTTCATTTAGAATTTCTCAACATTTTGACTCCCATAATGATACTTTTTTTTTCAAACCAAACTGTATTCAACTAAAGTGAATTTTTTTCAAGATGATTTTGATCAAACAGGCCCGTAGCGTGCGGGGGGGGGCGGGCCCCCTCTGCGTTTCATCTGGCCCCCTCTGCTAATTTGTTCTACTTAGTAAAATGTATTACCAGGCCCCCCCTGCTATTGCCTGGCCCCTGCTGTAGAATGCCTGGCCCCATGCTGTAGAATTTTCACGCTACGGGGCTGTGATCAAATCGCTCCACCCACCGGACGAGCGTAATTTTACAAAAGCAATATTCTATTTTGTTGTTAACACATTAGCCTTCTTTAACACGTTATTTTTTTTTTTAAATGACAAATTGCTTGATATAATACTGTAAAAAAAAAAAAACTTCATATAATTAACATTTCTTCTATTAACATTGTATTAATATAACTACAACAGCTGTTAGAGTGAACAATGACCAGACTTGGGCCACAGCGCTACTGGTAAGTTTGGTTGGCTCCTCCATCGAATTTCTTTTGTCCATGTCGCAGTTGTTCTTGTACTGCCCCAGGCATGAGGAGTACATTAAAACATGACCTATATACGACTGTTCTCTGGTTCCTTGGAACAAATGAGCCATTGGGCCTGTTAACGAAAAAAAATATATAAAACTACAACCGTCAATATATCGTTTTAAAGAAATAATGTAATAATTTCGTCAATAAGCACATGGCTGGCATAGTGAAGTCCGGGGGGGGGGGGGGAGGTCCTAGTTAAAGGTGTGCGGTTGTCAATACCTGACAGGTGGTGAGTAAATTACACGTGCACACAGCGCGCTATTGGCGGGGCTCAATAACGCGCAATCTGCTTAGGGCTCACCCTGTTGGCAATAAATAAATCACTCAATTATTTTAACACATTATGTATTGTAGTCATTTTTTTTTCTTTCATTGTGACGTTGAAGATCGACTATTTATCACATTTGTCTTCCATTTGTATGCTGTGCAGCAATTCTATACAGAGAGCTAAAAGCTTAGACTCATATTTTTTTAAATCTTACATATAATTTTGTAAGAATAGAATAGATGCATGTCTTTCTAGAATTGAAAATAGACTCACTGCATTGAATAAAATTGAATGAATTTAATAAAATAGACTGCATTAAATAAGATATAAAATAGACAGACTTTATGTCGTAAAATAGACTGACTATATTGAATAAAATAGACTGCATTAAATAAGATATAAAATAGACTGACTTTATGCCGTAAAATAGACTGACTATATTGAATAAAATAGACTGCATTAAATAAGATATAAAATAGACTGACTGTATTGAATAAAATAGACTGCATTAAATAAGATATAAAATAGACTGACTTTATGCCGTAAAATAGACTGACTATATGGAATAAAATAGACTAACTGCTTGAAGTAATATAGACTGACTCAAAATTGAAAGATATGTATGCTTAAAAAAAAAGATTTTCTTGAAAAGACCATTATGACTATCAGTTTCATAAATAGGACAATGTTTAGGTTTTGTAGTGCCCTTCTTTCATCCCCACGGGAGGTATAGCGGAGACTTAAGCCAAGACCTGAAAAAATTCCTTGGTCCTCACCGGAGTTCGAACCAGGTATCTTCAGGTCGACAGCCGTGCGCTTGCAGGGATGGATGGTCGATTGGTCTCGTGGTAAAGCGCTCGACTGTCGACCTGAGGGTCCCTGGTTCAATCTCCGGTGAGGACCAATGGATTTTTTGAGGTCTTGGCTTAAGTCCCCGTGGTGCCTCCATGGTCATTGCACTATCGGCTATGGTGGGGATGAAAGAAGGGTTTATAGGATCTAAGAGACTTCATCTCATCCTTACAGGGACTTCACACACTATCAGTTTCCAACAGCCACGGCAAATTATGAGATGGTGTGGCTAGAATGCCTCTGTACTGTGTTTACAAACGCCCGTTGAGAGAACATTAAATAAACTGACAAAATCATAATTCTTGTAAAATTCCTTTTTTTTAAAAAAAAAAAATTAAATAATGAAGTGACTTGAAGTTAAGAAGAAAAATGAAAAATATATAAAGTCATAAAATGTAGCAATTTTATTGTTGGATTGGGGCTTATAAACCCTTTTTTTTGTCTTGTCATAACATACGGTAATTTTTTTTATAAAGACAAGAAAAAAAAAGTAAAAAATGAATAAATAAAGTTAATAAGATTAAATTTATCTTGATATGTGGTTGGAATGTAGAGTTACAACTATTTGTTGTGTTTTAAAATACATACTTGTTGTGTTTACTCCTGTTAGATTAACTCTGCCCACTGCCGGACCATTCAGATAGCCTAATGTTGTGAATGGCATTTGATCAACAGGGGTTTCTAACTGATCCACTGTGTCCACCAATCCTACATTGTTATAAGAAAATAAGTGAAATAAAATATACGTACCGAAACATAAACTGTTGAATTACAAAAAAAAAAATACAATTTTATTGTTATTATCATTATTTTTTTTTGGTAGGAACACTTACTCTGAAGTAATACTTGCGATTAAATTTATTAAAGAAATAAATATTCATTGTATTCACTTATTTTTTACTTCAAAGTAAAGGAATTTTTTTTTTCTTTTAAAGGGAATTAATTATTCAGTTTTTCACCCCCCCCCCCCCGTAAAAATAGCTAATTAAGAGTTATGTATCCTGGATCGCTAAGCAGAAAGGAGCATGTGTGAACTGTGTGAAACATCTATAACTTAAGTAGCCTACGTCTGGCTGTGATGTAGTTGTGTTCAGTGGCGCAACCGGAGGGGGGGGGGGGCAGACCAAATCATCATACATATCTTACTATACAAACTGTCTTTTTTTCTATATGTGAGGCCCCCCCCCCCAGCATTTTTTTTATGTGAGCCCCCCCCCCCCCCCCCGGCATTTTTGCTGGTTGCGCCACTGGTTGTGTTTAAATTTCATGAATTATATTTACTTTCTACTTTAGTGTACAGTTGGTCTACATCAGTGCTTCTCAAAGTGGTGGGCCGCGGCCCCCTAGGGGACCGTGGACTGTCCGGAGGGGGGCCGTGGAATTTCGGTAAATGTGACACATAAAATATAATTAACCTAATGTATTGTATGTAATTAGTATTAATATATGTTGTATCCTTTCACTCTTTCATTGTTAACATTAGAAAAAGCATGTATTGACTAGTTTGCATATAGAAGTTTAAAATTATAAATTTAGGCAATCTTAAACCAAAAAAAAAAATAGGGGGGCCGCGACATATTGACTGGCGTTCCAAGTCAAAAAGTTTGAGAAGCACTGGTCTACATTATAAATACATTATTGATTAGGTAACAGTTATTTGAGGGAGTTGTTTCATTTTTGCATTTCTTTCATCTATTTCTTCTTTATTTTCTTTTCTCTCTCTATCTCTCATACACAAACAAGCAGATATAGAGAAATATTTAGAGAGAAAGAAAGAGAGAGAGAGAGAGAGAGAGAGAGAGAGGGAGGGAGAGAAAGATAGAGATAGATAGATAGAGAGTTAGATAGAAAGAGAGAGTGAGGGAGAGAGAAAGAGAGAGAGAGAAAGAGAAAGAGAGAGAGAAAGAGAGAGAGAGAGAGAGAGAGAGAGAGAGAGAGAGAGAGAGAGAGAACGAAAAGGTGAGTGGGAGTGAGAGGCAGAAAGAGAGAGAGAGAGAGAGAGAGAGAGAGAGGGAGGGAGAGAAAGATAGAGATAGATAGAGAGTTAGATAGAAAAAGAGAGAGTGAGGGAGAGAGAGAGAAAGAGAGAGAGAGAAAGAGAAAGAGAGAGAGAAAGAGAGAGAGAGAGAGAGAGAGAGAGAGAGAGAGAGAGAACGAAAAGGTGAGTGGGAGTGAGAGGCAGAATAGAGAATATGGAATAATACTTTTGACTGCAGTTTTTACCATCTGTAGTTATTACCTAATATATTATTTCCTCTGGATGGATATCCTGCAATTCCAAAGACGTGAGAGTGGTCAGCGGTCACAACAACCAACGTGCTGTTATCACTGGACGTTAGCTCGGTCACTTTAGTCACTGTGAATCATAAATAACTTGATATCCACATGGTTCATTTGCAATATCTATAACTATAATATTAAAATACTTACAGCAATAGGCAGCCATTGGCCTTGGAAAACATTCAACTTGCTTATTTTGCTCGTATATCAAAGCGAATTTCGTTAAAATGAAATTGCTCGTATATCAAAGCGAATTTCGTCAAACTGAAATTGCTCGTATATCAAAGCGAATTGCGTTAAACTGAAATTGCTCGTATATCAAGGCTAATTTCGTTAAACTGAAATTGCTCGTATATCAAAGCTAATTTTGTTAAACTGACATTGCTCGTATATCAAAGCTAATTTCGTTAAACTGAAATTGCTCGTATATTAAAGCTAATTTCGTTAAACTGAAATTGCTCGTTTAGCGAAACACTCGTAAACCACGTGGCGGCTAAAGTCGACTCACGTGCAAAGGGTACTGGGGTTCAATCCCTGGTAAAGCTGACTTAGAGAGGAGATGGGTGCCACAAAGTCTATAAGCCCACAGAAAGGACTATGAAAGCACAACTGTTGATGTGCACATTCGTTGATGTGCATACCTGTTAATGTGTACATTCGTTGATGTGTATCTTCAGTAAATTCTAGGATTTACACTTATTCCCCCCCCCCTTTTTTTTTTTACAAACGCAAAGTTTGAATAAATCCCAAAGAAACACTCACCGGCACTATTAAAGTGTACCAGTTCCTCTAAAGCTTTCTTGGCGTAATTGTCATGGTGTCCTTGGTCTATTCTACCACCTGCATAGAGTGATGAAGGAAGCGGTAGTATGTCATGCATAGCAAGTCAATTAAAAAAAAAAACAAAACTGATATTGATGGTCGTACTCAACAAGAAATTCCAGTCAAACTGTACAATACAAAAATATTGGCCTACAAGCTTTCAGTCATAGCAAAGTACTGCTTAAAATACAAAGATATAAAGGCCTTCAATAAGTCCAAAGTACTACTTAAAATACAAAGTTGTACAGGCCAAAATAAGTGCAAAATACTGCCTAAAATACAAAGATATACAGGCCTTCAATAAGTGAAAAATATTGCCCAAAATACAAAGATATACAGGCCTTCAATAAGTGCAAAATATTGCCTAAAATTCAAAGATATACAGGCCTTCAATAAGTGCAAATTATTGCCTAAAGTACAAAGATATACAGGCCTTCAATAAGAACAAAGTATCCTTTAGGATTTTTTCCGAGAATCTTTATCGCAGTTTCAGTCATATCCGTCAGAGTCGACTCCACATTAGACGGCTGCCTGTCTGTTTCATAGGTGTGGTGGGAAGTAGCAAACAGACCTGAATGGATGAAGTACAATATTTGTACACTTGGAATTGGCTTTTTTTTTTACTTTTTTGTTATTTTACGAAAAAAAATATAAGAATAATAAAGTAGCGAGACGATGCGTGTATCATATTGTTTTTTTTATTGTTGCACACTACATTTATTATAGTAATGATTAGTTCATAGTGGTTTTTTTTTGGTGGTGTGAGTGAGGCCTAAGTCAAATGATAATAATGACTTTATCAGACTCTGGTAAAAGGTACATTCTGTGAGTGGTTAGTTCTGTTACCTAGTAAATAATCAGTTCTGGAGACATCTACGTTACTCAGCTGTTGTCTACTGTAAACATATTCATGGGACACATTCCTCTTTAACTTCTCGTCTTTCCATAACTGTGGGAGGAAAAACAATAAGAGCTTTGTGAAATGAAGAACATGGTGTGTATGTGTGTTGTTGTGTGTCTGTGATATTGTAATCTATGGTTTACTGTTTAATGAAAATTTAAGCCGTTCCTAAAAAAAAAGGCTACAAAAATTTTGAATTATTTTTTGGGTTTACAGTGTATAAATTTGAAAAATGTTCAAAATGAATTCGTATCCCAAATCTGTTCGGATAATAAACAAACAAACAAAACAACAACAACAACAAATAACAATACAAACAAACTGCGATATGTTTCTAGGGCCAGTGCCGAACATAGGGATTAGGGGGACCCGGGGGCATTTTGACATTCGACACCATGCCATGAGATAATGTACTTAATATTTAATGTTAAATTTTTTTATCCCCCTCCCTCTAGGGGGTGGCTTTTGAATTTGGACCACCTCCCCCCCCCCAACCAAGGTACGCCTCTGCCTAGAGCTTCTTCAGCTGAGCTGTTTCAATTTTTTCAATCTTGAAATTAACATCTAGATATTTAATACCACATCTTTAACAGCTCAAATACAGATGAAGTCAAACACATAAATGTTGACCAATGGGCATGAACATACGTAAAACGTTTGAGAAATATTGAACAATGGACATGAACATATGTAACAAGTTTAAGAACCACTGTTCTTTATTCTCCGAGTTTTTTTGTTTTTTTTAAAACAATTTTGAAAATACCTGGATTAAATCCAAACCATCTTTTCTAAGTCCAAAAGTATAGTTAAACACAGGGTCCCTGGTTGTGTTGGCGGTAAAGTATCGCCTACCTCCTCCTAAAATAACCTGCAAGTTTGGAAGTAACAATGAGAAACGTGTCTGTATTTTGTTATTTTGGTAATGCATTTCTTCTTCTTGTTTTCCTTTTGAAAGATAGACAATAAATTCAGTGGCGTCACTAGGGAGGTGCGGGGGGGGGGGGTGCGGACCACACCGGGTGACACCCTCACAAGGGCTGACACCAAAATGCAAAATATCTAGTTTTAGACCTATATGATCAAGGGCGGATTTAACAAGGGGGGGGGGGTGTTCATCCCCCCCCCGTTACCGCAAGTTTAGGTAAGACATCATTAAATTATCGAAATATTTTTTGTTCTAAGACGGGCGGACGGACTATAATTTTAACATTTCACCTTTGTCCCCCCCCCCCTTTCCGTCAAAGTTGTCTAGGTCCGCCCCTGAAAATGATTACGCCCAAACAATACTGTTTTAAAAATTACTGGAGCTGTCTAGACATAAAATAATATTGTACAACCACCATTGCGCTCGTACCATTCGCTTAATTTATTTCACTATATAAAAGAACAAAACGTCATATAAGAAATTAAAATAATCTGGTTTTACAAAAGAAAGAAAAATTTTAATTTATCTGTGACATCCCTCCCTTCTGAACCCAGCTATAAATAGTCTTGCAAGCTGATGTAATAATTACTGGGTTTTTTTCCCCGCTGTCGCTTGCTGTGTGACCCAGCTTTCGTCTCCCAGCAAACTATAGTGTGACTGAACACAACTATTCTATAAATAGTCCTGCGTCTTTTCCCCCTCTGTCACTTGCTGTGACCCAGCCCTTGTCTCCCAGCAGACTATAGTGTTTTTTTTCACTCGCGATTTCCGGCTGCGTCTTCTTCTCGAAGAGGAGAAATATATATATATATATATATATATATATATATATATATATATATATATATATATATATGGATACTTGCATTGACCTATAGATATCAATTATTTATTCTTCTATTGTCGTTGTAAATTTATTTATAAATTTTGCTAAGAATGCTGTATGTCTATGGGGTGTCATGAGAGGGGAGACACCATGAGTTACCGCATCGGGTGACATCAACCCTAGTGACGCCACTGATTCAATTACTCAGATCATGACCAAGTGTAGCAAACATGTAGCAGTTGTAGCTAATTGTCTTTATGTTTGGATGATTTTTTTTCCTGTGTTGGAAAGAGACAGATGGGTTAGATGGATATGGGAAAAAAGAATTGTATGTATGTATGGGCGTGTTATCGTGTGTGTAATGCGTAGGTAGATACCAATTTAAATTTTTTATTTCTTCTTGGCGAGGTCCAGGTGTGGCGACATATGGAGGTCTATGAGAGTCACCCCCCCCCTTTTTTTTTTAAATGTAAAAAATAGTAATATAAAATGCGGCACCAGGGTCAATTTTTCGAAACAACAACAACAATAAAATCTCAGTACGTAGCGAGCTTAACTCGCGCCCGGGGCACAATACCTTTTTAATACCTTTTTTAGCGCATCCCCATTCGAAAACAGTTTGATATTATATGTAAAATATACCATTTGGCGCCCCTTTGTGAGTAGCGCCCGGGACATGATGCCCCCCACCCCCCACTTTGCTCACCCCCTCATTACGCCTCTGCTAAAGCTATGAAATTTAAAGAGGAATAAAACTGGTACACTGAAAACTGAAATTTACCCTACAAACAGCCGCATGTAGGTTTTAGATTCACATATGGCCTTGTTAAAATAATCCAATATTTTCATATTATATCGGGGCTTCGGATTTCGTTGATTGCTTTCAGATAGATTATAGCCAAGGAAAAAACCGAAGCACCGATGTGTAACAATTAATATGTGTCCAGCTGTACGCTTATGACGTACATTAATTTTTGGGTTGTCCATAATCAGCTGATAGGCGATGTCCTTGACATTCTGACAGTTTTCGGCTCCGGCCATGTTGGAGTCGCTTTCCCAATCCCTGTAATGAGGTCAGTTTTAGAACTATAATGTGATATAGGTATTATCTTGATAGAGGGGTTATGTATACATGAAATCCACCAGTTATTATAGAATACGCGTGTGTCTCACCTGTATGGGACATGTGCATATGTTGCACCTGGTGTCGCATGAGTGACCCTGGTTGTCGTCACAATACCAACGGACTTACCTGAGAAGAGAAACCTATTTTTTTTTTATTTGTAAATATAAAAAAAAAATCCACAAACACACACACATACACACACACACACATACACACACACACACACACACACACAATAATCATACTGCAGGAAAAAAAAACCACATTTATATAACATGAATATAGGCCTACACGACAATCTGTTGTAGTAAAAGTAAAGTTCCCTTAGCCCTTACTGGGCCATCGGGGCAGATGAAGTGTAGAATTCATCTGTTTCTGTAACCTCGGCATATGAAGGGATTGTGTGGTTAGCACAACGCCCAGCTGCCTGTTGTAGATTGATGTATTGATTAAAATTCCACGCCAAAATCGTCACTGATCTATATCAACTCATAAGTTATTGCTAAATTGCCTAATAGTTTTGTCGAAAATGTAAAATCTGCTTAACAACAGCAACAACAACAACAATAGCAACAACATTAACAGTTGTAAGTATCTCCATTCATATCATCAAACCCATGCAAGCATTTTTCCTTGAAGACTATAGAATGCTTTCGTCCTCATCCTCATATTTAGTAACACAGTTCTATTGAAAGCTACATTTGTTCACACTATACTAGTCAGCCCAGCGGTCACCCTGAAAGCTACACTATACAGCCCTTGCTATCCAAGACGATATTCATTTGTAAGTTGTGTACCCAACCCCCTTCCCCCCACCCCACGACCAAATTTGACATGCGTTTATTAATTAAAGCTTTTTTCTTTTTACTTTTACTTTTCCTTATCTAGCAAAAAAAAATCCACTTCAATAAAACCAATATTTTAATATTTAAATTTTGTTCTACAAACGTTCCAGATGGCAATATCAAGTTTTACCTTCTTCAATGGCATAATCTAAAATGGTTTTCAATTTCCTAGTTTCAGTCAAGTTCTTGCAATCTTTTCCGAAGGCAACACCAGCGTCAACCCCGAGTGTACCGAAGTTAACTTTCACTCCCGTCACCATGGCAACAGCCGTGGCGGCACTGTCCGGAACTTGACGATCTGCGCAATACGTCTAGTCATCAAAATATAACAAAAAAAAAAAACAAACATTACACAAGTAAAATATCCATAATTATATTTAACTAAGACGAAGTCTAAATGACCATGGTTTGCCACTATTACCTTTGATAGGGCCATATAAGGAAACTCTTCGAATGACAGTTTGGTCTCTTCACCGCTTTTACCGTTCTTTTGGCCTTGGTAAATTCTTCCAGCGGTGACTGTTGACGGCCCCATGCCGTCACCGATCATAAGAATAACATTTTTGGCCAGCTTGTAGTTTGGTTTCATTTGCCAGATAGAATTGATGCTTTCCCTGGCATCATTCACCCAGTACTCATTGGCTGTCATGGTAAATCAAACTATAGTTTAACTTAGCCGAAAATATTTAATATAATAATACACAACATACGAAAATAGATGAAAAATAAGGATATAAAATTAAAAAAATAGATCAGGAGAAGAAAATAATTTCTATAGCCATGGATGCTTAAAGCATTGGTGCGTAATTTCATGCATGGGTTGCTAGTGTTGCGCATGCGTTATACATGTTGTTTAGAAGTCACACAAATAACAAGAACTGGCGGAGTTAGCGCAAGGTGTTCAACCGATAAAATACTGTCTGACAATTAGTGCATAAAATGAGGTAATGGGAGAAAGAAGTGGGGTGCAAGTGTACCGTATCTGTGCTAGTAAATTGTAGGGAGCGACAGATAATCGGATCGGTATCGGTATCGGTATCGGACCGATATTGGCACTATCGGTTAATATCGGATCGGCCGATTGTTGTAGGGAGCGACCGATAGTCGAACCGATATTGGCACTATGGGTTAACTATCGGACCGGCCATTTTTCGGCTACCGATACATTGTTTTTTTTTCACAACAGAGTAGCAGAAAAAAAAATGATCAATAACCCAATTCTATAACCAGATCAGACAAGATTTAAAAAAAAAGGAAAAAAAAACCCGTACACAGAAATTGTCACGTCTACATCAGAGATATAACCTTGAAACAATAGGATTGGCATTTCTTAATTCTGATGTATGGCCTTGAATGATACAATTAGTGAACATCTGTGTGTATTTTTTTTGGGATGGGAAGTTGGGGGGGGGGGGGTAAACAAGACACGCGTGGGCGAAGTGTTACAATATATGTGAACATGGGTTGACATACGTCATACAGCACGTTAAAAACACATGTTTGGCATTGTTGTTGCTTAAGGGGCTGTCCATTAATTACGTCAACAAAATAGGGGGGATGAGGGGAGTCAGAAAATTTTTGACAATTGTTGACAATGGGGAGGGGGGGGAGGTCAAGAAAAGTTGACGTCAACAATGTTACATTTTTAAATTTAATATAATTACTTAATAAATAGGAAAATTAAGCAGCGTTTGTAGTTCTGTGTTACACACTCGCTTAACATTCAGTATTTCAATTAAACTAACTATATTCCTACTAATTTTGCACATAAACATTTTGGAAGCCACCTTTTTTACACTTCATCTGCCCCCGATGACCCTTAAGGGCTAAGGGAACTTTACTTTTTACTAAACATTGAAATATTACTTTACACTTTAAGCACGAAATAGTTACAGGTTTGGAACACGTGAATTAATTTCATCATGTTGACGTAATTTTATAGGGGGGGGGGGTCTCTGGAAGTTTGACAAGGGGGAAGAGGGAGGTAAAAATCGCCAAAAATTTGTTGACATAAATAATGGACAGCCCCTAAAAAGAAAATATCGGTATCGGTATCGATAAAAATGCTGGGGGAAAATATCGGTATCGGCCTATCGGTAAAAAGGTATATCGGTCGCTCCCTAGTAAATTGACAGTAAGGGTAAAAAAAAATGTCGGTTGGTGAACCAGATACATGATTTATAAAACACAATTAAAAACATGATATTTCCAGAAAGCTACACGATATGAACAATGCAGATAAAAGTGCAACGTTATCAGTGGAGTATCCCACTTTACACGGCGTGCTTTTTAGACTTTTTTTTAAAAACCCCACACATGAGCCAACTAAGGCCCCCCTAGCGAAGGCACGCCCTTCAATATTTTTTTTAAACCGGGCCAGCATTTCGCCCCTCTCTCCACTCGTTCACATTAGCTCAAATAAACACACAACTGCATCATTATCTTGGTTCGGACTCTGTCACATTAACAGAACCCATTGCAGCCCGCGATTCAAAAAGTGTGCCCCCCTCCCACCTTAAACAATGTTAATGAACAATTCTCGAGACACAAAATGAAAGATCTTTTCAATGCAAGCCCACTTTCGTTGGTATAGAGGGGCGGAGATGGGATAGGGGCGGAGTTCCTGAGTTTACTGATTGGGGTTGGGGGTTTGTCGACAAGGAGAGTTACTGTAATCGACATCGATGCAATACATTAAAGCCTTAAGTGTTTTATTATCACCCCCCCCCCACAGGGGGGCATCTCAGCTTTCACTTTAATAATTGGCTAAAAATTGACGGATGAAAAAGGGTTGTGTAGATACTCGACTGTCAACCTGAGAGTCCTGGGTTCGATCCTCGGTGAGAACCATGGACATTTTTTCCAGGTGAAATGTGTTTCAATGTCGTCCCACAAGTCCACCCAGCTTTAAATGGGTACCTGACTTAAGTTGGGGAAGTAAAGGCGGCTGGGCCGTTGTGCTAATCCCTTCATATGCCGAGGTTGTAGAAACAGATGAATTCTACACTTCATCTGCCCCCGATGACCCTTTAGGGCTAAGGGAACTTTACTTTTTACTAAACATTGAAATATTACTTTACACTTTAAGCACCAAATAGTTACAGGTTTGGAACACGTGAATTAATTTCATCAAATGTCTTAATTAAAATAAAATGACAAGTGCATTAACACTTGCCGTAACAACACACGATCGGCTAATTCCATTAGCAGGGTGTGGATTAAATGGATTAGCTCAACACGCTGTTAAAAAAAAAAAAGATAAAAATAAAGAGACAGACAGTTTGAAATTAATATATATACAGTGCATTCCACTTAATTGGGACACCGTTTAATTGGGACAGCCGCTTATTTGGGACAAATCTCAAAGGAACCAAACCAAGAAGCCAATAGTAAATGTGTATGTTTAATTGGGACAGCCGCTTAATTGGGACAAAAAGCCTCGGTCCCGATGTGTCCCAAATAAGCGGAATCGACTGTATTTGATAAACCAATGTTATTGTGTTACTAAATTCATGTATTTAAAAAAAAATAAAATTATAAACTTATAAAGCAAGGCTGGCCTTTCGAATTTAACGGATGCTTGCGAGGCATCTCTCCTTTTTTTTTCTTTTACAATAACAACTATTATTATTAATGCTAAATGTAAATTGCGGGCCCCTGCCAGGCGCGGGTCCTATTTGGAGCAATCGGTTAAATCGGCCTAAGACTGGCCCTGCTCATAAGCCTGACGAATAAAACAAATCAGCCCCATGAATTGAATGAATCCTCGCAAACTGTATCAATACAGACAACTTAACTCCAGAGTAACTTATGTTGATCTATTTACATTTCATGCAAAATTATTTTCAACTAGCTGTACCCTGCAAAACCTTTGCATAGAGTTATATCCCTTTAGGCTTGATCGGTAGACTACGTTATTTTTGGTTTCGGGCAGATCCGATTTTTTCATGATTGTATTTTATACTGGAATACTGTTGTATTAATTCTTTACTTTCGATTTAAAGCAGAACCCAAATCGCTTTTATTTATATCATTATTTATATGATAGTAGTCAAACTCTTTTCAAACTCCATTTCCTTACAGTTGTACTTACTTTCTTTGGCAGCCAGTGTAGTAGTACCAACCAGGATCATCATTGTGGCACATAACACAGCCATACTGTGGTTTCCTTAGAATATATGTTCACCAGAATATATGTTCATAAGGATATATTTTCATTATAATATGTGTTCACTAGAATATATTTTCACTAGAATATATGTTCACTAGCATATATTTTCACTAAAATATACTTTCACTAGAATATATGCTCGTTTTAGATTTTTCATAAGCGTTTTGATTTCATAACTTCAAAGGGTTAATGCAAAAAAAAAAAGTTATTAGGAAAAGTACATACAGGGCATTAGCAAACGGAAAAAATAAATTTCAAAGGTAAAAAAACAAATAAACGAAAAAAAAGAAAAAGTAAAACGAAAACGTTTTTTTTAAATAGGCTTTATTAAAATATACTTAAAACTAATAACATAATTCTTTTGGGTCATATATATATATACTAGTTGCAAGTACTCGGCTTTGCCCGGGTTTAAAATAAGGTTTTCTGTTTACCTTTTGTTTTCTCCCTCCCCCCTCTCTCCCTCCCTCCCCCTCTCTCTCCCTCCTTACCCCCTCTCTCCCTCCCTCCCCCTCTCTCTCCCTCCTTACCCCCTCTCTCCCTTTCTCTTTCCCTCCCTCCCTTTCTCCCTCCCTCCCTAACTCTCCCATCTCCCTCTCTCTCCCTCCCTCCTTCTCTCACCCCGTCCCCCCTCTCTCCACCTTCCTCCCTTCCTCCTCCCCCCTCTCTCCCTCCCTGCCCCCTCTCTCTTTATCTCTCACTCCCTCCCATTTCTCCCATCCCCTCTCCCTCCCTCCCCTCTATCTCCCTCCCTACTCCCTCCCTTCCTTTCTCTTTCCTTCCCTCCCTTTCTCTCTCCAACCCTCCCTCTCCCTCCCTTCCCCCCTCTCCCTCCCTCCCCCTTAATCTCCTTCCCTACCACCTCTCTCCCTCAATCCCTCCTTCTCTCCCTCCTCTCTGCCCCCTCCTTCCCTCTCTCCCTCCCTGCCCCCTCTCTCTTTTATCTCTCTCCCCCTCCCTCTCTGTACAATTAAACGTCAAATTACGCTTCTTAAATAAACAGAAAACCTTATTTTAATCCAGGGCAAAGTCGGGTACTTGCAGCATGAAAAAAAACAACAACAATATTTTTTTTTGCCCGTCCCTAGCCCTTTCTTCACCGTCCGTTCAATTACACATTCACTTGGTGCGCGATTTTTATTTATAGTGAAGGCGATCCCATACCGTGAATACTTTAATATAGTCAAATACTAAAATAATTAATTACAATTAAACTACGCATTGAGATTGTATTAATAATGTTAATAATGTCACAGAAATATTTTAATTAACGTATTTCGGTTTATTAAAGAGCACCTTTAATTTTAATCTTCCGAATACATAAAACGATAGGTAAATAGACATGACTATTGATTTCATCATGTTTACAATTGGAGTTTCCGGGAGTTACCCCTCTTTTAAAAATGTATGATAGGGAAATGACGTCACAGAGGAATTTTATCAATGGCGCCGTCGAGATTACTTTAATATAGTAAAATACTAAAATAAAAAAAAATTAATTACAATTAAACAACCCATCGATATGAAACGAAACCTGTCCTATAACCTTCCCCATGTAATTATGTGTATGTGTAACAGATTTCACATTATTTGGTTATCTGGATCTTGAGTTATAAGGGAACAGACAGACAGACAGACAACAAATGCCTCTTATAAGTATAGAGAAGATATTTATTGAAATTTAATTGATAAAAAATATGGATTTTTTATTTTATTTATTTATATTTTAGTGTTTTAATGAATGTAATATTAATGATAGATTACTTACAGTCCACACTGTCTTAGTTAGCTATGACTAGAGTATGATAAATTCAAATGAAACAAACTGGCTATCACACTTTTCTATAAAAATATACTTTCTATAAGTTTTTATATAAATATTTGCATGATTTAATGTCCCCCCCCCCATTGTTTTGAATGGCTTCTTTTTAATTTAAAGTTAATCATTTTTTTTAAATACTTTTTAGTGTCAAAAATATTGTATTTGTTTTTGTTTGTAAAGTTAATAATAAAAATTAAGGTGATGCACCTTGTTTGAAAACGAAATGTTCATAAAATATGTGTTTATTATCTTTTCCCACTAGTTTTGTATTACATTGCTCAAAGGATTTCGCTTGCTTTTGTTGGTAAAGGTTTTATAGAATTTTAGAAATAGAGTGCTAGAGGAAATAAAATCAGATTTCTGCACCGCGTTACACTTGTGACAATACCCCACTCTATACAGACATTAACAAAAAAATAAAGTAATTATCTTCAGACTTCATGAGACTTGTATTAATTGGTTCGAAATTAATTAATGGATTGTCATCGAGAATACATAAGCGTTCAAAATTTAAAAAAAATTCGATTTGGCTTTGAGAAGTTACTGATAATGGATTTCCCCTTTTCCCAAACGCTGAACGCTCAAACAAAAGTCTAATAAATAACACTTTTAACGAGAAAAAAATGTACTTTAACATAATATAACTAGCTGTACCCTGAATAATTCATTGGTCAAAATACAAGAATATAATGTCAAGCACCTGCATGATAATAAATAACCACTCGAATAACTGATGCACTATAACAAATGTGCACTTCTCTGTGTGTAACGCGTTCACGTGTTTATCGACTAAATAAAAAATGTTTCCTGTGTAGGTGTTTCCAAATAGAAAAAAATGCTTGATATTCATAGAATTTGCAAAAAAACATGTTTATCTTTGAGAGGCATAATAGAACAAGAGTTTCTCTCACGAGATAACGGGATCCAGGACGAGTTTAAGCTCATTAATAACTTCCTTGGCAATTCTTCTATCCCGGGATACTTTTTAAATTCAAAATGTAAAAAAAAATAAATATTTTTTCTTGTTTTCATGTAGTTTAACTTCTTGCAAAAATATCATTATCCATTCGCAGAAGGGACTCATACAAAGTGAGAGTCAGTTTATCCCAGCATCCAGGGATGAGAGTTAACTTTATCCCAGCATCCAGGTATGTGAGTTAACTTTATCCCAGCATCCAGGTATGTGAGTTAACTTTATCCCAGCATCCAGGGATGAGAGTTAACTTTATCCCAGCATCCAGGGATGAGAGCTAACTTTATCCCAGCATCCAGGGATGAGAGTTAACTTTATCCCAACATCCAGGGATGAGAGTTAACTTTATCCCAGCATCCAGGGATGAGAGCTAACTTTATCCCAGCACCCCTGGTTAAGCCAACCCCCCGGGAAATGATTAGCCCTAATGAGAAATCGTAATTTTATGTTCTGAAATCATTACAGCTCGACCATCTAATGTGTTAGTACAGATTTAAAAAAAAAATACTTTTGCAATCTTTCTATCTCACACAAAGAAAAACACGTTCAACGCTTTGGTTGTCTCAACACCATTCAGGGCCCAAGGGAAAACTGTTGTAGCTGGGGATCAGCGGGGATCACGGTTTAAAACAACAAACCAATAGTGCTGAAACCCAGGCGTTAAAGATCAAGATGACCCGGCTCGTGGATCTCCTCCCCCGGGCTAATAACTCCATAGCCCATGCGACAGATATCAAGAACAGCTTGAATAGTGGTAACGAAAACAACATCATAATAATAACTTTTCTAAGGATGTCACAGGTCAGTAAGAACATAAAAAAAAAAGGAAACTTGCTCCAGAAAACAGAAAACACGTTACATAATAATAATAATAATAATAATAAAGCAACGACCGTTGCTTTGTTCATTTGCACATAGTGGAATATCGAAGTCGGCAAACAATGACTTATCTCTAAATTCACCTTTACCCTCGGCTTTGCGCGTTATAATTAAATTCTAATTTCTATGTCAGTATGCCACTTTTTAACCTGCCATCAACAACAGAAACAAAAGAAAAAGTGAGTTTTTTATTTCGTAAATACTATTGGTTTATTGCAAGTCGTGCTCAGGAATAATTGCGATGCGGGTAGTGAAAAAGTACGTAATCGAGAATGTTAATGTTCATCAATAGAACCAAATATGAAATTAGGGATGAATGACATCGTAATTAAACATAAAAAAGGTAATTGCTTACATTTTCTTCGTAATAGAAATAAACCCCTACGTAAGTTACATATGTAAGGTCTTGTGAGTAATCTTTAAATATAGACAGCTCAGTTTAAACTTTTATTTCGTGTCATTTATCTTATTTCTATCTTTCTTCTAGATTTGTGGCATTATAACAACAATTGCAGATAGTTGAATAAAATATGTTGGAATAGTGGCTCTTTAGGGAAATAAGCAGCATATATAGGCCTATATATACAGTTTTTTTCCGTATATATATATATATATATATATATATATATATATATATTCAGTGTTATTTCTTAATGACACGACGGACAAACCGGTAATTAAGAGTTCCGGTACCTTTTTTTTTTTAGAAAAAGTACACTTTATACATATAGATAAAAATATACATAGATATATAGCCTACACACCTATATACATACATAAACTGTACTAAGAGAATTCTGTGGTAAAACAATGTTCGCTCCAGTGGATAGGTATTCGCAGTTCTCTAGATCTCAATGAAGCGATCTTTTAAGTGATTGCAAAAACATTTTCAGTTATTTGCCATTTTATTTGGCGGTTCACTACCAGAGTTATCTTTAAACTGTGCGCATGCACATACACACACAAATCACCCAGCGCACACACACATTACAACAAAGCACAACTATGTTTCGTTTGAGAGGCTACTATACCATAATTTTCTGCAACGCAACAAATACTTTAAACGATTGAAAACTCACGTTTTAGCCATTTATTTAACTATCTAGAAATTAGTGATTTTCGGGAATACCTAGATTTAGTGTTGGATCTAAAACAATTACCAAAATGTGAGCGCTATGTAGATTTATGTTCATGTCAAAATGTGTTGATTTGGAAATTTTTAGAAAATAAATTTAATCTCAGTTTTTTTTAAAAATTAATACACAGTAATATGTAACCTTTTAAATTAAATATATTGTAAAAATAAATTGTTATTAAATGAATATTTGATAATTATTTCACTTTTAGAACTTTTGGATATATTTTTTTGCCTTAAGTTCTGGACGCCATATTAGACTATTTCTTTAATCAAATTAAAATTATTATTTTTTATTTATATTTGTTGCGCTATATGTTCGGTAAAAATAAATAAATCCTAGCGTTTACGGAACAAATTAATTGAATAAATCATAGCGTTTATGAGAACTAATTAATTGAATTTCCAGGGATATCAAGTATAAGGAAAACGAGAATTAGCTTCACCGTCGTATGAGTGGAAAAAAGAAATGACTTAAAACCAGCGGGTGAAAGTTGAGGGCGGTATTTTAAACCATAATTTAACCGCAAACAAATCTTTCAACATTAAGAATTCATTGGCGCCTTTATCTTTTATGTGCAAGCTGTTGAGGTAAAATATGGGTAATATGGACTGTATATTATTGACACATATTTTACAAATAATAATAATGATAATAGAAACAAAAATGAATAACCTAGATACATTAAAAAAAGTAATAAAAGCTAACACTGTTTTGATGTTTACTAATGTGCATGATACTATGTGATCCAAGAAGAAAACTTGTGTTCAATGAATAAATAAATAACAAAATAAACTAAAAAAAAAGATTTAAGAAAGTTTAAATTATAAGTTTAAAAAAAAATGCTTAGGAATGACTAAGAAGTGAAATGTTTTATTTAATTTTATAGGCGCACCACTCGATTATGAATATTTTACTTACTTAAAAAAATGAAGACAACTTTACTACAAAGCAACTGGGAGATATTAAACAAACTTTGAACCAAACAAAAAAAAATTAATTTCTTGAGTTTTTAAAGATTTTTTTTGTTTGCATTTATAAAAAAATCAAAATAGATTTAAGAAGAATGGTGTTATTTATTCCAACGTTTCCCATGTCTCGATTCAGCTTTGAAATAAAATCTTTCACTTCGGGTGGGCACTGCTGTGTAAACTAATGCTCCCTGTTCTAATAACTGCAGGCATTGTTATAGAGTCACCGGGTGGGCAGCTTGGTCAAAGTGTTTTGAACTGAGGGTTGAACGATATATTTATATATAAAAGAAATGGGGATGTGGTGGATGCATCAGTTTTTGTGCAAACAGAAAAAAAAAGAAAACCACACGGAAGTCTTACTGTGTGTGTCTTCTTTGCATAAAGATAGAATTTGTTCTAATGGCCTAGTTATAGTTTAACGGAACATTTTAAATAAATATGCAAGAATCCTCAACAAAACCATCTGACTTACATTTTGTGTAGGTGTGTGTGTGTGTGTAAGTGTGTGTAAGCAGTGCCGCCGAGGGTGGGGGCTAAAATGCCCAGGGGCCCGGCGAGTTTTAGGGGCCCGGACTGAGATGGCCAATCAACTTTTGAAAATATTATTATCAGCACGGGGGGCTCGTGACAGCCCTGCCCAGGGGCCCGAAATTTCTGTCGTCGGGCCTGTGTGTAAGTAGAATGTAATACACATAGCGGTCTTAAAGTTTGGATTATCTGGTGAGAGTTACACTAGTTGGTCCTGGGAAGAGATGGCGGGGTGGGGGTAGGTGCGCATGGCTGTTAAGACACAACGATGTGCACAAAATGTTGACATTTTAAAATACTACGATGGACCGCTCACATATTATATAAAGCAAAAAGGGGAATTTAAATAAATAAATAAATAAATAAATATATATATATATATATGTTTATATATATATATATATATATATATATATATATATATATATATATATATGTTACGCCTAAGCCCTAAGTTCAGACAGTTCCCGAATTGGCCGGCTATTTCGCACTATTGCCGAGGTATGTGGGCAATGTCCGATGTACTGGAAATGACTGGTGTATATGCTACTTTCGTATACAAACACCCAAAATCTTTTTAGACCTTCCGCTAATTATGTACCTGTGACCCCCCACCCCCATTCCATCTTTAAGACTATTCCCAAATCGCATTAACTTTTTCTTATTATCGAACAGAAACTATTTATTTGAATGTTTACATTCTATTGGTAAATTGAATAGACCATTTTTTTTTCAAATCGTAAAAGTGATATGAAACGAAATATGTTTCATTTCTTGTGTTCAATTTCAAAAACACATTTGGCCTAAATTTTTAATTTCCATTTCGTTTTTCAAAACGACTTAAGTTTTAGATATACGACAGAATCAAATAATCCCTTCTTTTATATGCCGGGGTTACAGAAACAGATGATTTTTATAGTTTATCTGCCCGATGACCCTTTAGTGCTAAGGGAACTTTACCTTTGTCTATAAATATAAAAGCCTACAGCGTTTATATCACTCATTGCACGTTGAGAAATGACGCTAACGGGATAAAACTATAAAAAAATATCGTTTTCTAGAAAAAAGATATACTATATTATTTCCATAAATGTATTTATTATAGTTAAACACTTCTACAAACATACAAATAATATCACAAATTCTGTCACGTTTTGTTTAAGACATTTAATCAGGGTCTAATGAAACTACAATTTGCTTACGCCACACACAGAATCAATCGATCAATCAATCGATCAATCAATCAGCAAGTCTTTCTGTAGATCGTATCTCTTACTATATTCTAGTATATACTTTTTCATTTTATTTTAAGAGAGGTATATGAAATGATTGGCTGAATGATTTTTTCCTATTTGCCATTTTATTCTAACTGCTACTAATAATAAAATCATAATTTTTGTTTACACAAAAATTTAACTTATAAGTATGAATAGGGACGGACTGTTAGGCTAATAAGGCTGTGTTTGTAAACATACCATTGGCCAGTAGGCTCAATTAGGGGAAGTACCTAGCTCAATGGACATTAGTATGTCCTCATGAAAAAATTCTACCGAATGTCAACAAGACGGCTGTGTTTGTAAACATACCATTGGCCAGTAGTCTAAATTAGGGGAAGTACCTAGCTCAATAAACATTCGCATGTCAACTGGACAGTATACAAGCAAAGAAATAGTTCATGAATAAATAATATTAACTGACTGCCAGACGGCTGTGTTTGTAAACATACCATTGGCCAGTAGGCTCAATTAGGGGAAGTACCTAGCTCATTAAACAGGAGTTGTGTCAACTACTATGCCAGTTAAATGAACAACACTTTTCGACCTAGTAGTCATAACTAAATGAATGATATTTATATAGCCGCAACATTTGATCTCATAACACTTGATTTTTATAACTAAATTGAAATGCACTGGTGAAGCTGGCTATTTATATGAAAATTAAAACTTCTAGAGATTTCTAGAATTTCCCGGAACATTCTCAAGTTTTCCCAAGTTTTTTTCTAGAAGCTTCTAGAACCTTCTATAGATTTCATAGAACCTTCCAGAACCTTCTAGAACTGTATAGACTTTTCTAAAACTTTCCATAACCTTCTAGCATTTTCTGTGTGCTTTATATATATATATATATATATATATATATATATATATATATATATATATACTCACATACATTCAAAATTCATTCAAAATGATTTAAAATTTCAGTGTCGATGAGGCAGTACTAAATAAAGTCATATTCATGAAATTTTTTCTGTGCTGTTTTGAAGGTAATGGAAACACAAAAAACAAAATGCTCCAAAAAAATTTGACAAAAAGTTACTTTGGGCCACCCTAATATATATATATGTATGCCCCCCCCCCCCAATTATGTTAATATCAGTCAAAATCTATTTCTAGGAGGGTCCCGACTTTTTTTCTTTTTTTTTTTTTACCCACGGTGCCAGAGACCTAAAAACGGCCCTGTCTATTGGTTTATTGTTCACATAAAAAGACAATTTTACTCACTTATTGCACCCTTCGTAGTCCGCCACCGTATCGTCCTATATCGAGGTCAGTAAGTATGGCATGCTATTGCTAATTATTTTGAAATATTTCCTGTTGTTGCTTACAACAACAAAAAAAAACGTGACTGAGGGTGGCTCGTACATGACCCCCCCTCTCACCCTCAACCCCGTCCCACACACACACAGTGGAGTGAGCTAACAAGGTCATTAATCCCCATGGTAGAGGGAGAGTGCATTTAAGTCTTGCATAATACAGGCATAGAATTTTCAACCCTATCCCGGCTATTCTAAAAAATAAATAACCACGCCACTACATGGTGTTTACTAGCATCCCTTTCCCCCCCACCCATCCCGCCAAGCTTCACACTCCATTGCTGCTGGCCAACTGTATGTCAGTGTCATGTTTCTGGGTTGTTACGGTTTTGCTTTTTTTTTTTAAGGTTTTGGATATCGTTTGTCTAATACCCACATCCAGTGCATGAGATTTCTGAAATAATGCGCTTTCCCCAAAAAAACATCCGTTTTTTTACATAATTGTTTTATATTGTATTTGTAGACAACGCTGCTAGCGCTTTTATAAATAGTACTACACACGTGTGAGTAAAAACTCTCCAATGACTGTAAGACTTATATGAGGGATACACTATGTTAGCTCTACTGTGGTTAGGAAGTACTCAACACATTTATATCTTGGAAGACCTTATATTAAAAAAAACAATAAACAGAATTTTTGTTTAAACTGGATGAACTTTTATAAAATATTATTAGACAATCTCCAATGACAATGATTTTACCAATGTATTGACTTCATGAACCGTGTATGAAACCGAGGCAGCTGTCTCAAGGACACTGACTCATTGGTCTCGATTCTTCTTTCTACATCAACGTGCAGTGTCTACGATTCCCACCCTTAGAGCAGGAAGTTGGATGCACTCATTATAAAAATAAATTAATAAAGACCTTTAATTAGAAAAAAAAAACAGGATAAATGTTAATTATTTACATCTGTCACAATCATTCATTCGCCATTGTGCCCATGTAGAACAAGATTAATGAGATGAGTGTCTTTAGGTTAATGTGACCACTTCCTTCAGCCACCGGAAGATGGAAAGCGTCTTGTGTATACGTCAAGCTGTCTGGTGTTAGTACAATAACATATCGGAGGTGAAGGGTTATGGTGTGAAGTGTTTTAATGGGTGGTTCTAACAAAATTTGAATAAAAAATAGTTGTGTGTATGCGTGTATGCATCACCAATTAATTGTGCCTATGTCTACCAGTGGGAATGACTTCAAGCACAGTCTGTTTTATGGATAGAAAAAGACTAATAGAACTGACTAACGGGTATTCTGCCAGCCATTGAAAAATTATTGTCAAATACATTGCATGTTGATGTATGAGAAATAATATGATAAACTATAGACTTAGTTAATGATTGTTACGTATTTACCATGATACATTAAAAATGAAGCATTCACCCTTATGTAATGATCATATGAAGCACTAGTCCAGATGTAATGATTATATGAAGCATTCTACCAGATGTAATGATCATATGAAGCATTAGTCCAGATGTAATGATCATATGAAGCATTAGTCCAGATGTAATGATCATATGAAGCATTAGTCCAGATGTAATGATCATATGAAGCATTCTACCAGTTGTAATAATTATCTTGGCGATAAGACCCCGTTGGGTGCTTTTGTATTCCCTTCTTTCCCCGACCCTTCAAAAAATAATAGAAAAAATAATAATAAAACCTGAGTCATTATCCATCTTCAAAGTTACTGTAATTCTGTCAGAAATAACGTTGTCATCACACACTTTCACGATTCTCCTAAAGAATTAAAAGTATAGACTATTTAACGTGACTGTAATCAAAAAGACTCATCCACATCTGATCATGTCTAGAATATTTCTAAATCTTACAAACCACGACAATCAGTAACCCCTAACTGATAAATCTTTTTAGCGTGGTGCCATGAAAAATTGCTTTTCCTTAAGGCTGTCAAAATAAAAGTCCAGACTAGAGACCCTCGTTAACACTGTGGGAACTCTTTAGCTCTGGGGGCCCCCATAGGTAGCCCGATTGGCTTTTCATATGAAAGTCCATCTCTTGCCTGTTTCAATGTGAAATATATAGAGACATTGGAGTGAATGAACACATGTAAACCTTACAACATGTGAATGTTGAGCATCATTTGTATGGAGTGAATGAACACATGTAAACCTTACAACGTGTGAATGTTGAGCATCATTTGTATGGAGTGAATGAACACATGTAAACCTTACAACGTGTGAATGTTGAGCATCATTTGTATGGAGTGAATGAACACATGTAAACCTTACAACGTGTGAATGTTGAGCATCATTTGTATGGAGTGAATGAACACATGTAAACCTTACAACGTGTGAATGTTGAGCATCATTTGTATGGAGTGAATGAACACATGTAAACCTTACAACGTGTGAATGTTGAGCATCATTTGTATGGAGTGAATGAACACATGTAAACAACCATCGTGACTGCAGGGCTGTCAGAAGGAAGTGCAGCTGTACACATGTCAGGGTGGGTCTGCCCTTAAGCGCCATGTCGGATACAACTATTTGGTGTAAAACGAATAACCAATTGCTAGGAGGATGTGATCAAACGGGTCACTGTTGCTGTTATATATTTGATGTTGTCCAAAAAATAACACTTAAATGATGAAATCGGTTTTTTTTAAAGATGTAGTAAAAACTGCATTTCATTTCTGCTGTAAAGGGAAGTAAGTAAAATTAAAAAATTACTGTTTAGAAAGTAAATAAAGAGTTATCTCCTTTTACATAATTCATAGTTCATTGTATGGGAAATAAGGGAATGATCCGAGCAACAATTTTTTTAAAAAGTTGTGTGCACAGGGTGATTTAAGGCCGAATGAAATATTAGGTTCCTAAAACAGAGAGAAAGAAAAAGATATGTATTAACCGTATTTTAAATAATGTACATAACTAGGTATATAGTATGTAGGTCAATGTAAAAAGATGTTGAAATTAATGGGTCATTGAAAAGAGGCGCAAGGTTAGTAATTTGCTGGGCCTTTCTATTAGAATTCTAGTTCCTGGGAACAAGCTCTGTGTGCCCGCAGTTAAATTTGCGTCTTGTTATTGGACGCTTATACACAAATCTACATACATGTATGTGTTTATATTATATTTACGCAAGTCATATAAATGAATACATTTAATGAATGATTAACAATGAATACGTAAGTAAACAATGAGTGTCGATATTTGGATTTTATGACCCTTCCTCCCCCCCCCCCCAAGCTCCTTTTCCCCAAATATAACTTTTAGATCACTGATCTTGGGCCCTCAAAGAATCACTGTTGATGTTATAAATTTTATATTATTGAGTAATGGTACATAAACGATCTTGCCGGTTTTTTGTTTAAATATATATATATATATATATATATATATATATATACATATATATATATATATTTATATATATATATAATATATATATATACTGAATTTAATTTCTACTGAAAAGGGAAGTAAGTAAAACAAAAGAAAAACTGTTCAAAAAGTAAAGGAAGAGTTATCTCCTTGTACAACTGTTAGAGCATTTTGTCAAAGTGTCTCATGGGGGTCACTAATAGCAATCGGTGATCATACGTCATATGGGATATGTCCCAGAATTGCGTCCCTTGTCCAGACGTCCTGGTGTGAAAAGGGAAATGTCCCGGCATGTTAATTCCTATTAATAGCTGCGTACAATTTTCTAAACTCATTCTGATTTTAAACTGATGTAAGACCGTTATAATATTGTAATTTTAATGCGCTATTCCTTTAGTATATAACGTAAACTAATGAGTGAAAGTATTATTTTGTCGAATAGCGTGTCTTTCAGTCTATTTTCACGCCCCCCCCCCCCAAAATCCCATTCCGTCATCCCATGTTGATTGTAGCATCGAATTTTATAAGAATTGTTACTTGCCCTATAACAATGGAGTCTTTGACAATGAAGGGCCTGGGTGGATTTACTAGCCCTATAACAATGAAGTCTTTGACAATGAAGGGCCTGGGTGGATTTACTAGCCCTATAACAATGGAGTATTTGACAATGGAGGGCCTGGGTGGATTTACTAGCCCTATAACAATGGAGTCTTTGACAATGGAGGGCCTGGGTGGATTTACTAGCCCTATAACAATGGAGTCTTTGACAATGGAGGGCCTGGGTGGATTTACTAGCCCTATAACAATGGAGTCTTTGACAATGAAGGGCCTGGGTGGATTTACTAGCCCTATAACAATGGAGTCTTTGACAATGGAGGGCCTGAGTGGATTTACTAGCCCTATAACAATGGAGTCTTTGACAATGAAGGGCCTGGGTGGATTTACTAGCCCTATAACAATGGAGTCTTCCACAATGAAGGGCCTAGGTGGGCGCCCACTCTGAATATCTGCATGTGTGTATGTCTGTGTGTGTGTGTGTGCATTAACATTCATATGTGTCCCCTCCGTTATAACATGATTGTCACACACAGGCCCACCGACAGAAATTTCTGGCCCCTGGGCAGGACTGTCGCGGGCCCATCGTGCTGATAATAATCTTTTCAAAAGTTGATGGGCCAGCTCAGTCCGGGCCCCTAAAACATCCGGGCCCCTGTGCATTTGCCCCCCCTCTCGGCGGCACTGGTCACACATGACAGAGAAATCAAACTCTTTAATCAAGTTACCTGGATTCAAATTACACACATTATTATAAGTATTTAAGCAAGGAGCGTGTGTTTTCTTTGTAAAAGCGCTTTCAACAGGATTTAAACTAGGATGTCCAACGACACACACAACTGTACACAACGCTCTATTTTTTGCATATGTACGTCTTTATTTAGGGGAGTGGGGGGAAATATCTATGTACAGTACACTATCGTGATTACATCCTTAATTTGCTGTACTACGCTTTTTGATAATCGTATTCACAACATCATTGAGTTAGATATATTCACTCTAAATGCACTGCTTTGGTGGGTGGGTGGGTGGGGGGAAGGGGGTTGTTATGGCTTGAAAGTAGACACTAGGGTTGGATCACGGAAGATGGCGCTAATAAATGTTTCGATTTGCAAATCGATGAATGTGGGCGGTAAATAAAGTTATTAAAAATCCATTTGCTCAACTGTGCTGTCACAGCAATTGACAGTATATTTTTTTTACTTAATGCAGCTTTCAAAATATACACCGTATTTCACACTATAAATCGTCTATTATAACAGGCCTAGTTTATCATTCTTAACCACAGTACGTACGGTACGCTTAGCCTGTGCAAGTGAAATATTCATACAAGTTGTGGCACTGAGAAACTGTATTTATCATAATGAACGCATGTATTCCTTGATGTTAATAGGCTGATCATTGTGGAGTGATCAGTCCATCGTTAAACGTTTTCAACTTTGTATAAATTATCATAAACTCTTTAAACTAAAGTATCTAATATTCATTCTTACGACGTCGTTTTCATATTGGAAGGTAACAAATATTATATCAGACAATGCAGGTTTTGGGGGAGATACTAAACTGGTAATTGCAGAGCCGGCCCCAGGCAGTTTGGCGCCCTAGGCAGTCATCTATTAGGACGCCCACCCCCCCCCCCACTTCTGCATGAACAGTAAAGAGTGGGAAATTGGAAACCAATACAGACACAGAGAGCCATATTACAGGGAAGACATAAAAATTAAGATACGATTTTTGCAATAGATGCTTCTGGGCCTCAGATAATTCATAGGAAAATTGAGAGAATGAAGAGGAAACTCAAATGAAACCAAATTTTATTTAATAATTTAATAATTTTTGTTAACAATTTAGTAACTGCCAATGTAATAAAACTAATAAAATTTAGAATTAATTGTAGGATTTAAAAAAAATAAGAAGTATATCTATACAGTGCCTATAGTATGATATGACAAACAAATGCTAAAATTTAGTTCATGCAGTCATGCTGTTACTATCATATGATTTAGGTGCATGTGTAGCCTAGTAAAAATGAGTCCAACTTCAAGTTCCTTGTCACTTTGTGTATTCTTTAGTTTATATTTTATATTTAACTCGTCTTGCTTTTGCATCTGCAAATTCTTGAAAACTTATTCGAGATCAATGTATGCTGCAATTTCTTTTTCAATCTACAAAATTGAAAGACTAACAAAACGATTCTGAGTCATCGTCGTTCTCAGATAATTTTTTATGATTTTAAGTTTTGAAAAACTGCGTTCTCCTGATGCAACCGTCACTGGAAGTGTCAGTAAAATTCTCAATGCAATAGTCAAATTGGAAACAATTTCACATAATCCAGCTTTGCAGACATATTGCAGGAGTTGATATGGAGTAGTTATTCATTCTCCTTCCGTCCGATGGGAAATACAGATAAGTTCATCACAGAGTTGTATAGCATCGATATCTTTGCTATTGCCATGTGTTAATACTCTCTCTAAATCTTGGCATTTTTTCAGTAAATTCTTTGGCAATTCTTTTGAAAGACTATTGATGCTATACAGAAATCCAAAATTAGAATTGTGATCATCCAGCTGATGAAACCGTTCTGCAACAGACTGTATAGCTGTATCCAAAACCGCAAAGAAAAACTTGATTTTGAAATTTTCCTGTCGATTTATCACAAGTTCATCTGGTGATTCATAATTAAACAAACGCTTCTGTTTCCGAACTCTTATTTCCTTGGTTGCTGGGAAAGTTGTGTTCTCCAAATCAATTTCTTTTGCTAATTCTTTATCATCAGTAATGGCTTCCAAAAAACCTTCATCAGAACGCCATCTACATAAAAATTCTTCAGTTTTCTTGAGTTGCTTGACAGCCTCTGATAAGTCAAGTGCTACACCTTGTAGCATTTTGCTAGTGACATTGACTTCATAAAGTACTTTGTACCATATTACAACACCAACGAGAAATTTGAGATCCGATATTTTCCCAGCAATCGCTTGAGCATCTGCTCGGGTTTTGGTTCCACTAACGCCTTCCAAATTTTCGTCCTCTGACAATTTTTTGCGCATTCGCAATTTACATTTAAAATTAAAAAGCTCCAAACTTGTGTATTTGGTAACAAGCAAAGGTATATAACCTCTTGGTCACAATTGTATGCAATACAAATTTTTAAAAAATGCTGTATATACTACAGGGCACTAATAGAACACTGAATTATCGGCGCATAAATACATTATTGTTGATTTGCTCAACGTTAGTAGTGCTATTCTTACCGGATACTATCGATTGATCTAGTTAAAGTTCTTGTTTTGAAATGTTGTTTAAATATATCGAATGAAACAAGTTTCTGCGAAGATTCATCTATCTTTAGAAAAGCAAAGTAACGAGTGCAAAGGTGGGATTCCTTAATAAATAAAAATAATATTTGCGTTACACATTGCTTGTTGTAGCTTCTTGTAAGTTAATGAGCGATAATAGGAGTAAGTTGATCTGTGTCTGAACTACACGGTGGCAAGCAAAAGTAGGTCGTAGTTGCCTAGATTGGAATAGTGATGTTGCCTTGATTGGATTTATCCAATTTCAAAATTTCTTAAAAGACAACTCTCAACACTTCCTGGACTAGCGATTCCTGGATTTTTTAAAACTGTTTATATAAGGTTATAAGTGTACTGTGTACACAGTCATAGCCTAATGATAATTTTTTTTAAAATTTTTGAAAGTTTTTTTCCTAAAATTTGGCGCCCCTAGCAATTAGGCGCCCTAGGCAGCTACCTATGTCGCCTATGCCTAGAGCCGGCTCTGGGTAATTGATGGCTTATCCAGGTATGCTGACATCGTTAATACGATTTTCAAGGATTTGTCTTTTTTTTCCCCATTATTGTAACCTTGACATGCATGTCAGTAGTAGCCTGTGTCCTGTAAACGTAACGCTTGACGCAAACCATAACTTGTAGTAGTATAAGTAGTACATTTTATACAGCCCAATACAATGTAGGCCTATGTTGTTGTTGTTCTTTAAAGCATCATTCATCGTTAACCTCTTAAATGTTTTCTCCTTATAATAACTGCTTTTACTGTTAACAATCACTAATCTTGCTTATTCCATCGGCACGTTCTAAATACTGGTAATAAAAGCGAATTTTGAATGCTTCATCTTGTGAACTTGGTCTCAGAGGCGTAGCTATAGCGTGGAATTCATTCTGGGGCGCAAACAAAGAAGAGTACTACCTAATTGATGTGATATACATGGGACGGAGCCCTATTTTATGTCTAACAAATTATCAAAAAAAAAGGGGGGGGGGGACTAGAAGAGTATGGGCAGGCCCGTAGCAGGAGTGGGGCTAGGGGGGCTGAGCCCCCCCCCCGTGCATGACCTGAGCCCCCCCCCCGTGCATGATTTGAGTTTTTTGACAAAATTTTAATAATAACGGCTATAAAACATCAATCATTTTGTTTAATAAATCAATAATAATAAAAACTTAAAAGTTTATATTTTGGCAATCATTCAGGCTATTTATATATACTTACATATGTAGCTTATCTAATTTTTGGGCATAAAAGATTGAATCTTATTAAAGTTCACTTCTGGGTATTTTGGGCAGCATTGGCATTTGGTGCTTCGACAGCCGTGTGTGAGAGCAGTTTCTCAACCCTCACACGAATGCTCACCCCATATCGCAGATCAATGTTACAAAAGCGTCTGAGCAATCTTTTCCAGCTTGCATTTGAAAAAGATTTAACAGACAATCTGAATGCTGAAGCAATTTTAGGTAAATTCAGTGCTAAACCCAGGCCCGTAGCCAGGTCAAAGTAAGCTGGGAGGCACCAATACCCAGCAAGGGGGCACCTTTACTTTTTCTTTATTTTTTCCTCTTTTTCTTCTTTTTTAAGTGGGGGGGGGGCACTCCGCACCTAGCGGGGGGTACAGCCCCCCCCCAGTGCCCCCCTTGGCTACGGGGCTGGCTAAACCACGAACTTTGCAAATTTGAAACGTATAATAATATAAGTTCGCAACCAGTGCCAACGAGTAGGGGGGTAGGGGGCCAATGCCCAGGGGCCCGGCGAGTTTTAGGGACCCGGACTGAGCTGGCCAATCAACTTTTTAAAATATTAATATCAGCCCAGGGGCCCGAAATTTCTGTCGATGGGCCTGTTCGCAACCTTGTAATTGTTTTATATATTGATATCTTCTGAGGACAACTAGAAACTTAAATAAGTTAATAAAATAATATTGACTTCTGACTTCACTTTTATACATATGTATAATAAAATAATAAAGTACAAACTCCGTGATTTCTGAGTGATGTTATTTAATTTGCAAATTTACTTTTTAGCAGAATTAATTTTATTTTAAATTAAATAATTGCGACTGTTGTTGTTGATAGATCTGTTCTTTGTTTTCAATATTTTATAAGAAATATCACACAAATAGCTAAGCTTTATTCATGCATCTTTGTCATTCTTCCCGGGTTGTACGTTAAACAAACAGTATAATAATATAAATCAGGTATATATTATGTAACAATTGTGTAGCAATATTGGTCAATATATTTATAACAGGAATCAGAAATTGCTCAGCCTTAATAAATTTTTATCATTAAAACTCTTCACTATTTAAATTATTTTTAACAAAACTGCAACATGCCATGCATTATTGAAACGTAGTTAAAATTATATATTTCTAATTAAAAGATAAACAATCGGTACTAAAATGCACCATTCCAGATATGGAAATGCAAAAAATTTCTTGGGGTGGGGACTCACTGAGATCCTCTTCCCAACCCCCTCCACTCCGTTCGCAATTTTTCGGCGCTTCGCGCCCCCCCCCCGAACATTTCTTCTACCCCACCAGGGGCAGATTTAGGGGAGGGGTCGGGGGGGCATGACCCCCCCCCCCGCCCTTTATCGCAAGTTTAGGTAATACATCATTAAATTATCGAAATATTTTTTGTTCTAAGACCAATTTTCAACAATGAAAACAGTTTTGTCCCCACCCCCCCGGGGGGTCAATGTTTTGCCCCCCCCCCCGTCAAAGTTGTCTAGATCCGTCCCGATCCTTTCTTCGGCACCCCCCACCCCCGCCGAAAATATTTCTTCGCCCCCCCCCCCCCGAAAATGTTTTCGGCCCCCCCAATCCAATATTCCTGGCTACGGGCCTGAGTATAGGTGCGAAAACTTAATTTGACCCCCAGCTTCTGAAAGCCATAGTTACGCCTCTGTTCGGTGATCTCCATATCATGACCAGGGTTAGGGTTTAAGATCAATTCGACCAAAACGAGCCACAACGGGCACATGTGTTGCTATCATTTTATTTTCTGTCTTTTCGAGGATTCAGTTACAACTGATCAAGCTTTTTGACTGAAAACAGTAACACTGCGTCACACCCTCGGTAATCCGGCTACGTCGATCTTTATATCTATGGTGCTATCAGACTCTAACATACGTCAACAACATAGTCACGCATGACCGACCTTTGAGCTCCCGAATGATCTATTATATAAACTTATTTCTATTGTTTACTTTGTACGTGGTGTATGCGGAGCCGATCTTATAGACAAGTCAAACTAGGCGATGTGAAAAAAAACTGGGGGCCCCCTTAGCCAGATCTGATTGCAAGAGGGTCCAAAAAAAAAGGTACTTTGTGCCTGAAGCCTCCATACACTTCTGGATGTTTCTTCCTAACCCCTAGGCCTACTCCTCCCAATAACTATGAACCGCTTTAATTGTGTGTGATGTTTTAAGCAGCCAGCAGCCGCCAGCTTTATACCCATATCATATAGTTCCCTATTGTGATGTTTTTTTTTGTTCAATGTAATATATAGAAAAAGGGGAAGGGGACCACTAATCACTGTGTGTGTGTGGGGGGCACTAATCTGTGTGTGGGGGACCACTAATCTCTGTGTGTGTGTGAGTGGGACCACTAATCTGTGTGTGTGTGGGGGGACCACTAATCTGTGTGTGTGAGTGGGACCACTAATCTGTGTGTGTGTGGGGGGACCACTAATCTGTGTGTGGGGCACTAATATGTGTGGGGGGACCACTAATCTCTGTGGGGGGACCACTAATCTGTGTGTGTGTGAGTGGGACCACTAATCTGTGTGTGTGTGAGTGGGACCACTAATCTGTGTGTGTGTGTGAGTGGGACCACTAATCTGTGTGTGTGTGGGGGGACCACTAATCTGTGTGTGGGGCACTAATATGTGTGTGGGGACACTCATCTGTGTGTGTGGGGGGACCACTAATCTGTGTGTGTGTGAGTGGGACCACTAATTGTGTGTGTGTGGGGGACCTACTAATCTGTGTGTGGGGCACTAATATGTGTGGGGGACCACTAATCTCTGTGGGGGGACCACTAATCTGTGTGTGTGTGTGAGTGGGACCACTAATCTGTGTGTGTGTGAGTGGGACCACTAATCTGTGTGTGTGTGGGGGGACCACTAATCTGTGTGTGGGGCACTAATATGTGTGGGGGACCACTAATCTCTGTGGGGGGACCACTAATCTGTGTGTGTGTGTGAGTGGGACCACTAATCTGTGTGTGTGTGAGTGGGACCACTAATCTGTGTGTGTGTGTGAGTGGGACCACTAATCTGTGTGTGTGTGTGTGTGAGTGGGACCACTAATCTGTGTGTGTGTGTGAGTGGGACCACTAATCTGTGTGTGTGTGTGAGTGGGACCACTAATCTGTGTGTGTGTGGGGGGACCACTAATCTGTGTGTGGGGCACTAATATGAGTGTGGGGGACCACTAATCAGTCTCTGTGTGTGGGGGACCACTAATCAGTCTCTGTGTGTGGGGGACCACTAATCAGTCTCTGTGTGTGGGGGACCACTAATCAGTCTCTGTGTGTGGGGGGACCACTAATCAGTCTCTGTGTATTGGGGGACCACTAATCAGTCTCTGTGTGTGGGGGGACCACTAATCAGTCTCTGTGTGTGGGGGGACCACTAATCAGTCTCTGTGTGTGGGGGACCACTAATCAGTCTCTGTGTGTGGGGGGACCACTAATCTGTGTGAGTACGGGGGGGGGACTTACAGTTTGTTTTATGTATTAATATTTGTTTACTTAGTGTCACAATTAGGCCATTTAGGCCAATACATAACTACCTAACAGTTTATATGATATTGCACATTCACCATGAATTAGCTTTTTATTTTTAAACAAACTTTCTTTGGAAGGCAACTAACACTCCTTGGCATGGACAATAGAGCAATATTAAATAGGTCAAGTGAAACTTCAAATGTGTATGCAGGCTAATTTATATGACCCTTTGCTGCCGAGTGAATTATTTCGTATCGCGCTACTAATCTTCTCAATAGATTTATTTTCCACACTGGAGCCTTATCTCATGATAAAGTCGCCCTGCTTAAGGCTATGATACGCATTCCTAAGTGTTCAAAAGAAAGAGTATACAACTATGCAAGGCTATATTGTATACCAGTTTAGCTTTCACCTTCTGGCTCCATTATAGTCAATATTGTATACAAGTATAACATTCACATTCAGGCTTTATTATAGTCCGGGGGTACATCTTGGATTGTTTTATCTCTATAGGTGTGAATAAGAAATTGCGTGATTTTTAAATTTACTTTATAAATGTATAATCTACGATACTGCAATGTAATACCCCTTTCCCCCCCCTCTCCTGTCTGATTGTTACAGTCAGTTACAGTGGTGACCATGCATGAAGTCGTTGAGAGCCACATTCAAATGTTATTGTTGTTGTTGTTTTCAATACAAGTCTATAACGTCGGCATATGTCAACCTACCGTATAAAGAGTAACATCATAGTCAATTTAACTTGACATAGCTGGGAAAGTAAGGAAATAGCAGAAAACAAAACTGATTTATGGGGGTCGCTCTTAGCTCCTCATAGGTGACCATTATAGTGACATTAAATTTCGGCGGAGGGGACTGGGACAACCCACGTATAATGTGGGAAAACGTACTTAAGAGAGGCGCACGATAGGAGCGTCCAATCCCCCCCCCCCCATCCATTTATAGATTACACCTACATTTCTAGACCCCCGCATTTTTTTTTTGCAGCATATTATTTTAAACCATCGATTTTAGCTACTAATACTTAGTATGTTACGCTGATGGTCAGAGGGTTACGTATTTGATAATGACAAGAGCTAACAAACCAAACATAAGTTGATAGAGAAATGGCGATATTCCGCGAACTAACAGACAGAAGCGTTTACATGCAAAGGCGAACTTTATAAAATAAGTTATCTAAATATTTCTTATCATTACTAAAACCACATTCATTAAATAACGGATAATGTTAAGGAAGGGTGATCTCAAACCTGAAAGTTGAGATTTACTAGGCATTTATAATGTGCGCACATACATATGTAGAATTTCGTACAGGGGCCAACTTGTCTTATTTATAACAAATGCACCCGCTTTTATTTTTTCTTATTACAGAAAGTAAACGAAAAAATCTTAGCATAACACAAATATTTGAAATAAAACAACATTTTGGTCCACTTTGCTAAAAAGCTCATTATTTAAAAAAAATGTATTTCAAACAAAAGATGGATTATTCGTTGCAAAAAGAAATCAAAGGACCTATAAAATGAGAATGTTAGTAGGCTAACTTCAAGTGTTTGAAAAAGTCAATATATAGGTTATAAATAAATAGAAACAGGTACGATTTTTGCTTCATCATTCATAAAATTTGCCAATAGATGGCGCTAAGGCAATATGACCCCCCTAACACCACTTCGTTGTTGAACTTTTTCCCCAAAGGTCAAGGCAAGGCCAGCCGGTGTCTTCCTTTTTATTCGTGTAGTCGGATTGGACGAGTGACATAGGATCTCCTAATCCTTGTTTATATTAATTTGCAGAAGTTATTACATTATTTGTTACCACAATGAGCAATTATCACAGACCTGATGCCCAGACAATCCAGGCTTTAAAGGATATTGCCAACAAACTTCGTATTCATAGTATCGAAGCTACAAATGCTAGTAATTCTGGGTATGATTTGATTGTTTGAACAGTACTACTCTATTAAACTAAAATATTTTGATTGTCAGTAACAGTGTTCTTTGGCGGTCTCTTCACAGATTATATATTATAATGCTTAATCTTTAATGATTTTAGAATATTAATTGTTATAATGTTGTTGTATTTATAATACATAAATATCTTTATTGTCTGTTAAAAATTGATTTCGCACATTTATAACACACTGGATGACTGATAGTGCAACAGACAGCAGTGAACTATTTATTAGTATTTTTGTATTATCTACTCTAGCCATCATTGAAATGTGACACCAATATTGCCTTGATAGTAGTTCTCTTTCCCCACTATGAATGTGTGTCAGGTTTTAAAGCTAGATTTTAAATATTATTTGCTAACTAAATTCTAAACATTTTGATAAGCAGTAGCAGAGTAGCCACACTGGGCCAAGCGTCCAATGCAATGAGCTCCAAATACTAGTAAATACTTTAATTATATTAGGGCTAAGTTGCAGTGGCAATAAAAATATTTGAGAAGTTGAGCTTTAGATTCGATATGGATATAAACTGAACATGGATGTCAAATATTATTTGGTATAAAAAATGGAGATATTTGTACTATTATTTGTAGTGATTGATAGTTGTATGTGCTACACACATTTTTTATCTCCTGGGGTGGGGATAAAAGGGCAAAAAACTGTCCCATTAGTGGTTTATAGGATCTTAGAGATTTCATCTCATCCTTACAGAGACTTCCCACACACATTTATTACTTACAAGTTTAGATTTTGAAATACTTGATTACTTGTAGTGTATAATGTTAGTATTCTAATGAAATGATTACCCTATTTTTGTCAAATGTCTTGTTTCCCAATGAACAGTAGATGTTAATAGAGTTTTTTTAAAGTGCATGACATGTCACAGCAGATTAATACCCTGTAAAGCCTTTTTCAAAGGTTATTAATGTCTATGAAAAGTTTTGGTAATACTTTCAAACTTAATTGCCTCAGCCCACACTACCAATTTTTCCAGGGATCCTGTGGTGTAGACATAACAATATTTCTTGAAAAAAGTACTAAATTCGCCTTGTACTGTTCTTGTCCTACTTAACCGCTAAATTTATATTAAAAGGATTTTTTTCATAAAGCACAGGGCTACATATTTCAGATGGCAAAAAAAGGCATATTTTTATTTACTAACATGCCATGGTAAATACAGATGATGTAAGTTTAGTACTGTGTGTCACCTATGAATGGTGTAGATCAATTAGAATGCTAGATTATGTTTGCTTGTTAGTGTCTTCTTGTGTTGATGTCAGGAGAAATATATTCATGCATGATTGCGTGTATTATGTCACGTGACCAGTGGAGCTTTACAGGTTAAACAATGAGAGACAGTTCTGTATGTTTTTGGGGAGTCAGTGGTTAGCTATTGGAGAAAGAAGTGTCTGGTATAGCCCAAAATACTTCCATGGATAATTTTTTGTTATTCTATATTATTATGTAAGTGAATTATGACCATGTGTGGACAAAACTTGTATTTGTATGAATGAACAAAAGTGTTGATCAGGGCTATCAAATAAACACTGCAAAGTAGAGATTGCACATGGCACTATTATGTTAAATTTTTTACTATTTCTTTTAAACAGACTTCAGAATTTTGAGAAAGGATTAGCTCTTAAATAGTTTTCCACTTCCCTTCTCAGTTCTTTCCTTCTTCTTAGGACTCTCCAAAGAAGTGTACTTGGAGGCCCACAATGGAATAATATATTTTTACTGCGCCACAATTTAAAAATTTCCAACACACAAGAAATCTATTCGATTTCTGTTTTTGGCTATGATGTATTTTGTTGTTAGTCTGGAAACTCTTACGTATTTTAGCATTTCCCTAATGCTTCATTCTTATGTTGTACATTTATTCTTTTAGCCATTGTAACCTCAATTATTAATTGAAAGACTTTATTCTATTTTTCATACATGCAGACACCCAACATCATGTTGCTCTGCTGCAGAAGTTATGTCTGTTCTGTTTTTTTCAACACAATGCGATACACCATCAAAGAACCACGACACCCAAACAATGATCGCTTTGTGCTGTCTAAAGGCCATGCTGCACCTATTCTATATGCAGCCTGAGCAGAAACAGGACTTTTCCCCTCCAGTGAGCTTTTGGAGTTGCGTAAACTAACATCAGACCTGGAAGGTCACCCAACTCCTGTAAGTTTTTAGTGAAATTTCATGATTATAATTCTTTAAGTACTATAAATATCTATTATTAACTGACAGTTTTACTTGACTATTTTGTTTTCCTACAGAGATTAAACTTTGTAGATGTGGCTACTGGATCTCTTGGACAGGGACTTATTTGTGCTGCTGGAATAAGCTTACCGGAAAATATTTTGATAAATCTGAGTATGTTTTTAAAGTGACATAGTTTTTTTAAAACATGGTATCTTTGAAAGCACAAACTTTAAAAAAAATACAATTATTTTGTTCATTTCTTTAGCTACCGTGTCTACTGTCTGATTGGAGATGGAGAAAGTGGAGAAGGCTCAATTTGGGAAGCCCTGGCCTTCAGTAGTCGTTACCAGCTGGACAATTTGGTTGCTGTCTTTGATATTGATCGTTTAGGGCAGAGTGAAGCTACAAGTCTTGGACACGATTTGGATGTTTATAAAGCTAGAGTGGAGACTTTTGGGTAAGTATCGACAAACTTAAGTGTTGTGTGAAACACATCAACATGTTTTGTTCTTTTTTTTTTTATAGTGTGCAATGTAATGGCCTAATGTGTCTCTTCTTTGAGTTTTGTATGGCTACCAGTTTCTTTTTTCTATTATTGGATCACTTAGTTCACTAAATCATAATAAATTGATGCTGGTACATGTCATTCAGTGGCTTTTTGCACAATATAATAAACCAGAATACGTCTATCTTCAGACCTCATGCACCCCATGTAGTATCAGAAAGCTTTGTCAGATATCTTTTAAATGATTATTTTTTCATCTTGATAAATTCGTTCACCTCTTTATGAATTGATTTCATTATTCACATTTTTTCTTCCTTGACGCATTCTTTAGTTGGAACACTTATGTTGTGGATGGTCATGATGTTGAGGAACTAGCAAAGTTTTCTGGGAGAGCGAGTCAAGTAACTGGCAGACCTACTTGTATTTTAGCCAAAACCTACAAAGGGCATGGTATTCCTGGTAAGTTTTTTTTTGTTACTTTCAACTGTATACATTTGTTCATGCATTCACATAGTTTGGCAGAAGCTTAGTTTTTTTTTCATTAATGCATTTATCCTTTTGTTGAATGATTTTTACAAACAACTATTGTGTACAATTGTTAAATTGTTCTAATTTTTTTAAATTTTACAAGTTTTAAAAAAATGAGAGAAAATACACTTACAAATAATTTTCATTTGAATTAAACATTTGTAAAAAGTGGAGGTACAATTTGTCATGAAAAAAAAAATTTAACCTGAATTTTAATGTCTTAAGTATCTCTACAAATATCTGTTAATGTTATTTTATATATTGGCTAAAATGGAGAGCTTCTTGGAAATATTTTGTATTCATTATGTAATGGTTCTATTTAGTTTGTGGTGCATGACAGGTGTAACTGATGATGTTGAGAACTGGCATGGAAAACCACTAGGAGACAAGGCTACTGAGTGATAGCTGCCATAAAAAAAACATTGCGAATCTAGGACCCCACAATCTTATAATGCACAACAGCCAACACTTGACTTATCAACCCAGTCAATACACACGTTGAGCTCTAAGCTGCCCCCATCCACATATAAATTGGAGAGTCGATGCAGCAACCATAATTATTAAGACTGATGGCATTGAGATATGATGCATTTATCCCGATATCCAATTGATTTTGATAGCATTGCCTTCATTCGTTTCAATCATACTTTAGGTTGCTACCAGGTTAGCATACGGTTACAAGGGTTTATCAAGCTTGGGAAGGCTAATCAACAGAGTAGTTGCTATGGTTAGGGACACAAAAATTCGGCCTATGCTCAGAAATCAAGGTCAATAATATACTTGATGAATCATTTAAATAATAATGCTATGGCTAAGTAGATTTCGTAAGTCGAAATTAATAAAAAAATTAATATTTATATGTTATTCCTTTTTTTTTCAGGATGCATTCCCAGGTCGTTTCATTGAATGCTATATAGCAGAACGCAAAACCTTGTGGGTGTTGGCATAGGTTGTGCCACCAGTGATCGCGTGCTATTCCATTCGTAGCACATTTGCTGCATTTTTTACCCGTGCTTTTGATCAGATTCGTATAGGTGCCATTTCTCAGACTAATGCCAGTGCAGTAGGATCTCATGCTGGTGTTTCAATTGGTATTATTTATTATTCTACTTTATAAAATAGAGGTACCTATGGGTTGATCACTTATTACATACTGTCTTTGTGGTACCGAGCTGTGACACACAGCGGTAAAGAATGGTTAAAAATGCTTTATGCGGAGTAGTGGGGGTAAAATCTTGAAATTAAAGTGTTATGTGGCAATGATGAATGGCCCCTTATCATGTCGAAAAATTTTGATGACAGATTTTTTACAATTAGCCAGTAATGGCATAAATCACTGACATAAAGAGGATGACATTTCTACATTTTCCAGCATATGAAAATATGTCCCGTAATTCGATTTGTTATATAAAAGTCGGTGATAAATAATTTGCAGGAGAGATTAGGCACCTTCTCAGATGGCTCTTGAAGACCTGGCAATGTTCCGTACTGTCCCGGGTTCAACTGTGTTCTACCCAACTGATGCAGTGTCTACAGAGAGGGCTGTTGAGTTGGCTGCCAATACAAAAGGAGTTTGTTTCATTAGAACCAGTGAAATATAATGTTTCTGTTATTTATAAAATGATAGGCCCTTTGCAGTTGCTTAGTAGGAGGTAAGTAATCAGCTACATTTCTTGAGACTT
>JAGDYQ010000024.1:569946-582446 GCA_021962125.1 Bulinus truncatus
ACAAGAAATTGAATATCTCAATAACCAAAAGACATACATACTTAAACAAGGTATCATTTTAAAGCATTTTTAGAGCTCTATTGATCTATGTATGATTTGACATGTTATATACATTTTGAATTTTTTATCAAAGTACCTACAGTAGGAAAATTTATATAAAATAAATACAATAAATAATTTTAAATTGTCTTTTTTAAATTATTAATATTATAAACAACTGTGTCATTTAACAATTTATCATTGAAAAAAAAAGCTTAATGACTAGCAAATATAAATACTGTCACTTCATTTTGAAGTATTCTTTAACTTACTTAAAAGCTTTTAACTTAAGTGATGATTACAATTATCAATAGAATTTGTTTTCAGTCAATTCATAATTTTATTAGTAGAGACTCCCTGCCAACATTAACATTCTTAGTCATCCATGTGAAGATAATATTGTATTCCATGACCATGGATAAATGCCCTAATCACAAATGCAATAAGAAAAGAGACCTGATTTAACCAAATCTTTCTTTGCTTATTAAATGCATCTTAGTTGCCTTTGATTTGTTCCTGCTTTGTCTTTGATATTTAGGCTAAATAATAATAATGTCTAGTTTGACAATTAGATAATTATATAAAAGAATTAAATGTGATGATAAATGAAAACTCTTACTACTCTTACTATTTATGAAACACGTGACAGAAGTGTGTCATAATGCAAAGCAATGTTATAAGTTCAGTTATATTTATTAATGTTAACGAAAATTAACAAGTCTACAAGTATTGTCATTGAAGTTCATTACAATACAAGCAAGGGGATTCATTTTTTTTTTATCATTTGGTCACTCAGTCACTGCCAAGACCCATCGTTCACCTTTTTGTCGATTCTGACTTCAAACAGTATATTATCTCGCAAAGGTTCGGAGCTAAGGACAACTCCATTATTAAATTCTTGGGTTGGATGATTTCTTTGAGCTGTCCTATTATTATTACTTAGCCCTACTAGTGAACCAGTCCTTGAGTGGAACGTCGGTAAAGGCAACGACGTAGCCATTTTTGTTATTATTATGATCATGATGCAAAGTTTGTCGTAAAATAAACTTAATTTTTATTCAAATGAATAATTATTAGATTTTTTATGAAATGATATTTTCATGCAAAATTAATGCAAATGACATATTGATTTTATTTCATCATTTTACTAATTCTCGTTGTTAGGACAAGTATATTACGACTTGATGTGTTGCACTGACCTAAACCTTTTGCGACACTTTTTAAACATTCGCTTTACAGAGTTACAGAAACCATAAGAAATTTGGTATATAGCTCACATGTGTAAACGACAACCAGCTTCGCTGTTTGATCCAATCCGCTTATATACTTTAATGTGCATTAAGCCTCTGGTGCTCATTGGTTCCTTAAATCTGTTATAAAGAGAACTGGCAAATTTGTGGGACTTGCTAGGAGTCGAATGTGTTGACCCGCGTTGCCCTCGTAGTCAGGCCTAGGGAAATTGGAGGGGGGGGGGCACAGTCACTACCATGGAGCCCACAACACTCTATGAGAGCCCCAAAGACATACTGTGTGGAACTTTTCAAGTAATTTGAAAATGAAATATTTTTTTTAATTTGTCTGATCTTTTTAAAATCATAGGCAACACTGTCGATTTCAGTTAGCTCACTGTCAGTAAGATAATGTGCTAATGTAATGGGACGGCAACGTATTGACGTCGAGCGTAAACAGGCACAGAGTGATTTGCTTGTTGAGTGAATATAATGATATGATTACTGCAACCTAAATGATGATAACGTTATAAATGCGACGGTAAATGAGATAGGCCGCATCAGTGGCGTTGCTTGGGAGGTGCGGGGGTGCGGGCCGCACAAGGTGACACCAACCATAGTGACGCCATTGGATCGTATGGACCAAGCTAGATAGATGATCAGCAATGAAGTTCTCAGTTTTTCGTTTCGGCATTGTTTAGCAACAGGCCAGTTTGTATTCTATCAACATGATCCTACCCAAACTGAAACTGTTTCAAAGCAAAATTAGAAAAGAAGAATGTTCACCGGCCTCTTTCTTTTTTTTTAATTTGGTTTGACAACTAAACATTCGAATGCTGAAATGGACTATGTTGACTTAATTATATCATGTTTTCACTTTACTGAGAACCAGGGTTGTTAGTATCGAAGTATCAGTATCGGCCAATACAGTATTGGTATTGAGTATTGTTAAGAGTAATGTTAACAACCCTGCTGAGAACCGAGTTTAAAACGATTATCTGGCCTCTGAGGCACATTTCCTGGAATACGATATTGGACTCGAGTTGCTTTCTCTGGCCACATGCAGCAACCAGTCAATTTCGCTGCATTTTCACAGTTGCATGGCTGCAGATATAACTTCAGACTGATATCCATAACAAATTTATTCAATCTAGAAATGCAGCACTTTAAGTTGAAGTTTACAAAATAAAAGCTTTGATTTAAGAATTAACAAATCTCCGAAAAAGGTGTGAAACATTTGTAGAATGAAGCTACGCCAATTGTTTCCATTTACACATAGTATATTTTTCTCAAAAAAGTTACCTTTTTTTGGGGGGGGGGGTAGGTAAGAAAAAAAATTATAAAAAAAATTCTATTTAATATTTCCAAAAAATAAATTGGACGTTTGTTTGAAACACACTCATTAACATTTGTGCAAAGTTATTTTATGATATCTACAATAGATTTTAAAAATTGGTTCTTTGAAAATATGTCTTAAAATTACACTTTTTTACCCAAAAAAAGTCACATAATACATTTTTTAATAAATTTTGTAATATATTTTTTTTATTTCTTTGTTCATTAATTGGTATGTTGTATGCATGTGCCAAAAATGGCTAGTGTAGCTTAAAAAAAATAAAAAAAATAGACAAAACAACTAGCAGAAACCTTAAATGGACCTTGGACCACCTTAAGGTTGCCTACAATGTTGCAGTTGTAGAGAGTGTTTCTGGGTTGACTGACTTCCCCTGGAAATGTCTAAGAATATCTGCAGTTGAGATGTACAAAAAAAAATCATTATCAATTCAAATGTATGCTGGTAACAGTGACGATCTTGTAATGTAGTTCAGGTAGATAGATACCAGCTGTTTGTATGTATCTCAGTCTTCGTATTCTGTGCGTACAATACCTGTCGACAGAATACTCATTTGTCGAACTAATGCTAGTAAAATATTTTCTAAGATTTAAATTGTTTTGCTTGTTCAGATTCTATACTCAATAGTGGAGAAGTGACCAAAAAAAAAAAATTAAAATAGATAAAAAAAATTTTTTTAACTATTTAAAAACAAATTCCCGATTAAAGAATTGGACAATGTTAATGAATTCACTCGCTCCCCCCCCCCCCCAACCCCACACTAAACAGAAATGCACATATTTATGAGAATCTATTAATCCATCCCCTGCTACTCGGTACAACGTGGTAGGTCATTCACTTTCAATGTAATCTCAAACTGTGTTCCATGTTCCCCTGGCCAGTTTCCCAGGTGGTCCTGGTCAGTTGAAATTTAGGGCTACCGGAATTTGCGGTTTAAGTTTATTTACTGATATTTATCAACAAGGATTCACCAACCATTTAAAAAAAATGCACGAGACCTTCAATAGGACAACCTAAACAAAAGATTGAGAATCAGGCGATGCACTAGTTCCTCGGTGGTACTCAAACTTGTGCCTTCGCGTCACACTTTGACAACGTTTTTTATATTGTTTCGCTATCCACCATAATGAACAGTTTTTGTTTTTTCGACCCACCTTCAAAGAAAAAAACCACAATAAAGAGAATACAACAGTCATTAATTGATATTACATATAGAAGACATTCAAGCTGACACCACAAAGATGGGTTACAACAGGAATCAGCTGGAGAGGACGACAAAGGGCAGATGACTCTGAGGATATCTGCTGTCGCTGCGCGTGTCACGGGGTGAAGCGCAATGGTGATGATGACGAGAATATGTAGATCTTTCATTTACTTTGCTGATTTATAAACTTTTATTTTTGAAACAAACAGAAAAAAATAGAGTTTTAATTACGTATAAATAGATTCTTTATCTTTTGATAGTAACTTTAAATTTGGTTGCTACCCACAAGAAATTGATCCGCGACCCACCAGTGGGCCTCGAGTCTTGACGACCCACAATTTTAGAACTAATGTCCTACTGTACTAGTTTGGTGTAGCTTTTGGAAAAAAAAAGACGAACTGTTTAGTACAACTTTACTGTAGGTTTTTATTTGTTTACTTTTTCTTTTCACTTCAATTCAGGCCTATAGTGATGAAGAGAAGGTGAAGCTGGGTGAGTTGGTAGTTAGTTCCGAGTGGTTGACTTCCGTGTCCCAATTATCATCATGATATTCTTAATGGGAATCAAGTTTCTTAAATGTCGTTAGTGATTTATAAAGTCGTTAAAAGTTTGTATGTTTATTATTATTATTATTATTATCATTATTATTATTATTATTCTAATAGAAACAGAGTTCGAAAAAAGCTTGAATGAAACTCTGTATATTAGTTATATATATATATATATATATGTGTGTGTGTGTGTGTGTGTGTGATGTGTGCGCTAGATTGTTTATTACATTTTTCATGTGCTTTTACTCGGTTCAGACTTTGTGTTACAAGAGTTGCCGTTGTTTTCTTTAATTATACTCATAAAACTATTCTTGTGGTGAATATTTTTTTTTTAAATCCTTCTAACTGATGACGTCATTACCGTCGTGACCATTGCTCTCAAAACGCATGGGACCCGCTCACAGGTTTTTGTTAAACTCGAGCCCCATCACATTGGCTCACCGGCGGCGGAACGAAATATTTAAAGGGGGGGGGGGGGGCAAGCCTTGAAAATTTAAGGAGGGGCAAGACAAAATATGACCGAAAGACAAATTTTACCCCCTAAATTCAATAATAGAATATAGTAATTCTGTAGCAAGTATTTAATCGATATTATTTAAAAATAATATATTTAAAAAAAAATGAACATTGAGCACTTCTGTCGTCAACTGATTCGTAATGTCAGTTTGTTTATAAATTTAATAGTGAAATTAGATCAGAAAATTACTGATAATTATCATGAATGATGATGAACATTAAACTGAAACCGGAAACGAGAAACTCAATAAACAAAAAGTAATTTATGAAAAGATAATAAATAATTGTATTTTCTTTAAAAATTACATTTGCCGTCATTCGGTAGATGGCAATACTTCTCTATACTTATGAGACGCATTTGCTGTCTGTCTGTCTGTTCCTTTAAAACTCAAGATCCAGACAACCAAATAACGTGAAATTTGGTACACGGACACAAAATTACATGGGGAAGGTTCTTAAACAGGTTTCGTTCCATCTTAATGGGTACTTTAACTATAATTAATTATTTTGGATATCAAAGACATGAAAATTGGCAAATTTTTACCCCGATTTCAGGTTTTACGAGCTTCTCTCCACATAGATAACTTACTATAAATATGATCAGTACGGGGAACCAAATATCACATTACTTACTACATTATATCATTCCATTCCTTCATCCATAGGAATTGTCATCTTTTGCTACAGTCATGCCTAAGAGAGAGAGAGAGAGAGAGGGAGGGAGGGAGGGAAAGAGGGAGGGAGGGAGAGAGGGAAAGAGGGAGGGGGAGAGAGAGGGAGGGACGGAGGGGGGGAGGGAAAGAGGGAGGGAGGGAGAGAGAGAGGGAGGGAGAGAGTGAGGGAAAGAGGGAGGTAGGGGGAAAGAGAGAGAGAGAAACCGAGAGGAAATTCCAAAAATGTTGTGTATCACATTGCTTTAAGATAAATGTACCCTTTTATTGCAAATAAACCCTTTTTTACGCGTCTTATTTTAAATCTTAATTAAACGTCAAATTACGCTTCTTAAATAAACAGAAAACCTTATTTTAAACCCGGGCAAAGCAGGGTACTTGCAACTAGTTTTAAAATATGCCACAACAACTCTCAATAATGTGATTACTGTAAAATGTAAATTAATTATAATTTCTTTCAAATATTAAATTTAAGAAATAATTCAAATGAATTATGAAAATGATACATATAAACTAAAATGAATTACAAAGTTAAAAAAGTTAAACAAAGTTAAAATTTTAGGGGGGGGGGGCAAAATGGAAATTCAAGGCGGGGGGGGGGGGCGCCGCCACCCCTTAAAAGTTTTAGGGGGGGGCCGCTGCTCCCCTACCCCCCCCCCTGCTCCGCCGCCAGTGCATTGGCTTGCCCCACGGGCACACATAAAGCTGGTAAGACGGTCCTGCACCAAAACCCTGCGGAAGTTTCTGGTGTCTGCTGGATTCGGTTGACTTAACCGCGTGATATCACTGCCGTTTTGTGTCGATGTGATCACGTGACGTCAAAAAAAAAAAGCGAAAATCGCATCACACGTTAACAGGGAGCCAATAGAATTCTTTCCTCAGTGAAACTGTAAGTAAATGTTTATCTTACAATATTATAAATATATGTAAGCTATGTACATAGTATAACAGCTATTTGTTGTTGTTTTTTTAAACGGTCACGAACATTGTTTTGGAGGTGGCAAATTATTTTTTTTTTTTGTAAAGGGGTTGATAAAGAAGTTAAATACATTTGAAAAAAAAATCGTTTTCCCAAGTTCAATAAAATAAATTAATGCAACATTGTTCTGACACATCTAAACTAACAGTATATTTATTGATTTGTTTTATTAGTTTACGGTATCATTTAATAAAAAAAATTGATAGTAGAAGAAATTTAAAAAAAAACAAAACCCGGAAAAATAAAATAAGAGCTCAATATTTTTTTCCCCCCGCTAAAATTTCACTGATATTATAAAGGCAAGAGATATATTATAGTTCATACCTAGCTAGATGATTGATCAATTGATTGCTTCATTGATTGATACCGTTACATTCAAGTTTAATCACATTGTTAGCACAAATAGGCTGATTCTTTTTGTCTTTAATATAAACTTTTGAAGTAGACCTCATTAATATGTAGTTTTTATAGAAATATATACGTATAGAAAAAACGTAATGTTCCATTTTCACGAGCTAAATGGCCGATTTAAAAAAAAATTAATGTTCCTTAAATGTTTAAAACCGTGTCACATTAGTGTTGTTTTCGTCGACGAAAACTAAAACTAAAACCTTCGTTAACGAAAATGTTGACTTTTCGTCAACGATAACTAAAACTAAAACTAAAATTATCAGCAAGACTAAAACTAGACGAAAACTAAATCTCGTAGACAAAAGACTGAATAAAAACTGAAACTAAAACTCCCCAACGAAATAAAAACTAAAATCCCCATTTATCGTCTTTTCCGGTATAATGTTGACACATGAAAGAAAGAACAACAAAAAATAAAAAAAAAAAAGAAAAATGACAGCCGACGATATAAATTTTGCTTTGAAAGTTTGAAATTGCCATGCGGTTAGATCAAAGAGTGTCGTTTTACAAGATACAGTCGATTCTGCTTAATTGGGACACATCGGGACCGAGGCTTTTTATCCCAATTAAGCGGCTGTCCCAGTTAAACATACAAATTTACTATTGGCTTCTTGGTTTGGTTTCTTTGAGATATGTCCCACATAAGCGGTGTCCCTATAAAGCGGAATCCACTGTATTTTTTTTTAATTTGTTGATGTTCATGTATTTCTATTCAATTAATTGTTTTTAACCACCCAAATTGTATTGTTTGTTGAACTCGGCATATTATTTAATAATATAATATGTGTTAATTATATGATATTGTTTTATTACAAAGTTTTCAATTTTAATTAAAACATACAGTTTTAGAATTTAATACCATTCAATTAATTATTTTTAATGAAATGTAGTAAATACTAAAAAAATGAATTAATAAATAAAAACAATTTATAAATATAAAAAAGCACAAATGAATTAACAACTCAATTAACAAACATACACACAAGAATACAGCAAGGTATATAATTTATCACTATATAACCTATAAACACTTACAGTATATACATTTGTATATATATATATATATATATATATATATATATATATATATATATGTGTGTGTGTGTGTGTGTGTGGGTGTTTTGTGGGTGTATAACTGACAGATGGATAAAAAAATTAAGTTTTCTTTTCCTACGTTCATTAAAACATTGAACAAATAGTTGACAGAAAAAAGTAAATGAATGAAAGAATCTAAGAATAACATTTATAGACCTCGGCGCGCAAAGAGTCTTCAAAAGAAGATTAAAGCTAAATTTTTCCTTCAACTCGCCGACCGTGGTGTATTGATGGGGAGGTGGCTGTCGTTAATATTGGTGTTGATGGCTGCTAGTAGGGATTGAATTTATGTAGATGACAATGTATTAAAATCGCTATTGTTTTTTTGCAAATAGTGGCACTAGTAAAGTATCGGTATAGAGTATCGAAATTTTTTTGTTTAAATTGTATCGGTGATACACAAATCGATACTTAATACAAAAAGGATCGGCAATACAGCAACAAATAATAAAAAAAGTAACGCCGATACTGTATTGGCCGATACCGATACTTCGATACTAACAACCCTGAATATAAGTCATCAAAATAATAGAATTACTTCACTCTTCAAGTAAACTGTTGTTACTTAGTTTAGTTATTTTAGAGTTCTAGGTCTTAGAATAAACACGTTTGTTTTAATTTTGACATACGTTTTCGGTTTCTTATTGTTATTACGTTTTTAGTTGTTTTTTTGTACATGCACTGCAAGTCTGCTAGTCTACAACATAGTCAAAAATTTAGTCATGGTATTGGCACATAACACAATGTGATAGTGTGACTTATAATGTGACAATGAAGTGAAATGACTCAGTTTCAGTACACTGAGCTGTCATCTCTGTGACTACTATTATTATGCTTCAATCTGTTTCAACAATTGGTCATGAACAATGATGTTATTTGTAATTGGTGTTTACAAGACTAAAACTAAAAGTGAAACTAAAATGAATAAGACGAAAACTAAAACTCTGGTGTTTTAGTCGACGAAAACTAAAACGAAAACTAAAATTGGGCCTAAAACTAAAACTAGACTAAAACTAAAATTATTACAGAAAAAACGAAATAAAAACTGAAGCTAAAATAGGACCTGGGACTAAAACAACACTATGTCACATTGTTTGCTGTTTTTTTTTTCTTCTACTGAAGGGATTATAAATTATGTGGACAGAGCCTATTTTAAGTCTTCGGGAGTCCATTTGTAATACTAGATTTAGTAGTCATTTGTATTGGAAGGGATCCCTGATCCCTATCTACACGAACTGCTCTGCTAAAGGGTTTTTACTTTTTTTTTATATTAAATGGAAAAAAAAATGTACATTCATGTTTTCCCCCCACTGTATATTTGAAAATTTGCGAGGCCAGCAGTTTTAATGCTATTCAGGTTACTGGCCTTATTGGCACATACTATACAAACTTTAAATATTTGCTTTAAAAGTAGACCAACAAGTGATAGGAAGAAATCTGGTTTGAATCAAGAGTAACACGTTTCAATCTGAGTTTAAACATTGATGGCAAAACGCCTGGCGTCATCTCCTTTTAAATTTCATATAAGTTTAAAAGTGTAAAAATAAGCTTTTCTCGAACTTTGTACGAAACTAATGATATATAAAAAAAGAACAAAACTCTGACACAATTGTACTATGTGTGGGTACTACAAAAGATTTTCATTTATATACTATTCATCCTCTCAAACATCCCCCAAGTATGGAAGGAACTTTATTAATTTTATTTTATGTTTTGAAGGCCAAATTTTATCATTCTACATTTTTATTTATATGCTTTAAAAACGTGATATAGAAAAAAAATCCGAGACAACAACTAGTGCAGGCTTGAATATTTGAAGAAACCCGCCAAACAATGAAAACTCAATAAAAGAATCGCGATATGACGAGGGAAGAGTGTATTTTTTACCTCTCTTAGATCCTTTAAACCACTAATAGGACGGTTATATAGTGCCCTTCTTGCATCCCCACCATATCCTATAGTAAAATGGCCATGGAGGCATCGCGGGAGAGATAGGGGGAACTTTCACAGAGACCCGAAATATCCATTGGTCCTCACCGGAGATCGAACCAGGGACCCTCAGGTCGATCGCTTTACCACACAACCATCCGTCCCCTACATAAAATTTTATTAACTTTTGCGTTAATCGATTTCTCAAGCCCCTGTTAAAACTAATGGATATGTGTTTGCGTGTCAGCCATACAACTTTTATATACATTTTTTATGATTCATATTATAGACAACAACAGTATGGCTGTGATCAGTACAACTTTCATGTTTTTGCTTTGTACAACTGCACTGGCTGCCAAAGAAAGTAAGTACTACTTAAACTTAAGATGAAGTGGTGAGGGGGGGGGGGAGAAAGGGTGGGTTGCTTTAACTACCTGTACAACCGACATGGAAATAAGCTTACAGGAAATATAAATGATAAACATAAACTATTCACCGACATATTACTTTCAATAATTCCTGTCGAGACTTTTTCTGAATCAATATGTAGAGTTCAATTTTATTTCATGACACAAAATAGTTTGTAATCTGTACAAAACACATGAATCCGTGATTCTTTAATTGAAAAAAAAATCTGTCACTTCCATTTAAATTATTTCTATTTTGCATGCAATCCCGAAACCGTTAATTAATCTTCCTTTATGATTATTACATTTTATAGATTATAGGTTTTATTTATTAAACTATTACTGCACTAATGACTTTGAACAGGCAATTTATAATCATCTGAGTAAATTAATAATAATAAAATAACGCATTTTTTTTTTTTAATTTAAAAAGGTTCTAAATTTGTTTTGTCAAAAAGGCGCCCCGGAATTAAAAAAAAACAGCACCCACCCCTACCCTAAATACGCCACTGATATAATAAATACACTGTCACCAGGAATAGAACTGTGGGTAGTAAAATTTAGCTTTCTGAATGATATGCGTTGTTGTTTTTTTTTAATATTTTGTGTTTACCGCAATGGTACGTGACCGACATTTTTTTTTTACTGGATCCTTAAGGTGACGCTAACCTGGAGTGAGGAACCCATTAAATTCATTTTTTTTTTAGTTTAAGGTTGCAGGATTATGTGTTCAGGTGTGCTGTATCAACACACATACAAAAAAACGCAGTCGTTTCGAAATACATAATGCACCAGGGGAAAAAGAATATATAAAGATACAAATACATAATGCACCGGGGAGAAAAGAATACATAAAGACACAAATACATAATGCACCAAGGGAGAAAAGAATACATAAAGACACAAATACATAATGTACCGGGGAGAAAAGAATACATAAAGACACAAATACATAATGCACCAGGGAGAAAAGAATACATAAAGACACAAATACATAATGTACCGGGGAGAAAAGAATACATAAAGACACAAATACATAATGTACCGGGGAGAAAAGAATACATAAAGACACAAATACATAATGTACCGGGGAGAAAAGAATACATAAAGACACAAACATATAATGTACCGGGGAGAAAAGAATACATAAAGACACAAATACATAATGTATCGGGGAGAAAAGAATACATAAAGACACAAACACATAATGCACCAGGGAAAGAAGAATGAGTACGCTGCTCCAATTTGGTGGACTATTGATTGAGTAGCTTCTTAGATTAAAGAAAGTAGCTATTGCACAAAAATGTTGTACTAGGAAAAATTCCATGTTGAATTTTCACACAATAATAATGATTGGAGCACAGTTTTTGTTACCGGTTTAAAAAAAAAACTATCTGCTCTAATACACAATCATAAATTCATGTTCTTACCCTTGCCAGGCGAATAATTTCAGTAAAGCGCACATAAATAGTCGAGGGTTGGAGGAGGAGAGAGACAGAGAGGGGGACAGAGAGAGAGAGAGACAGAGAGGGGGACAGAGAGAGAGAAAGACAGAGAGGGGGGCAGAGAGAGAGAGAAAGAGAGGGGGAAAGAGAGAGAGAGAGACAGAGAGAGAGAGACAGAGAGGGGGACAGAGAGGGAGACAGAGAGAGAGAGACAGAGAGGGAGACAGAGAGAGAGACAGAGAGGAGAGACAGAGAGAGAGACAGAGAGGGGGACAGAGAGGGGGACAGAGAGAGAGAGTGACAGAGAGAGAGAGACAGAGAGGGGGACAGAGAGGGGGACAGAGAGAGAGAATGACAGAGAGAGAGAGACAGAGAGGGGGACAGAGAGAGAGAGACAGAGAGGAGGACAGAGAGAGAGACAGAGAGAGAGACAGAGAGGGGGACAGAGAGAGAGAGAGACAGAGAGAGAGAGAGACAGAGAGGGGGACAGAGAGGGGGACAGAGTGAGAGAGACAGAGAGGGGGACAGAGAGAGAGACAGAGAGGGGGACAGAGAGAGACAGAGAGAGAGAAACAGAGAGGGGGACAGAGAGAGAGACAGAGAGAGAGAGACAGAGAGGGGGACAGAGAGAGAGACAGAGAGGGGGACAGAGAGAGAGAAACAGAGAGGG
>JAGDYQ010000024.1:597446-599946 GCA_021962125.1 Bulinus truncatus
GGGGGACAGAGAGAGAGAAGAGAGAGAGAGACAGAGAGAGGGGACAGAGAGGAGACAGAGAGAGGAAGAGAGAGAGACAGAGGGGGACAGAAGGGAGAAACAGAGAGGGGGACAGAGAGAGAGAATCAGAAGGGAGAGAGACAAGAGGTGGGATCAGAGAGAGAGAGACAGAGAGAGAGGGACAGAGAGGGGAAGGCAGAGAGAAAGAGAAGGGGGAGAGAGAGAGACAGAGGAGGGGGACAGAGAGAGAGAGACAGAGAGGGGGACAAGAGAGAGAGGCAGAGAGGGGGAGAGAGAGAGAGAGAGAGAGGGGGACAGAGGGGGACAGAGAGGGGGGGAGAGAGAGAGAGAGACAGAGGGGGGACAGAGAGAGAGACAGAGAAGGGGGATAGAGAGAGAGAGACAGAGAGAGAGAGACAGAAGGGGGACAAAGAGAGGAGACAGAGAGAGAGACAGAGAGGGGGACAGAGAGAGAGACAGAGAGGGGGGACAGAGAGGGGGACAGAGAGAGAGACAGAGAGAGAGTCAGAGAGGGGGACAGAAAGAGAGACAGAGAGGGAGACAGAGAGGGGGACAGAGAGGGGGACAGAGAGAGACAGAGAGGGGGACAGAGAGAGACAGAAAGGGGGACAAAGAGACAGAGAGAGAGAGACAGAGAGAGAGAGAGACAGAGAGGGGGAAGAGGGGGAGAGAGAGAGAGAGAGAGAGAGGGGGAGAGAGAGAGAGAGAGAGAGAGAGAGAGAGAGGGAGTAGAGAGAGAGAGACAGAGAGAGAGAGAGACAGAGAGGGGGACAGAGAGAGAACAGAGACAGAGAGAGACAGAGAGGGGACAGAGAGAGACAGAGAGGGGGACAGAGAGAGACAGAGAAAGAGAGACAGAGAGGGGGACAGAGAGAGACAGAAAAGGGGGACAGAGACAGAGAGAGACAGAGAGAGACAGAGAGAGGGGACAGAGAGGGGAAGAGAGAGAGACAGAGAGAGAGAGTCAGAGAGAGGGGGACAGAGACAGAGAGAGGGGGAGACAGAGAGGGGGACAGAGAGGGGGACAGAGAGACAGAGAGGGGGACAAGAGAGAGAGACAGAAAGGGGGACAGGACAGAGAGAGAGACAGAGAGAGAGAGACAGAGAGGGGACAGAGAGAGGGGGACAGAGAGAGGGAGACAGAGAGAGAGAGACAGAGAGAGGGGGAGAGAGAGAGAGAGAGACAGAGAGGGGGACAGAAAGAGAGAGAGTCAGAGGGGGACAGAGAGAGAGAGACAGGGGGACAGAGAGAGACAGAGAGGAGCAGAGAGGGGGACAGAGAGAGACATAGAGGGGGACAGAGAGATCAGAGAGAGAGAGACAGAGAGGGGGACAGAGAGAGAGAGACAGAGAGAGAGACAGAGAGGGGGACAGAGAGAGACAGAGAGGGGGACAGAGAGAGAGAGAGACAGAGAGGAGGACAGAGAGAGAGAGAGACAGAGAGAGAGACAGAGAGGGGGACAGAGAGAGACAGAGAGAGACAGAGAGGGAGAGACAGAGAGGGGGAAGAGAGGGGGGGAAGAGTGAGAGAGAGAAGAGAGGGGGAGAGAGAGAGAGAGACAGAGAGGGGGACAGAGAGACAGAGAGAGAGAAACAGAGAGGGGGACAGAGAGAGAGACAGAGAGGGGGACAGAGAGAGAGACAGAGAGGGGGACAGAGAGAGAGAGACAGAGAGGGGGACAGAGAGAGAGAGACAGAGAGGGGGCAGAGAGAGAGACAGAGAGAGAGACAGAGAGAGAGACAGAGAGAGAGAGAGACAGAGAGGGGGACAGAGAGAGAGAGACAGAGAGGGGACAGAGAGAGAGACAGAGAGGGGGACAGAGAGAGAGAGAGAGAGAGACAGAGAGGGGGACAGAGAGAGAGAGACAGAGAGAGAGAGACAGAGAGGGGGACAGAGAGAGAGACAGAGAGGGGGAGAGAGAGACAGAGAGGGGGACAGAGAGAGAGAGACAGAGAGAGACAGAGGGAGACAGAGAGAGAGGGGGACAGAGAGAGAGAGAGAGACAGAGAGGGGGACAGAGAGAGAGAGACAGAGAGGGGACAGAGAGAGAGAGACAGAGAGAGGGGGACAGAGAGAGAGAACAGAGAGGGGACAGAGAGAGAGGGAGACAGAGAGAGGGATAGAGAGACAGAGAGAGAGAGACAGAGAGGGAGACAGAGAGAGAGATGAAGAGAGAGAGACAGAGAGAGGGGACAGAGAGAGACAGAGAGGGGACAGAGAGAGACAGAGAGAGACAGAAGGGGGACAGAGAGAGAGAAAGAGGGGGACAGAGAGAGAGAAGACAGAAGGGGACAGAGAGAGGAGAGAGAGAGAGGAGGGGACAGAAGAGAGACTAGAGCAGAGAGGGGGAAAGAGAGAGAGACAGAGAGAGATAAAGGGGGACAAGTGAAGAGAGACTAGAAGAGAGGGAGAGAGGGGGAGAGAGGGGGACAGAGAGAGAGACAGAGAGTGGGAAAACAGAGAGAGACAGAGAGAGAG